>OY744547.1:53292381-53394881 GCA_963556195.1 Sepiola atlantica
ATTAGAATTGCATTAATAAACTATTGAACGTTTTTATTCAAACGTACAAAAACGTTTAGGAGTTTATTAATGTGCTTCTTATGATTGGACGGTCCATGAAACTGCAGTAAAGTATTAAGGCGAGCCACATTTATTATTATTATTATTATTATTATTATTATTATTATTATTATTATTATTATTATTATTATTATTATTATTATTATTACTATTACTATTACTATTATTATTATTATTATTATTATTATTATTATTATTATTATTATTATTATTACTATTACTATTACTATTATTATTATTATTATTATTATTATTATTATTATTATTATTTTTTTTTACAACAATATATACATACAATGCAATTTAGACAAGTGTTATACAATAATAATATACATATACAATACATATTTACGTAGATGCATAGGTATATAAAGTTACAAAAACACAGGTATTATTGTAACCTGGCACTGTATGCTAATCCACCTAAAAAAAGGAGACAAAAAAAAGTTTACTTCTTTATGCGATTTAGCGTAATGGCAAAAGTGTTCGCTAATTGACCAGAGGACCGGCGTTCAATCCTCGGTCGAGTCATACGAAAGACTTAAAAAATGGTACTTGATGCCCTCTTGCTAAACACTCAACATTATAAAGTGAGGGTTAAGGGTAAGTCGCGTAATCCGTGGTAAAATGTGACGCCCTCCCCTACACGTTACTGTATTAGCTAATGAAAAAAGAGCTTACAGGTCGCCCTCGACTACTTTATTTCTTTTAAGTACATAGCTTTAAAAATTTGGCGGTAAAAATAAATAAAACAACCAAGAAATATTTTCATAGATAAATTTAACATAAAATTATCACCAACTTCCGGGCAAGATGGCGTTTTGAAAAACATGTAACCATTAAAAAAAATCTCGGTCATTTTCTTCATTTCTTATAGATCAATTGTATGTATGTGTGTTTGTTTGTTTTTCTGTCGAAAATATACACTAAAATATATAATAAATAAAATAATTACTTACTTTTTGGGGGTGAAATTGACTTTTACGGTTCCGTGGACTATAAGTTGGCTTTCAACAGTCTCGTCCCACCAACGTCGCGCACAACTGTTCCGTCATTTAAAAAAACTATTTTTATTTATTTTAAGATACTTACCTGGCACACGCTAGGAAGTAAGTGTAGTATCTGTTCCGATGGATACTGCACCCCTATAGACGGATGTCGTCTTGTCCTTCGGGGCTTGATTCCACCTGTCTGTGGGTTTGTCCTGTGCAGTTCTAGGAGGTCCACCCTCCCAGGCTTCGCCTCCCCTCTTTGGGGAGGAGTAAGTTTATTGCTTACTGCTTGAGGCGCCCCTACCGGGGAATGCCGACGGGGCTGCCCAGGCAATTTTTAAATGGCCAGAGTGCTCACCTCTCGAGCGCTGGCTTTTAACCCCACTTACTCGACCCAAGCTGTGGTCACATCTTACTTGTGGGAGTAAGATAAAACTGGCCTTGTGCCTAACTCTTGCAGAGGAGTAAATAAATATTTTAAGATTGCTAACCCGACTTAGAGTTAATGGTAGGGTTAAGGAATGGCATGTTTTTTTTGAATGACTTTTAAGATTGACGAAAGTTTTATCAGAAACATTAACTGCTTTAATTATGAATTTACTTACTGTTTTAAGTGATGACAAGTAAGTAATTATCTTATTTATAACATCTAAATTCTTTCAGCATAAACATGCTCAAGATGGGTGATTATTATCGCCTTAGTCCGGAAGTGGGTGATCATTTTACGTTAAATTTATATGCAAAATTGATCCCAAATCTAAAATTCGACGTAGATGTAGCAGGATATGTTGGGCACATATTTGAAAGTTCTTCTGGTCAAAGCCATTTTATTTATATCTAAAATAAAAAAAATAAAATAAATAAAATAAAGTCATGAATTGGCGAATGTTGACTATTTAGAGTTCGTTTATTTAAAAAAATAAACTAGACTTTTGTATCATATTAATTGAAAACAACCGTACGTATATAAAGAATGTAAAAAAATAAACTAGACTTTTGTATCATATTAATTGAAAACAACCGTACGTATATAAAGAATGTAAAAAAATAAACTAGACTTTTGTATCATATTAATTGAAAACAACCGTACGTATATAAAAAATGAAAAAAAACAAAAAAACTGGCTTTTTTCAGATTTGTGATTTTTGGATTCAGCGCATCAAAAATTGTCCTAAATCAGCTAAAGACTTTGGAATTGATAACCGTTTTGAAATTTTTTATTTATTTTTTTTACCGCCAAGTTTTTCAGGCTGTTTACATGTAATCGTTTAAAAATAGAATCTCATTTTTTTTTCTTTGAAGGAGGAAGAGAGTGGTGAATTAGCATAGGTCACGGTGTCACCAAACGGTTTTCAGAGATGGCCGGAATACCGAAAGAATGACAAGCGCGGGTCGCATAATCATTCTGTTCAATACTTGCAAGCCAGAAATGAAAAACCTGGAACAAAAAGGGACAAACACTAAGCTACCACTCCATTCGGAATGCTGCGTGTTCGAATCACGTCGGGGTCATCAATTTTTGTAGAGGGGAAAGACAATATCAGAAAGAATGACAAAGACGATCCACAAAACAAAATTAAATTGGCAACAGGCAACACATTTAGAAAAATAGCTGAATATACAGTCACTGGTAAGGCAGTCTCGTCCTGATTCTGAAAACAAAAAAACAAAAAAACATCTTGGTATGAAGGGCGGCCTGTGAGGAAGAGAGCGAGATTAGCAGTAACTGAACAGTCTGCCCGAGATTTTTCACTACACATATCCCTTCGTCTTACCGTCGGCAACAGATTGAGACTGTCAAGTTATTGTTAATATCACCCCATGCTGCTCCTCATACCAAAGCGCTTTTCTTTTCAGGATCAACACGAGACTTGTTTCATACCTGTGATTGTATATTCGGCAATCACTGGTATGAAACAAGTCTCGTGTTGACCCTAAAAAAAGAAGAAGGCGTTTTGGTATTTCATTGTTTCTGATATTGTCTATTCCCTCTACAAAAATTGGTGACCTCCGACGTGATCCGAACATGCAGCGTTCTGAATGGAATGGTAGACTTGGCGTTTTGTCGTTTTTGTTCCGAATTTTTCGTTCTGTCAAACACGAGTGAGTACCGTGCAATGTACCAAAAAAAAAAAAAAGACAACCAACATATTGGTTTAATAAAAAGTTATCACACAAGACGGAGCTACCGCGGACCGGGGAAAGACTTGTGATGGCACAAAATAAACATTTTAATAAACAAGAAAATATAATGACCATGGCGGTAAGAATCTACTCGTGTGCCGGAACATCTAGCATTCGAAACATAATATTTAGATTTTGAATTGCACCACGACATCTCGTGTTCCAGACGTTTTATCACGCAAATGCTAGTACTTTCAGCGGGACTGATGAATTTACGTCGCGGATCTGATCCAGTCAGCGGGCTATAGTTTGGCGACCTTCAAAATGCGGTTTAGGGCTACAATTTTACTAACACACCTATATATGAACATATGTATATGTGGTTCTTATGCTATTATTAAATATGTGTAAATAAATATACGTATTTACATTTACTTATATATAGTTGTTTATTTGTTTATTTTATTTATTTATAAAACTTTATGTGAAAAATACATTGTGTTTAACGAGAAAATCCTGTTTGGTTTTCTAGGTCACGAGTGGTTTATACAGTAACTAAATACGTGATTTTTCTCATTGAATAATTATCCTAAATGATCATTAAAAATTACAACATGGAAAAATCTCACACGGCTTGGAACACTTTATATTTACCTCCACCAAGGAGGTTATGTTTTCGATCTAGTTTGTTTGTATACAGCCTAGCCTCCATAGCGCTTCCCGAATCGTAACCAACATTAGTCAAAATATCGGTCATACTTTAATTTAGAACTGATTTAATTTGAGGAATATGTACTTTAAAGATCATGGTTAGTCACAGAAAAGGTAATAGTCACACTTTTCGCGATAACTTCTGTTCTGTTTATTATAGAGATTCGCTACTTGGCCCATATCGTAGCCAATGAGGTCCCACATATTATACCATACTGACAATGACCACTTACTTTGACGTGTAATGGTCGAAACTTTGATGGAATTTCAACTCCAGATGCTTCCAAATTTGGTGTCTGGGTCTGATGCTTGATAACAGTAATCACCATGTAAAATTTCATCCTGATCAGATAAATAGTTTTTCAGTTATCAACATTTTCATGCCATAACCTCGGGAATTTTTCATACAATATAGAGAAGTAAGGCCCAGATAAGACTTTCTCCCATCCTTACGTTGTCAGTCGGAGGTATGTAGTCTAACAACTTATGTGCTTGTTTGCTAATAGAAATGGCTTCGCTAGAGAAATACTATTTTAATTTCATTGGTTTCTACATTCTGGTCAAGCTATTTATGTATGTGAAACTTGTCAGCAAGACAGTTTTTAATTACAACTAATACAATGGTTTGTGCGTGTGTGTGTGTGTGTATGGCCCCACCAGATGTGTTGATACTGGCATACTGCCCTTGAGAGCTGAAAGACTGGGTCAATACTGTGATAAGTTGCAGAATATTGTTCTTAAGGATGTGGCGAAGCTTTCTGAGTATGCATAAACGCCAAGTACCAAAAGAGGCTGACCGACCAGATAAGGGTTGAGACTTGTATACCGCTCAAAATAGCTCAAAAACTGGCCGTAGACCGTGACAATTAGTGGAATATTGTTCTCAAGCATCATCTATTCAAGCATTTGGCGAAGCTTTCGGGAATAGGCTATGACGTCAATTACCAAAGATACGGCCGCCCAGAGAAGATTTATACCTGAATGCCGCTACTGGCAGCTGAAAGACTGCTCCAAGACCGTGATAAGTGGCAGGATTTTGTTCTAAAAGATGTGGCGAAGCTTTCTGGAGTGTGCACATGAGTCAAGTAGCAAAGTCTGGCCCAAGACCGTGATAAGTGACACAACTTTGTTCTCAAGCATTTGGCGAAGCTCTCTGGACACAAGTCAAGAAACAATGACACGGGTCGGTCAAATAAGTGTTGATACTGGTATACTGCTCTTGACAGATGAAAGACTGGCTGAAGGGCGTGATAAATGGTGGAATATTGTTCTCAAGCATGTGGTGAAGATTTCTGGAGCATGCGCATGAGTCAAGTACCAAAGACACGGGTCGACCAGATAAGGGTTTATACTGGCATACCGCTCTTGACAGATGAAAGATTGGTCTGAGACCGTGATATGTGGCGGAACTTTTTTCTCAGGCATGTGGCGAAGCTCTCTGGAGTTCAGAAAATATTGCCCGATTTTCGGCTCACTTTTAAAAAGGTGATATAGTTCTCCTTTTTCAATAGTTTTATACACAGTTTTGCGTGATTAATTATTGAGGAGATGTGCTCTTGAATAAATGTAAAATCATTGTTTTTTTTCAGAATTCAATTTTGAAGCATAGAAGCCCTTAATAACGAATATATAAAAAATGAGTCTACTTTTCTCGTATGAGTTCAAATTCGGTCACAGCGGTTGGTCTTCACAGCAAGAACTCGTCTTCACCATGAAGAAAAAAGAACACATTATCGCGGAACTGCTTCTCTGTTGATTACAACTTGGCCGTCATCAAATCCAAAGTACACAGATTATTGTTCCTATTTACTTGTGTCTCCTCAGACACAAGGTCGGTTTTTAATATGTGGGTCTCTAGATTTAAACCCCAATAAAAATTGCCTCAGTCAAGAAGTATTTCTCCTTCACTGGCCGAGGACAGAAAAGATAGTTCAGTATCAGAACTGATACTATACTTTGTTCCTATCAAAAGGCCACGAGGGCTTCTCTTTAAAATTATTGTGGTTAACCGCCCCATAAGTAATGAAACGCAATTCATACTATTGATCAATGTTAGTACTCCCACAGTGTTCATCAACTTTCGACTGGTAATAATTCCGTCCCATTAACCCTTATCCTCGAGTGGCTTTTTGGCCCTGATAAGTGATGACTCAACAGTAAAAATAAATACAGTTTTGAAGTAAGCCGTTTGTAACGAAGATGAAAAAAAAAAAAAGAAGAAATGTGTATATTTTTCTCGCATGAGGTGAAACTGGGTCAGAATGCTTTTCCACATGGACTCCCAAATCAACAGATAATGGGGTCAACAAGTAATCAGGCAGAACGAAGGTGGTTTCAGAAATTACGTAAAGCCTTGAAGATGAACGAAGGTAGAGGTCGGCGTTTCGCTCTTAACAATACACGCTTGAAGTCAATTGTGGAACAAAATCAACGTTCAGGTGTCAGATAAATGGATAAGACAATTTATGCAAGCATTTAAATGGTGTCCGACCATCCGTAGCAAATTGATGAGGTGGAAAAGCTCGATGTATACTTTTTGGATGAGGTCACCTAATAGAAGCTTGTCTGGGAAATCGGACACACAACATTGACTACAGCTATGAGACTTGAAATTGCTCCAGATTAAATGTTCTTATTAATAGAAAACCTGTTTGGACGAAATTCACAGTTCGACATTACCGTGTAAAAGTAACAAAACAGCTGTTGGTTAAGGTTAGGGTTAGGGTTAGGGTTAGGGTCAGGGTTAGGGTCAGGGTTAGGGTTAGGGTTAGGGTTAGGGTTAGGGTTAGGGTCAGGGTTAGGGTTAGGGTTAGGGTTAGGGTTAGGGTCAGTGTTAGGGTCAGGGTTAGGGTTAGGGTTAGGGTGAGGATTAGGGTTAGTGTTAGGGTTAGGGTTAGGGTTAGGGTTAGGGTCAGTGTTAGGGTCAGGGTTAGGGTTAGGGTTAGGGTGAGGATTAGGGTTAGTGTTAGGGTTAGGGTTAGGGTCAGGGTTAGGTTTAGGGTTAGGGTTAGGGTTAGGGTTAGGGTGAGGGTGAGGATTAGGGTTAGGGTGAGGATAAGGGTTAGGGTTAGGGTGAGGATTAGGGTTAGGGTTAGGGTGAGGATTAGGGTTAGGGTTAGGGGCAGGGTTAGGGTCAGGGTTAGGGTTAGGTTTAGGGTTAGGGTTAAGGTTTGGGTTGCGATCTGACTGGAACTGCAGCGAGTCATTTAGCAACCCTACTCATTAATAATAGCTTCAGCTAAAAGTTGCATTTAGGCTCTAATAGAAAGTCCATAATTCTAGATTTTCCCCGACATTCATTTGCTGTTATCGCTCCGGTCGTTACCAGTGTTTTCTCGCTGATAAAGGCCCGTGGTTGTCCCTGGAATTTGAGTGACAATGAGGCTGCTCAATATTTCAGTATATTATTATTTGTACTCGTTAGGAGTTATCACACAAGTTATCGTCAGTGATTGCTCACTGATAATAACCGATGGTGTTCCCTGTAGTCTGAGTGACAGCAAGACTCCCCAGATTTCCAGTATACTCAACCTCTTTTCGATAACCATTACAAATGACTTTGCGGTATCACAACAGCCGGTTACCATTGATTTCTCGCTGGTAACGACCATTAATCTCCTCTGGGATTTGGGTGGCAATACGCCTCCCGAAGTTCCCAGTACTCTCCACACTTTGGTTAGTGCTGTTCCTGCTCGGTGCTCCCATCTTCCTTGATCCTTCACGACAATTTTGTGTGGTATCAACCGAAGCAGGTACGATCACTGTTTTTCTTTTGGGGTGGAGGCAGTATGAAATTTCTTGCAGTTTCTGTTCCCTGGTTCGCGTGGTTTTGTTTTCTTCCTGTTGTATATTCCATGTGACTTATTACCGTTCGTAGCTTATGCGGGTTGGTTTCTGCATTCGGGGATTTTTCGTAAGATTACAGCTGTTTTAATCATTGCCCTCCTTTGTATAGTCTCAGCGATCCCTTCGATTCCAATTTCTCCCAGTCTTTTTCCCCAGGTTTTTGGGACTGTTCCTAGTGCTCTTACGATTATTGGTATTATATTGACTTTCTTCATGATCCATATCCCTTTCAATTCCCTGACAAGTTCCGTGTATTTGCTTCGTTTTCCCGTTTCCTTGATCTTCACGCCGTGGTTTGCTGGAACGGTAAAATATACAATTTGGCAATATTTTTCATTCTTATTGACTATTATGACATACGGTCTCCTCGCTTGTATTAGTTTATTTGTTTGCACTTCAATGTTTCGTTTTCCAATACTGTTTGTACCATTTGTCTGAGTGTTCGAAATGCAGTCGTTTGCATAGTTCCCAGTGTACTGCTTTCCCCATACAGTTATGGCTGTTCTTGTATTTTTGGGGGGACTAGTTTGCTACATTCACTTATTATGTGATTTACTGTTTAGTTACTTTGCCCACACAATCTGCATTTTTTTGTTCTTTTCAGATATTCTTTTCCAATCTTCTCTTTCATTTCTATAGATTTGACGGTGTCTGCTTCCAGAACTCCCTAATATTTACAGCTATCCTATTATTATTATTATTATTATTATTATTATTATTATTATTATTAGTAGTAGTAGTAGTAGTAATAGTAGTAGTAGTAGTAATAGTAGTAGTAGTAATAGTAGTAATAGTAGTAGTAGTAGTAATAGTAGTAATAGTAGTAGTAGTAGTTATAGTTTAACGTTGTGACTCTTAAACGTTACTTGAAATTCTGTTCATATACTTTTATACCTATTTTTGTTCGCTCTCACTTACGCGCGTTTCGCGTACCTTAATTTCTTTAACGCATGTGTGTTCAATATACGTGTGTGAGTGTAGAATCATTAATTCTTTGTACGCGACTTTCGCGTATTCATTTCTTTAAATTTTTTGCGTTATTATTATTATCATCATTATTATTATTATTATTATTATTATTATGATGATGATGATGAATGATGTACTGACTAGGAGTTTCCACACAAATCTTTATCAGTGATTGCTCACTATCAATAACCAGTAATCTTCTTCTTCTTCTTCTTCTTCTCATTATTATTATTAGTAGTAGTATTAGTAGTAGTAGTAGTAGTAGTAATTATATCGTAACGTTGTGACTCTTAAACGTTACTTGAAATTCTGTTCATATACTTTTATACCTATTTTTGTTCGCTCTCCCCTACGCGAGTTTTGCGTACCTTAATTTCTTTAACGCATGTGTGTTCAATATACGTATGTGAGTGCAGAATCATTAATTCTTTGTACGCGACTTTTGCATGAGCGCATTAAATACTTTTACGCGTGTGTGTGTGAGTGTACATTTATTGATTAGTCTCTTTACCTCGTCTTTTTTAATCGACAAGCGACAAGCCCAATTGTCCATTTTAATATAAGTGTGTAATTCACCTTTGTCTCGCTGTCGTTTTTCTTCTTTCCTTTCATTGCTGACTGCCTGACGCGGCCTGCTTTTCTTTGTCGCTCTTATTCTCTTTCACCGCCGCTACCATTTTCTAATGGCTTCAGTGTGGCTAGCCGAAATGAACTTTTCCTTACCAGAAAGTAAAACTAAGATTTTCGCTTTTAGTTTTTTACGGATTTTATTCTGGAGAGAAATACTTTAACTTATATATAAGAGAGATAAACTAAAATTCTCTTAAATAGTTGTCTACTTCATACACTTGCGAGTGGGTGGGTATATTACTTATCCAATTAGGGGATAAATTGATGAACGCGACAAACAGACACCTTGGGGGCACATTTTGGCTTGCAGCTATTTAAACTTTTTCGAAGTATGGGAGCCAAGCTAAGCGGACGTAAAATGATATGTTTTAACATATAATTTTACGTCCGCTTAGCTTGGCTCCCATACGGATCTAATAAAAAAGGCCTTTCTTTCCTCCCAACGACAAAACGTGATATCACTCTTCATTCGTCATCTCTACACATATCCCTTTATACTTTATGATTTGACTCTCAGGTCATCTATCTATGATTAAGTCACTGTGAACAGATTCATTTCCCAAAGGTAATGTCAACCCGTACTAAGATCGACCCTTGTCAAAATTCATACGAGTTGCTTTTATATTAGCTCTCTATAATGTAACAGTACTTACCTACTGAGGAGAGTTTGAATTACCTACTACACACAATCCTAAGGTGTCTTCGGTCCCTATGTAGAAGGGTTTGTCGTGAAAACCTAACATCATCATACTTAACCCTACGAGTAAACCCTTATAACATATTCAAAATAACATAGTATTCGAGACCAAAATAAGATCCCCACGACACGGCTATATACTGACCCATACGAGGAATGGTGCACGTTCTCCAAGTAATGTTACCTCAAGTAACAGCACTTAGCTGGATACTCCACCAGACAAGATGAATTCTTGCCCTGGAATCTTGTAAGATAAATAGACCACAAGAAATATATATTATAACATAATTAACTGGTTAATTGGGGAGAGGAAAATTAATGTTCTTCACTTCTTTACTGACTCAACGTTTAGGAGATAAAGGAGAACTTCAACTGAAGTAAAATGAAACAAATAACAGTAGTGGTAGAAGTAGTAAAACTGTTTTTGCTAGTATATATGACGATATGAACATATACTACCTTCCCAAAGGAGAAGGTTAGATCCGAAAGGATGGTATCATGATGAACGTACATATAGTACACTACCCTTGGAAAAGAGGAGGTAATGCCTTGGAGGGTGTGTTGAAATACCCGTTCCTTGTAGAGACCTGGTAGCATCAAACAAAACACAACGATAGAGACAAGGACGTGCTCGAGAAACTCTGTTTCTTTATTATTCACCACTAGCTGGTGTAATATATAATTAACTATTTCTTTGTTAGCAAAAGTATTTTGGCATTATTGTTTTTTCCCTTGTCTTACGAAGTAACCTCTTTCTTTACCTTGACGGCGGTTGATTTTCGAATCTACCCAACATAGGTTATTTTCACGAAAACCAGGCAGAGTGATTTACCTTGCAATCTAGAGGGAAACACGACAATACGTTCTGTAGCAATTTTCTCCCGGAATCTAGGTAAGGCTTGTGATCCCCACGCCGGTTGTTTACGGCAGTTCGGCCGTTGTGTGGTACCTCTCTTCGGGGCTGACCTACACCAAGTATATATCCTCCCAACTCGGTCTCTGCTACGTAAGCGCACCTTCTTCCTTCGTTTAAAACCGCCGTTTTAATTTCTGACTTTGCACTTCGGGTGCCTTCTTTTACTGACTCTTTTATAGGCTACCGAGTGATTTTTTTTTACGACGTCATACTCCGAAATTAACTCGTTGACCTCACACACCTGGGCTCATTCAAAGCTCACCGATTCATTTCCGTTGTTCTTTTAGCTTAATTGACAATCTATCTAGTCTTCGACTTTTCTTCTTTATTGCGGGGTCATGGCCTTAGCCTCCTCGTGACGTCTTATGCGTTATTACTCAACATGATTGCATCATTATTTTACAGGTGATCTCATTACAATAGAACAGATATTACATTACCCCCTCCTCTAAAAAAGGAGGAGATAATGATTGGGAAAATTGTATCATGACGAACGAATATACACTACACTGACTCCAAGAGGAGGAGATAATGTCTA
The DNA here is from genome assembly GCA_963556195.1 of Sepiola atlantica. Lineage (NCBI taxonomy): Eukaryota > Metazoa > Mollusca > Cephalopoda > Sepiida > Sepiolidae > Sepiola > Sepiola atlantica. The sequence continues at coordinate 53,303,865 of OY744547.1, forward strand.
AGAAGATGGTCATATGAGAACAGAACAAATACTACACTCCCTCTCTATCCAAAAGAAGACATTAATTCTTAAGAGGATGATAACATGACGAACGAACATATAATACACTACCCTTAACAAAAAGAGGAGAGGGTAATGCCTGGGAGGATGGCATCATGACAACAGAGCAAATACTACACTAGAGTCCTAAACTGAGCATTGAAAGATAGTAATAGTATAGCTTCAGCTTCAGACCTATAGGTACAAAATCTCCATTAGTACTAGATTATTATTATTATTATTATTATTATTATTATTATTATTATTATTATTATTATTATTATTATTATTATTATTATAATAATAATAATGATATTTTTTTACTCACTAGGAGGTTTTACACAAGTAATGTCCAGTGATTGCGTATTGGCAATGAAAATTTGTGTTCCCTGGAATCTGAGTGCAAGAAAACTCCCAAGATTTCCACCCCACCGCCTCCTTCCCTAACCGTTGCAAATGATTTTGTGTTATCGCAGCAGCCATTTACCATTGATTTATTACTGGTAACGGCCAATTGTCTTCTCTGGAGTTTGAAGGGCAACAAGTCTCCTCAAGTTCCAGCACTATCCGCACCCTTACAAGTGATCTGGTTTGTGTTATCCCTTATTTGTCATTCCATCCTCCTGTACGCTTCACGACAAGTTTGTGTAGTGCCGGCAGCGGCTGGTGCCAACACATGTGTCTGTGTATCGTTTTCGGATGGGCTAATGTTAGTTTGCGAGATTTCTAGCAGTTATTGGATCCCTTGGGCTCGGGTGATGTTATTTCTATATTTCTGTTCTATTTCTATAACCTGTAGCTGGTTATAATTCGTTGCTTGTATGGGGTTGTTTTCCGCATTCAAGGATTAACGATTCACCCTCTTCAAAAAAAAGGAGGAGTTAATGCCTGGGAGGATGGTATCATGACGACCGCACATACACGACACTCGCTTATAAAGGAAGAGGTAATGCCTAGAACGATAGTCTCATGACAACGGAACAGATACTACACTACTTCCGCCACTATCAAGAAGAAGGTAATGCCTGGGACGATAGTCTCATGAGAACAAGCAGATACTACATGACCCCCCACTCCAAAAAGGAGAAGGGGTTGCCTGGCAATTGAGCATAGGAAGGTCGTAAATTGGTCTGAAATAGAATAGTTAACTGAACTGAGCATTAAAAGAGAGTACAGTACTACTATTAGATGAAGTAGTATAGTTTCGGCTTCAGACGGACAGATACCAACTCTTTATTATTATTATTATTATTATTATTATTATTATTATTATTATTATTATTATTATTATTATTATTATTGTTATGAAGTTGTCCAAAAGTAAATAATAAATAAAGGAAGTTAAGTCGAGGGTTGGTTTAACAAGTGTATTAACAAACTAAGAAAGTGACTAGCACTTGGCTAGACAGTTACAAGACTGTGCTTTGTCTTTTGTCTCTGGTGACTCGCACTATTTATAGTGACAACCGGTGTAGTTTCTCCTGTGTAAGAACGGCCGGTGTAAAAATTATTATTATTAAAATGTGTTTACTCACTAGGAATTCTCACACGAGTCATTACCAGTGATCGCTCACTAGCAAAAACAGGTGGGGTTTCCTGGAGACTGAGTGACAACACGTCTTCCTATATTTCCAGCACTCTTCGCTACTTAGAATCACCATTTTGAATCAGTTTGCGTTCTCGCATCAGCCGTTAATAATTTAGTTCTCGCTAATAATGGCTAATGGCTTTCTCTGGAAATTGAGTGACAATAAACCTCCTCAGGATTCCAATACTCTCCGTGTTTTTTCCAGCGGAGGTCTGAATAGTGCTTTCTCTCCTAGCTCTTTCCATCCTCCTAGACCTTTCATAACTATTTCCCGTGCATTTATCGATGCAGATGCAACCGCGTTATTTTTTGTGGGGCGGAGAGGTGTTGTAAGATTATGCGATTTTTCTTATATATCTACCATGACAGTTTCAGTTCCCTTGCTTTTGAGTAATATTTTTTCTATATTTCTAATTGTATGTATGCAGCGTTTTTCCGTTTCAATTTGCCCAGTGGTTTGTAAGTTACAAGTGGTTACTTGGGTTGGTTTCCGCACCCGATGATTTTTCTTAATATTTCAGCTGTTTACACCATTGCCGTGTTTTGTATGTAGTCAACCTTCCCTTTGATTCCGATTTTTCTTTGTCGCTATTTATGTGGCTCCCCCACGAGGGCAGAGTTAGACATAAGGTCGGTTTTTAATGTGGGGAAAATCCAGCTCCCCAAAAAATAAAAATGGCCTCAGTCTAAAAGGATTTACTGTTCACTGACCGAAGACAGAAAAGATGAAGTATAGAATCAGAGCAGAGACTACATGAAAAGATGAAGTATAGAATCAGAGCAGAGACTACATGAAAAGATGAAGTATAGAATCAGAGCAGAGACTACATGAAAAGATGAAGTATAGCATCAGAGCAGAGACTACATGAAAAGATGAGGTATAGAATCAGAGCAGAGACTACATGAAAAGATGAAGTATAGAATCAGAGCAGAGACTACATGAAAAGATGAAGTATAGCATCAGAGCAGAGACTACATGAAAAGATGAAGTATAGAATCAGAGCAGAGACTACATGAAAAGATGAAGTATAGAATCAGAGCAGAGACTACATGAAAAGATGAAGTATAGAATCAGAGCAGAGACTACATGAAAAGATGAAGTATAGAATCAGAGCAGATTCTACATGAAAAGATGAAGTATAGAATCAGAGCAGATTCTACATGAAAAGATGAAGTATAGAATCAGAGCAGAGACTACATGAAAAGATGAAGTATAGAATCAGAGCAGAGACTACATGAAAAGATGATGATAGAATCAGAGCAGAGACTACATGAAAAGATGAAGTATAGAATCAGAGCAGAGACTACATGAAAAGATGAAGTATAGAATCAGAGCAGAGACTACATGAAAAGATGAAGTATAGAATCAGAGCAGAGACTACATGAAAAGATGAAGTATAGCATCAGAGCAGAGACTACATGAAAAGATGAAGTATAGCATCAGAGCAGAGACTACATGAAAAGATGAAGTATAGAATCAGAGCAGATTCTACATGAAAAGATGAAGTATAGAATCAGAGCAGATTCTACATGAAAAGATGAAGTATAGAATCAGAGCAGAGACTACATGAAAAGATGAAGTATAGAATCAGAGCAGATTCTACATGAAAAGATGAAGTATAGCATCAGAGCAGAGACTACATGAAAAGATGAAGTATAGAATCAGAGCAGATTCTACATGAAAAGATGAAGTATAGAATCAGAGCAGATTCTACATGAAAAGATGAAGTATAGAATCAGAGCAGAGACTACATGAAAAGATGAAGTATAGAATCAGAGCAGATTCTACATGAAAAGATGAAGTATAGCATCAGAGCAGAGACTACATGAAAAGATGAAGTATAGAATCAGAGCAGATTCTACATGAAAAGATGAAGTATAGAATCAGAGCAGATTCTACATGAAAAGATGAAGTATAGAATCAGAGCAGATTCTACATGAAAAGATGAAGTATAGAATCAGAGCAGATTCTACATGAAAAGATGAAGTATAGAATCAGAGCAGATTCTACATGAAAAGATGAAGTATAGAATCAGAGCAGATTCTACATGAAAAGATGAAGTATAGAATCAGAGCAGATTCTACATGAAAAGATGAAGTATAGAATCAGAGCAGAGACTACATGAAAAGATGAAGTATAGAATCAGAGCAGATTCTACATGAAAAGATGAAGTATAGCATCAGAGCAGAGACTACATGAAAAGATGAAGTATAGAATCAGAGCAGATTCTACATGAAAAGATGAAGTATAGAATCAGAGCAGATTCTACATGAAAAGATGAAGTATAGCATCAGAGCAGAGACTACATGAAAAGATGAAGTATAGAATCAGAGCAGATTCTACATGAAAAGATGAAGTATAGAATCAGAGCAGAGACTACATGAAAAGATGAAGTATAGAATCAGAGCAGAGACTACATGAAAAGATGAAGTATAGAATCAGAGCAGATTCTACATGAAAAGATGAAGTATAGCATCAGAGCAGAGACTACATGAAAAGATGAAGTATAGAATCAGAGCAGATTCTACATGAAAAGATGAAGTATAGAATCAGAGCAGATTCTACATGAAAAGATGAAGTATAGAATCAGAGCAGAGACTACATGAAAAGATGAAGTATAGAATCAGAGCAGAGACTACATGAAAAGATGAAGTATAGAATCAGAGCAGAGACTACATGAAAAGATGATGATAGAATCAGAGCAGAGACTACATGAAAAGATGAAGTATAGAATCAGAGCAGATTCTACATGAAAAGATGAAGTATAGCATCAGAGCAGAGACTACATGAAAAGATGAAGTATAGAATCAGAGCAGATTCTACATGAAAAGATGAAGTATAGAATCAGAGCAGATTCTACATGAAAAGATGAAGTATAGAATCAGAGCAGAGACTACATGAAAAGATGAAGTATAGAATCAGAGCAGATTCTACATGAAAAGATGAAGTATAGCATCAGAGCAGAGACTACATGAAAAGATGAAGTATAGAATCAGAGCAGATTCTACATGAAAAGATGAAGTATAGAATCAGAGCAGATTCTACATGAAAAGATGAAGTATAGAATCAGAGCAGAGACTACATGAAAAGATGAAGTATAGAATCAGAGCAGATTCTACATGAAAAGATGAAGTATAGCATCAGAGCAGAGACTACATGAAAAGATGAAGTATAGAATCAGAGCAGATTCTACATGAAAAGATGAAGTATAGAATCAGAGCAGATTCTACATGAAAAGATGAAGTATAGAATCAGAGCAGAGACTACATGAAAAGATGAAGTATAGAATCAGAGCAGAGACTACATGAAAAGATGAAGTATAGAATCAGAGCAGAGACTACATGAAAAGATGATGATAGAATCAGAGCAGAGACTACATGAAAAGATGAAGTATAGAATCAGAGCAGAGACTACATGAAAAGATGAAGTATAGAATCAGAGCAGAGACTACATGAAAAGATGAAGTATAGAATCAGAGCAGAGACTACATGAAAAGATGAAGTATAGCATCAGAGCAGAGACTACATGAAAAGATGAAGTATAGCATCAGAGCAGAGACTACATGAAAAGATGAAGTATAGCATCAGAGCAGAGACTACATGAAAAGATGAGGTATAGAATCAGAGCAGAGACTACATGAAAAGATGAAGTATAGAATCAGAGCAGAGACTACATGAAAAGATGAAGTATAGCATCAGAGCAGAGACTACATGAAAAGATGAAGTATAGAATCAGAGCATAGACTACATGAAAAGATGAAGTATAGCATCAGAGCAGAGACTACATGAAAAGATGAAGTATAGCATCAGAGCAGAGACTACATGAAAAGATGAGGTATAGAATCAGAGCAGAGACTACATGAAAAGATGAAGTATAGAATCAGAGCAGAGACTACATGAAAAGATGAAGTATAGCATCAGAGCAGAGACTACATGAAAAGATGAAGTATAGAATCAGAGCAGAGACTACATGAAAAGATGAAGTCTAGAATCAGAGCAGAGACTACACTTTGTTCCTAGCAAAAAGGGCAAGGAGTCTTTTTTCTAGGTTGTTCGGAACTGTTCCTAGTGTTCCTACCATTATTAGTATCACAGTACTTATGCTCATGTTCCATATTACTTCATTTTATTTCTCATTCAATAAGATTTCTTATGCTAATAGTTACCCGTTATGTCTTGCTTGTAAACATAGATGTTCCATGGAATCTGAGTGACAGCAAGCATCCACAGATTTCTAGTATTCTCACTTATTTCAAGCTTAAGCATGACAAACCGATTCAAATACTTGAACCCCTTTTGAAAACAAAAATAAAAATAAGTACAAAACAAAAGAAAGGATATATTATTTTAAGGTTTTATTTCAAAATGGCCGCTTTAAAACATTCTAATTAAAAAAAAATAAAAACAAAAAAACAAACAAACAAAATATTTAGACAACAACATTATAATAATAGCTCGTTCACAACTTCTTAGGCCCCGTTTATGTTATACACACCGACGCCGTTGCAGCCAAACTGTTGATGAGTTTGTCCTGCACTTCGTCTCCCTCATTACTTTGCACTCAATGACGTAGTCAAACGAGATCTGAATTCTGCTGGGTTCGCAACAATTTTCGAGCCAGCCGGCCTAGAACAAGTGAATGGTTGCCGACCAAACAGCATGACACTCTTTGCTATACTAAGCGGAAAGCCACTGATATGAGACAATAACACTTGATTCGCCTATTTCTACGCCGGCAAGAATTGCAGAATCTGCTGTCACCCTGGCAACGCAGCTCAGTTTTTCTAAACAAACCAACAAAAATAACAAATACAGCTCCATAACTGACAGTTTAATTATTCACTCAATCTCAGTCGAAACGGCAGGTGTCCTCGTTTCCAATACTGCCAGTTACATACGAGTCATTAGCCGGTATCAACCCAGGCAACACCATGTCAATTATGACGTCGTCTCGCAGCGTCTAAGTTCATTCATTTCGATAATTTTATTGTTGCCATTGGTTTCCCCGATATATTTCTAGTTAGACTTCTTTCTAAAAAATACATCGGAGGGACCACATGAAGGTTGCCAACATCCTAAGTGAAAGTGTTTATGTGGAACGAACTGGATTCGAACTTGGCCCACCCGGGTTGTCAGTCCGTGCTGTTAACTACTTAGCCACCGTCACTTTCTATTTAAGTCATAAAGAAGAAGAAAAGGAAGAAGAAGGAGAAGAAAAAGAAGGAGAAGGAAAAACAAAACATTTATTTGTTCTTTTGTAAATTGTAATTCAAAATATTAGAAACTTTTTCACAACCGTAGATATGCTACTTAACTCCCCCTACTACAAGAAGGTGTGGCACAAGGCTTGAAGCTGAGGATAGAAAGGCCAGCGCTCTAGAGATAGTGTACTCAGACCACACAAACAATGTCTGAACAGCCCCATCGGCATTTCCTGGTAGAGGCGCCTTAGGCGATTGGCGATTGGCGATTGGCGATAAATCAACGTCTTTTCAAAGCGCAAGAAGGTAAAGCTTGGGAAAGTTAATCTTATAGGATTGCACAGAACCATACTTCTACCCGACAGTGCAGGGTCGCCTATGTCGCAGCGGCCAAACCTGCCAGACTGATGTAATTCACCTCACTCTCATTGGGGAATACGTGACACAATTTCGGAAGGTAAGGATAAAAAGGCCAGCGCACCGAAAGTAATAGATTTCGACCTCACTTGAATGCCTGAGCAGCCCCATCGGCATTCCCCTGTAGGAGCTCCTTAGACGATTTAAGCAAAAATTTACAATAGTCATAATGCTTTTTTTCTAGATTTTTTTACAAAAATAATAGTCATAGTGTCCATCCGTTGCATTTGGCATGAAGCCTGGATCATTTTAGGAAGAAGAGGGGAGTCGATAGTCCTACAATTGGTTCAATACGTTTGTGCTTACCCTACGCTAGACACTCTCACCAAAATACCACATTCAGTCTATCGGTTGTTCCTACTTAGATGATCCCCAATTTATTTTTTAAAAAATTCATCGTGGATGGGGGATAATATTTACAATTATTCTGCAAGAAAGAAAAAATATAGGTCAGTTGTGTCCTCTAAACACTCTAAGTGATAGACTGCCACTGTCTTCTGGGTAATCCGAAAATAAGCAGGTCGGTCTCTAATTGGGAATGGGAGCTAAGTGGGATGTAAAACATAAAGCAGATCAGCATAGAATGTGGGAATGGATGGTGTCATCCAAGATATAACACAACACGGGTGTCTGGGGATAAAATAAACGTGTGGAATGGGCATCTCTAGTACCAAAAAACAAAACAAAGTCAGGGCCCATTTACTCTACTATCTTAGGGTCTATTAAAAAAAAGATTGACGGATGGGTTTCGCAGAAGTCAGGACCCTGTGTACCATCCCTAAGCAGGGAAAACGAGCTTTTACCTGGCTCCTTGACTGATGCACAAACTAGTGCGGTGCACCCACCTCCGATCGAACTCCATGTAATCACCTCGAAACGCATCTGATTTTCACTTTAAGCTGATATTTAAAGTAGACAATTAGATCCCAATCGGAAACAGATTCAACCCATTAGACCTCGTCAAGAGGCGAAAGCTACGTCACAATTCCGCTATTGTTAGGACGGCTAAAAAACATTCTTTTCTCCCTAGGCCACGGCGGGGTTACATTGTGGATGACCGATGCTACATTCAGGGCCATCGGATGCTGACATACTCCCAGAGTCGCCGAAGATTGCCGCAAGTGAAAAAGGCGTGCTCGTTCGTTTCTCTTTCATGATCGTCGCAGAGCGGACAGTAAGGATTCGTCCTCCCTCTATCTCTTGTAAGCCTGCCATAAAGAAGAAACAGGCCCCGGACCAATCGCCAAGTCAGAGAGTACTCAGCGTTGTTGAAATAACTCTGGGCTGGCGCCCAACTCTACTGAGAGCGAATCTCCTCCTTTGACTATTCCAACCGCTCCCCAAGCGGATCAGAAGTAGCAGCATTCACTAAATCCTAATACAGAGTCTGTCTCGGTTGTATGAAGGTCATAGTCGGCGGTAGCGCTTCAAACGCGATTCGGCATTCAGTGTAGAACTTTGTTCCTCTCTTGGTCTACGACGGGATTCGACTGAAGGGTCGGGTATGAGAGTGGGAAAGACCTTTCGAACAGCAAGGATTCAAGGAACATCGTCTGTTAAACCGCGACACAGAAAAGTCAATGTTTCACTATGTCTATGACTTGACAGATCCGACAATCCCAAGCCTCCCTCGCTCGGACGTTTAGTACAGAAGCGAAAAGAGAAAGTCCGTGAACACCAAGAGGCGTTCCACAAGCGGAGGTTATACGGCCAGTCGGTAAAGGATGAGAGGAAAGGCGTCCGTGGCACACACCTCAGTTCAACCATTTAAAGAAAAGTTTCCTTCGAATCCAAACTGCGACCGACGATTTAACGTTTGATCATACTTCCGACAAATTTGTCTCGGACCATACAGGGAATAAGGACCCCAGATCAATGATACAATGAGAGGACCGCCTTTCCGTCTTCACGGGTGTCTTCCGGTTGAACTTTTACAAGACTTTTTAATAAACAAACGAAACATCGAAGCGTCCGAAATTGTTTACGATTATTCGATTCATATATATACATAATTTTTTTCTTTTAAAACATGTTTTGTAAATAAAAGAAAAAACGCACCCTACACTAAAAATAAAAATATAATACATTTCCCCAACCACAAATATAAATATTAACATGTTTTAAAAGAAAAAAATATCTCTCTATGGTAAACTATTTCGTACGCTTCGATGTGTCGTTTGTTTATTAAAACCTTTGTAAAAGGTCAACTGGAAGACACCGGTGAAGGCGGAAAAGTGTTCCTCTCGCTGTATCATTGATCTGGGGTCGTTATTCCTTGTATGGTCCTTTTTCTCCATCTGAAGGCCCGGTCCGAACCAAATACCAATGGTCCGAACCGGGCCATCCGACCAGCGTAAGATACGTGAAAGTGCGACTTCGCCACTTCAGGCACCCAACTGCGGAAGTCCGGATTAACACCGGCGGCATTCAAAACAGATCCCAGGAAACGATGGTTGACCCTATCGAATGGACTGATCTAAATTGATCAGCACGGCCCGAATATCGTCCTTTAATCTCTTTATCATCGTGCGACTCAGATTCTGTTTTGAATGTATCTCTCCTTTCACAACAAAGTTCTGATCAGTTTCAATCAAGACAGCGACAACAGTCTGCAAGCTGTTCGCAAAAACTCTTGCCAAATTCTTTAACTCGATGTTTAGCAGAGTTATGGGCCTAAATTATCAAAGTCCTTCCCCACCATGCCGGTCTTTTATTCTTCAAAAATGTTATCACTGTCTTGGTAACCTGTCCAGGGATGGATCCCTGAACACACCAATAGTTGAACACATCCTTCAGAAGAGGAACCAACATGGACGACAGCCTCAAGTAGTAATTTAGCAACTTTGCTCATTAAAACTACCTTCAGTTAAGAGCTCTATTTACGTTGTTATATAGAGACCATAATTCTAGACTTTTCCCCGACTTTTATTTGGAGTTATCGCCTCAGTCGTTACCAGTGCTTTCTCGTTGATAAAGGCCAGTGGCTTTACCTGGAATTTGAATGACAATACCGCCTACTCAATATTTCATTATATTCTTCTTTTTCTTCTTGTTCTTGTTCTTGTTCCTCTCGTTCTTGGTCTTCTTCTTCTTCTTCTTCTTCTTCTTCTTCTTCTTCTTCTTCTTCTTCTTCTTCTTCTTCTTCTTCTTGTTGTTGTTGTTGTTGTTGTTCTTCTTCTTCTTCTTCTTCTTCTTATTATTATTATTATTATTATTATTATTATTTACTCACTAGGATTTTTCACACAATTCATTATCAATGATTGCTCACTGGCGCTAACAAGTGGTGTTCCCTGAAATCCGAGTGATAACAATTCTCCAACGATTTTCAAGACTCATCACCCTTTTCGATAACCATTTCAATTCACTTTGCATTATCGCAGCACTTGTTTACCATTGATTTCTCGCTGATAACAACCGTTTGTCTTTTCTGGAATTTGAGTGGCAATAAACCTCCTCAAGTTACTATCTGCCCCCTTCCAGTGGAGGTCTGGTTAGTGCTCTCCCTCCTCGGCCTTTCATCCTCCTTGACCCTTCACGACAGTTTTGTGTTGTACCAGCCGAAGCTGGCCTAACTTCATGCATGTGTGTATGTCTGTGAATATATTTTGTGTGTGTGTGTGTGTAGGGGGTAGTTTATTGGATTTCTGGCAGTTTTCATTCAATTAGGCTCGCGTGATGTTTTTCTATAAGTTTTGTTCTTTTGCTATTCAAAATTAGCTGCGGCAGGTTAGCGTTCGTTGGTTATATTCGCTGGTTTCCGCATTCAAGGATTTTTTTTTTACGATTTTGGCAGTTTTCATCATTGCTGTTCGTGTTATGGTCTCACTCAACTTCTATTTTATTCCAATTTCTCCTATTTTTTGCATCGAGACTGTTCCTAGTTCTACTATTATTGGTATTACAGTTATTTTCTCTATGTTCCATTCTTATGTTCTAATCTCATGTTCAGTTCTCTGACAATTTCCATGTATTTGCTTCGTTTTTTCGTTTCCGTTATCTTCACTCTGTGACCTGCTGGGACGGCGAAGCATGGTTGTTCCTTCTTGATGACTATTATCACGCAACCACTTCTTGCTTGGATGATTTTGTCTGTTTTTACCTCCATGTCTCAGATGTTTTGTGATTTTCATGTTCAAATACTGTTTCTGATTTGCGTCTGTACCATTTCTCTGCGTGTTCAAACTGCAGACGTTTGCATCGTTCCCAGTTGACTGTCTTTCTAACGCTGCCGTGTCTATTTTTCTAATTGTTTTTGAGTTAGTTAGCTTCATTCACTTATGTGATTTACCGTTTTGCCTCTTTGATCACAGACTCTACATTTACTATTTTCTTGGGGTTTGTTTATCTTTGGTATAGTTTGTTCTGATCACATTATTCTGTGTAGTATTCAGTAGCGATTCCGTTTCGCTGTTCAGGTGACCTTTTCGAAGTCATGTCTAAGTGTTTCCGTGTTTCTCTTCTCGGGCCAGTCTTATGAATCGTCCATGTAGTTGCTTTTATTAACATTTTACTATACTGGTCGTTTTTATTTTCAGTTTCAATGCTTCTTGTATTGTTCAATTTCTCGGTGCCCCTTGCTTCAATAAGCCTCCTCAGTATTTCAGTGGAGGTCTGGATGGTGTTTCCATCTAGATATTTCCATCCTTCTAAACCTTTCACAACTATTTTCCGTTGCATTAACCGATGCAGGTGCAACAACGCTTTTTGTGAGTCTGCGAGGGGTTTAAAGATTATGGGATTTTCTGACAGTTTTAGTTCCCTTGGTTTTTTGTAACATGCTTTTTATATTTCTAATTGTGGCTATGTGAGTTGGTTTCTGCACTCGATGATTTTTCTTAATATTTCATTTGTTTTCATCATTGTCGTGTTTTGTATGATTCCAATTTTTCTTTGAACATGATCTTTAGACAATGATATTATCAGAATAACTGACTAACAACGACGGGGTCTCCATCTATGTGAGCAACATCGATACGGTTGCGGTGAAACTGTTGACGAGTTTTCCCTGCACCCATTTCCCTGATGATTTAGCGCCGGTTGTCTACCTTGCCACTCTGCACTCAATAACATAGTAAAACCAGATTTTAATTCAGCCGACTGACTCGGCTGAAAACGGCTTATTGGCCTTCTGGCCAAGATCAAAGTGTAGTATCTGTTTCGATGGATACTGTGCAGTTCTAGGCGGTGCACTCTCCCAGGCTTTGCCTCCCCTCTTTGGGGAGGAGTAAGTTTATTGCTTACTGTCTGAGGCGCCTCTACCGGGGAATGCCGACGGGGCTGCCCAGGCAATTTTTAAATGGCCAGAGTGCTCACCTCTCGAGCGCTGGCTTATCTAATCCCACTTTCCCGACCTTGTGTCACATCTTACCTTGTGGGAGGTAGATAAATAACTTCAGCCGAGTCGGCTGAAAACGGCTACTTGGCCTTCTGGCCAAGATCATAGTGTAGTATCTGTTCCGATGGATACTACACCCTATAGACCGGTGTTATCTTGGCCTTCGGAGCTTGATTTACGTCGGTCTATGGGTCTGTCCAGTGCAGTTCTAGGAGGTCCACCTTCCCAGCCTTTGCCTCCCCTCTTTGGGGTGGAGTAAGTTTATCGCTTACTGCCCAAGGCGCCTCTACCGGGAAATGCCGACAGGGCTGCCCAGACAATTTTTAATGGCCAGAGTGCTCACCTTCTCGGGCGCTGGCTTTTCAAATCCCACTTTCCGACCTTGTGTCACATACACAGCCGAGTCAGTCGGCCGAGACAGAGACTATGGTCGCCGACCCGACGCCACGACACTATTTGCTTTTCGAACTGGAAAGTCACTGATATAGGACGCCACTTGCTCCAACCCTTTCACGTCGTCAAGAATTGAGGAATTTGCTGTCAACCTCGATACTGTGACTCAGTTTGTACAAACAAGAAAAGAATGACAAATGCAGCTTCCTATCGTTTAATTTTTCAGTCAATCGCAGTCGAAAAGCCAGGGGTCCTCGATCCTAATACTGCCAGTTTCATACGAGACATTGGACGGATGATAGCCACTTGCAAGAACGAGCACCGAGAAACTGCTTGGATGTTCCATCGCATCTCCTTAACTTTAATCAAAGGCAACAACATATCAATTATTACGTAGTTATGCAATTTCTAAGTTTTGAAGAAGAAAAAATCGAAAAAATCTAAACGTTTATTTGTTCGTTTGTATATTGTGCTTTAAATATAAGAGACTTTTTCACAATCGTAGATATGGTATTTAAATAAATTTTTAGTGGTACAAAATTTTATTAAAGCAAGGAATACAGACGTTTGTGACATTTTGTTTTTGTGGAATGAAATTGAAAAAGTGTAAAAACAAGAGGAAATAATTTAAAAAATACATGAATATACTAAGCCGGCTTTCGTCCACACTCATCAGAGTATCTACGTGGAAATAATTCAAGCATTACGACTAAACACTTTTAAAAAGTAGAATAAAGACCAGTGACAAGTTTAGGAGAAAAAAAAGAAAAAAATGGGGGGGGGGGCCCCAAGTGGACCACATTGAGTCCTAGAAGTCACCCAGTTACTCTGATGAGTGTGGACGAAAGCCGGCTTAGTATATTCATGTATTTAAAAAAAAATATTTTCTCTCGTTTTTACACTTTTTCAATTTCATTCCACCCCCTAAAATGTCACAAACGTCTGTATTCCTTGCTTTAATATGGTATTTACAACTCTCATACCGCAGGAAGATGTAGCACAAGGGTTGAAGGTTGAAAGGTTGGGATAGAAAGGCCAGTGCACTAGAAGTATTCATTTTGACCCCACAAAAAATGCTTGAGCCGTCGGAATTTCCAGGTAGAGGCGTCTAAGGTGATTGACGATAAACCAACGCGTCCTCAAAAAGAGATGGTAAAGCCTGGGAGGGAGGACATCCACGGACTGTACAGAGCCATACCTCAGCCCGAAAGAGCAGGGTAGCTAGTGTCGCAGAGGCCCAAATCGTCAGACTGGTTCTATTTACCTCCCTAACATCGCGAGAATATGTGACATAAGGCCGGAAGTTGGGTATAAAAACGATCTCTGGACACATAAAAATGCTTGAGCAGCCCTGCCAACATTTCCCGGTAAGGGCGTCTCAAGCGATTGGCGATAAACCAACCTTTTCTCAAAGAGAGAAGGCAAAGTCTGGGATTGCATCTCCTAGGACCGCACAGAACCGTACCTCACACCGACAGAGTAGAGAAGTTGGTGCAGCAGCGTTCCGCCTTGTCGGACCGATTGTGAAGAAAGAAGTGTCAAAAAGATAAGGACGAGCTACTATTTTTCTACAGGTGTTAACAAGTGTGGACATCTTTTATTTTTACAAATGGAAAAAAATATTAACTTCCTGTGAGATAAGATATCTATTACCATTTAAATAAATAATATTCAAATCGTAGTGCAGATACTGCAAATAATAGAACTGCGTAATAGACAAAATAAAAGACAAAAAAAATGAAAAAAAAAAAGAAACGAAAAACCTTAACAGAAACTAATTTTATAATATCGTTTGAAATGCTATTTGATTTGTTCGTCTGCTCTAGTTTTTTTTGTTGATTTTTCTAGTTTTATTTACCATTATTTTCTTCCAATTAAGAGATCGGTAGGAGTGTTCGACGTGACGTACGCACAAGGTGAGATCGAACTCTCCTACTTCCGCCATCTTGCGCAAAGCGCATGCGCAAATACTGCGCGAAATAACGTATACAAAATAGGGTAGAAAACTAACAATTTCTCAATCCTCTTTCCAGCACTATTTGTCGTTTTATAACATCTTACTTTAATTGAGATTTTGTTTGTCAGTCGCAATTTTTTTAAAACGTAATAAATACATTACGGAATTTGTCTAATTTCGAAATATCAGAGATCTTAACTACTTTTTAGAAATGTAAAATATTGCAGTAATAATAAATAAATTCCCAACAAATAAAGCGGATGCCATGACCGGAAATTGAAACTGAAACCTCGAGATCTGAGATTCTAACTACTGAATTATTTGGACTTTCTTATGCCTTTCTTCGCTTAAACGTCACTTTAACAAAATAATTATAGCTTTGGCGTGACGTCATAGATTTATGATTTACGTCGTGTTTGAAAACACGAATTAAAACCTAAGCGATAATAAATGAATGTGTAAATATTATCAATAGCGTTGGTAATTATTTTAATACTTACAAAAGTTACTTGTATAATAAAAAGCCGAAAAAAGTTTTTTTGTCTTTTAGTGTTGGAGAGGTAAATAAGGGGCAGGTAACTCTTACAACGAATTTTAAACACGATTTTCCAGTAATCAAAACTGATGGCTTTAATTGGCGTTGCACATGTGGCTACTGTGCAAGGAGAACGTCGATTAGAAATAAAAGGGTTAGGGTTAGGGGTTAGGGTTAGGGTTAGGGTTAGTGGTTAGGGTTTAGGGTTTAGGGTTAGAGTTAGAGTTAGGGTTTAGGGTTAGGGTTTAGAGTTTAGGGTTAGGGTTAGGGTTAGGGTTTAGGGTTATGGTTATGGTTAGGGTTTAGGGGTTAGGGTTAGGGTTTAGGGTTAGGTTAGGGGTTAGGGTTAGGGTTTAAGGTTAGGGTTAGGGTTAGGGTTAGGGTTAGGGTTTAGGGTTAGGGTTAGGGTTTAGGGGTTAAGAGTTAAGGGATAGGGTTAGGGTTTAGGGTTAGGGGTAGGGTTAGGGTCTGGGTTAAGGTTAAGGGTTAGGGTCTGGGTTAAGGTTAAGGGTTAGGGTTAGGGGTTAGGGTTAGGGTTTAGGGGTTAGGGGTTAGGGTTAGGGGTTAGGGTTAGGTTAGGGGTTAGGGTTAGGGTTTAGGGTTAGGGTTAGGGTTAGGGTTAGGGTTTAGGGTTTAGAGTTAGGGTTAGGGTTTAGGGTTAGGGTTAGGGTTAGAAAAATATTGTTCGAAAGCTAGAGCTGTTGTGAGGAGTTACCTGCCCCTTATTTACCTCTCCAACACTTTTAGTGTTGGAGAGGTAAATAAATTTTATTATACAAGTACCCTTACACACAATTTGTTTTGCTTTAACTACGCATCGTATTCTATGTAGTTCTTTCACAATAATATAATTCTCACAGCCTAGTAAAAAACATGCGACTATAGGAAACATATTTTTGCTTGGCTGGGAGGATTATATTATTAGATATGCGATTATTTTTGTTAGTATTTGAAAAAAGGAAAAAATATGGTTTGCCATTTCTGAAGAAAAAGAAACGAACAACGTAAGCAGAAATTATTTTTATAGTCTACTTTGGAATTACATTTGATTTGTTCGTATATTGTGCTTCAAATATAAGAGACTTCTTCACAAACGTAGATATGGTATTTACCACTCTCACATCGCAGGAAGATGTAGCACAAGGTCGGAAGGTCGAAAGGTCGGAATAGAAAGGTCAGCTGTTTTTTATTTACCGTACTTTCCCCAGGTAATATATCTATAGGATACCAGGCCCGTCGCATGCACAAGTTTAGCCAAACTCTCGGACTTCCTCCATCTTACCCCTCTCCCATTGATGTTTTCATACCAACCGAGGTTTGCGTCGGCACTCACTCCGATAGACTAGGGGCTACCGTGGCCGATTCAGCTCCTCTTTCATTTACTTTCCCTGCATGAAGTTAGACACAAAGTCATTAGTGTAAGTGTACTCTGGCGTACAAAAAGAAATGACCGAACCTCAAGCGATTTGTAATTAACTAACCCCTTTCCAGGGAAAAGGTAAAGCTTGGGAGAACAATACATCCGACCGACAGCAATGAAGCCACTGTCAGACTGATTGTCGAGGCCGTATCTTCGACTGGAGTATGGACATATCGACCTAGAGGAGATCGGAATCATCGATTTTAGGCCTACCAGGCCTTATCTTATTGTCGAGGTCATTATAAGCCTAGGAAATGTCGGTTCACTAACGAGACTATGTTACACGTCTAGCTGTGCAGATGACCCTACAGCTGTCATGCAGGAGGTAAACTCTCCCCGACACTACCTTCTCGCTTTGACGAGTACTTGGCTTATTGCCGATCGCCTGAGGCGCCCTTACTGGGAAATACTCGGAGGGGACAGTGGCTAAGCGGTTAACGACACGGACTGACAACCTGGGTGTGCAAAGTTTGAATCCAGTTCGTTCCACAAAAATATTTTCACTTAGGATGTTGGCAACCTTCACGCGGTCTCTTCCGTAAGTACCCGATGTCTTTCTAGAAAGAATTCTAACTGTAAAGATATCGGGGAAACTAATGCCAAGAACAGAATCACCTGATTCATACGAAATGAATGAATGAACTGGGTAATGCCAACGGATCTGTTCCTAGCTAATTTTGCAGAGCAAAAGTGCGCTTTTGGGGGTGTAAGTCTTGCCTCCCCCACTTTCCGGCCTTGTGCCACACCTTTTTCGGTGGGATGGAAGTAAATTAAATCATCTGCAAATAAGAAAGAAAACGGATGATTTCTCAATTCTCTTTTCAACACTATTTAGTGTTTTAACAACATGCAAGCTGGTTTTTTTTCCGGCTCGCTATCGCTTCGCAAAGTTCCCTACTTGAAATACTTGAAATATTAATTTTAAATAATAACATTTTTTATTCATAATTTTGTTGTAATTCAAAAACAAAATCTTTCTTATTTATTCATATAAATATTAACATTTTGGCAATTTCAATTCAAATTTATTTATCTTTTAATTGTGACCGTAAAAAAACAGAAAATGAACGAAAAAATCAATTTGCTTTTTCACTTGCAATTTAGAAATAGATCAAACTTGTTGAAAATCAAGTAGGTTCATCTAAAGAAAGGAATATTTGAACACAAATGTTTAATATTTGTCTAGTAACTAAATAAATGTTGTGAAACAGAACTATTTGTAATATTAAAATTAAAAGAAACATTGAATAAAGAACAATAACAAATAATAGTTAATTAATAAAATGCCCTTTTTCAAAACCAATATGCAAATTAGTTAATGTTTCGACTGATATCTCATATACATAAGCGGTATATAAAAAGATGGTGTGTCTATTATTGTGTAAAGTTGAATTAAATTGAAATTAGGCGTTTTGACTTTGCGAGAAAATGGCCCAACTTTAGAATTTATCTATTTAGATTTTGAAAAAGGAAAACAAATAAAAAATATGGTTCAGAATTTCTGCATTATTTCCAGAATGCAACATAGTGGAGTATATCTTCTCTATCTGTATATAAAGTTTGGTATGTGTATAGGTTTATATATTTGTATATACAGGATTCACTCCTAAACTAATTAACCGATCATTATGAATTTTGTAATGGAAGCTATATTTAGTTTAATTTAGTTTTATGCAAATGAGGTAAAAAGGGGGTGAAAGCCCTTCATTAAAAATTCACATACCTCCGAGTTTTGTGAAATTTTAAGAATAAGTATTAGAGATCAATTAATAAATATTTACCAATTTTCAGTTTCTTTGGAATATTTAAATGGGTTTTAGAGGATATAATATATTTTTTTTTATCGAAATCGCTTCAGACAAGGCATGAAGCCACTTGATGTAAGGAACTAAAAACAAATAATACTTCAAGGTCAACAACTAGCGAATGATAAGCGTTAAATGGCTAGATTCTGACCCAGAAAACAGCAATTATTCCCCCTTTGTCAGAAACATCGCTTACGGAATGTAAGGACAAAAGAACAAAATAAGGGAAAAGAGACTTACATCGATGCTTCAAAAAGCCTCCCGTTTAAAAATTCAAATATTTCAGATTTTCATTCCTCAATTATTAGTTCCTTTGGAGTATTTTAATGGATTTCAGGGGGTATAATATAAGCACAACCTCATATTTGAAAATTCAAATATTTCAGATTTTCATTCCCCAATTTTCAGTTCCTTTGGGGTACATTAAAGGCTTTTTTTTGGGGGGGGGGGGTATAAAATCAGCACAACCTCATATTTGAAAATTCCAATGTTTCAGATTTGCATTAAATTTGATCCATAGCAACTAGACAAAATTTCAGACAGATTCTGTAAATCTTAATTTCTTTCTTAAATTCGAAACGTATTTTAAAATCAAAACGATGCAATAGATTTTGATCAAAATTGGAATCAGGATTCTAAACATAAGCTTTAATAGCATTAAATCTTGATTTTAATCCTCGTAGGGAGCCATGAAAGTGGTGCAAAACTGTTCCGCAGGGACGGATATTTTCCTAGTTTATTATGCGTCGAAGATTATAAATATTCAAGCGAACAGAAGAAGTTTTCTCCCAGTTTTATATTTTGAAAATGATAGAAGTTTCTTTCTTATCAGCCCTTCTCGTTATCATTGTCTGGAGAAAAAAAAAATGGCGATTCTTCACTGCTGTACTTCATTTTTCTCTCTTCACGTTTACGGGGTTTTTATTGATTGGAAAATGTTGAAAGCATTCCCAACGGCCCCTCACGGGAGGTTCGTCGATGGCAAAGAATACGTACGCAAAGCAAGACGAAGAAAAACATCGTGTCTCCAGGGGAAGAAAGAGTCTATCAATATTCATCACGTCGGAAAGCCAATGAATATATAATTCGGCAATACAAAAGTTCTCCCTCTCTCTTTCTCTCGCACTCCCCCTCCCCCTATATCTCTTCCTCTCGCACTCCCCCTCCCCTCATATCTCTTCCTCTCGCACTCCCCCTCCCCTATATCTCTTTCTCTCGCACTCCGCCTCCTATCTCTTCCTCTAAGACATAAACTGATTAACAGTAAAGGCTGTTAACTCAAATGTGTCTACTACTCATCAGCGAATGCGGGTGCTTGTATTAAGGTTGAAAATAAGTTTACTGGTTGGTTATTTATTATCACCCCGCCACGAGAAAACGTCCTGTTATCTCTACATATATAAAGCCAGGTATAGGTATATGTTTATAAAGTTAGGTATGTGTAAATGCTTATTAGATTAGGTATGTGCATATGTTTATAATAAAGCCAGGTATAGGTATATGTTTATAAAGTAAGGTATGTGTATATGCTTATTAGATTAGGTATGTGTATATGTTTATAATAAAGCCAGGTATAGGTATGTGTTTATAATATTAGGTATGTGTATATGCTTATTAGATTAGGTATGTGTATATGCTTATTAGATTAGGTATGTGCATATGTTGCTCATAAAGCCAGGTATAGGTATATGTTTATAAAGTTAGGTATGTGTATATGCTTATTAGATTAGGTATGTGCATATGTTTATAATAATGTTAGGTATAGGTATATGTTTATAAAGTTAGGTATGTGTATATGCTTATTAGATTAGGTATGTGTTTATAATAATGTTAGGTATAGGTATATGTTTATAAAGTTAGGTATGTGTATATGCTTATTAGATTAGGTATGTGTATATGCTTATAATAAAGCCAGGTATAGGTATGTGTTTATAAAGTTAGGTATGTGTATATGATTATTGGATTAGGTATGTGCATATGTTTATAATAATGTTAGGTATGTGTATATGTTTATGAAGTTTGGTATGTGTATATTTTTATAAATTTCGGTATGTGTATGTTTATAATGTTAAGTATGTGTATATTTTATAAAGTTAAGTATCTGTATATGTTTATGAAGTTGGTTATGTGTATGTTTATAATGTTAGGTATGTGTATATGCTTATGAAGTTAGATATGTGTATGTTTATAATGTAAGGTATGTGTATATGTTTATAATAAAGTTAGGTATGTGAATATGTTTATTAGGTTAAGTATGTGTATATTTTATGATAATTCTAGGTATGTTTATATGCTTATACAGTTAGGTATGTGTACATGTTTATTAGATTAGGTATATGTATATGTTTATTAAATGTTAGGTATGTGTATATGTTTATAAAGTTAGGTATGTGTATATGCTTATTAGATTAGTATGCGTATATGTTTATAATAATGTTAGGTATGTGTATATGTTTATAAAGTTTGGTATGTATATATATATATATATATATATATTAATATATATATATATATTTATTTATAAAATACAGAAATTCAAACATCAGTACCGTCGGTTTCAAAGCGGGGGGTTAATCCCGATTATCGTCAGCTGAAAAACATTTTAGAAATGGTGGAACATATTCGGTCACGCCTAAGATCACGTAAGACGTGATTTGTGTAAAATGGGGGGGGGGGGGTTACATATGTGTGCATAAGAGGTTGAATTTAGATTCTAATATTTAAATTTTTAATATATATAAAATGGTTATTAATTAAAATAAAACAGAAGAAAAGGTGGGGTGTTGTAATATAAAAAAATGTGTAAGAAATTCTGTAGGGCAGAGGTCGGGGTTTGGGGGCCAGGAAGTATAGGGGAAAGAGGAAGGAGGAAGTAGGGATGCAAGTGTCGGGTAAGACGCAGGAGAGAGGGGGAAGAAGGAAGGATCTTGGTACGGCGTTGTAAACATTGATAGCCGTTGACTCTAAAACTCGGTACGGGCAGTTTAACCTTTTGACCCCATATCGTAGCATAAAGTGTCATAATATAGCATAAAGTGTCAGAGTGGCGAAGAAGGGAATACTACTACTACTACTACTACTACTACTACTACTACTACTACTACTACTACTACTACTACTACTACTAATAATAATAATAATAATAATAATAATAGTCATCAAAATAATAGTGGCCCGGCGAATTTAAAAGATAAAAATAAAATAAAAATAAATATAAAAATAAAAAAAATAAAAAAATCCGCGTGGCAGGGAAAAATTACTGTTGGCATAAGCGTGTTATTAAAATAGCACTGGCTATGTAGTGCAACGGTTCCCGGGCGAGACACGGGTCCTAAAGTGACATTCTGAGTGGAGTGTAGAGAGATATAAGGGAATGAATTTAAGGGGCTTAAACATTTTAAAGGTTAGAGGACTTAAAATGAAGGTTGTGGAAAGTAGAAGATATGGAAAGATTATAGAAAAATTATAGAACAATAAATAAGCCTCGGATTTAACTGACGGCGGGGGGGGGGGGGGCATTGACAGTCCGAGAGGGACTGCTACCAACTTGTTGATAGTAGATCTGGCTCTAAGGGTGTGTTAAAAAGATAAAATATTTAAGGAAATTATTTTATTCATAATTATTCATTAAAGTGTCTGTTAGGCGTACCGGGGTTTCATCGTTACAGTCAGAGGGTCTCTGAGATATAGTTGTTAAAAATAATTTATATATACATATAGTTGTTAAAAATAATTTATATATACATATAGTTGTTAAAAATAATTTATATATACATATAGTTGTTAAAAATAATTTATATATACATATAGTTGTTAAAAATAATTTATATATACATATAGTTGTTAAAAATAATTTATATATACATATAATTGTTAAAAATAATTTATATATACATATAGTTGTTAAAAGTAATTTATATATATATAGTTGTTAAAAATAATTTATATATACATATAGTTGTTAAAAATAATTTATATATACATATAGTTGTTAAAAATAATTTATATATACATATTGTTGTTAAAAGTAATTTATATATATATATAGTTGTTAAAAGTAATTTATAGATATATATATATATATATATATATATATATATATATATATATATATATATATATATATATATATATATATATTATATAAATTATTTTTTAACAACTATTTCTCTTTTGATCTGAATGAGTTTACTCTCTATAGGAGAGGACATCTGAAACAAGTACGCACATAGGTAACCAATAATGTTTGTATAAATACACATATTTTGTTTCAGATGTCCTCTCCTATAGAGAGTAAACTCATTCAGACCAAAAGAGAAATAGTTGTTAAAAAATAATTTATATAATATATATATATATATATATATATATATATATATATATATATATATATATATATATATAATATATACATTATTTTTAACAGCTATACGCCAGAGACCGTATGACTGCAAAGATGAAACCCCGGTACGCCTAACAGATACTGTAATGTATAGTTGTTAAATAAAATAATTTTTATTAGCTCTTGTAGAAACTCCGATCGAGCACTTTGTTGGTTTCTTTACAACAAATTTTAATATACGATATAAATATATATATAATGTTAGGTTATGTTTATATATTTGAATGCAAAAGATTAACTTCTAAACTAACTACCCGATCATTATAAATTTTAGAACGCATGTTAGCTGTATTATGCTAAATTTAGTTTTGCGCAAAGGGGGTAAAAATCAGATACCTCCGATTTTTGTGAAACTTTAACAATACCTATTCGATACAATCAATCAATATTCCCCCAAATTTTGGTTTCTTTTGAGTATTCTAAAGAGTTTTTAGGGTTAGGGTTAGTATTATATTATGCCCCCTAAAATGCCTTTCAAATACTCCAAGGCATTTTAACCCTAACTCTAACCTCCCATTTGAAAATTCAAATATTTCAGATTTGCATTACATTTGATCGCTAATCATTCGACATCAATTAAGCAATATTCCCTGAATTTAAATTTCTTTTCAATATCCCTTAAGCTTAAGCCTTAAATTTTAAACATTTTCGAGAACCAGAGTCATGTAATGGATTTTGATCAAAATTGGAATAAGGATTCTAAACATAAGGTTTAGTAGCATTATGTGATGATTTTAATTTTCCTAAGGGAACATAAAGTAAAAAAAACTGTTCGAGGAAGTAATTTTTTACCTGTTCTGGGACGGGTATTCTTCTAGTATATCTACATGTGTGTACAACCTCCATTCAAAATGAGAGAAAAAAAAACTTATTATTCACTATATTTAGCACATTTATTCATATTCATACAAAATAACGTCTCGAGTAGAAAGTGACTAACTTGGGTTTACTTTCGACACTCTCGTAACTCTCGCTTCCATTATTTTGTCTTTTAGTTCTCACATTCCATGAACGATGTTTCTGACAAAGGGACAATAATTGCTGTTTTCTAGGTCGGAATATATCCATCTAAAACTTATCATTGACTGTTTTTTGACCTTGAAGTAGTATTTTTTTAGCTCCTTACATCAAGTGGCTTCATGCATTGTCTGAAGCGATTTCCATGAAAGACAAAATAAAGTAATTGAAAAAGAAACTCGTCTCATTATTAAAATAGAGTAAATGATTTCTGTCCGAATTAATCTCCTATGACGTAAGTTGTCGGAATTGCTATTTACTTTCTCCCTTCCCCTAAACACTTAAAATTATTTTGTCCAGTAGTTTTTTATACTCACTACCTTTTGTGTGATGTAATGGTTATATATTTATTTTTGTATATACAAATGAATACACGTTGCTATTTATTATATCCTATAAATATGGCGGACAATTTCTGTTCTAAGTTCCTTATTAGTTTTCGCGTTTTAAAGCTGAGAGTCGCCATGGCTTCCGTGTTAGATCCAATGTTCAGTAATTACTACATGTCTAACCTAGAAAACAAAATAGGTCCAATGTTCAGTAATTACTACATGTCTAACCTAGAAAACAAAATAGGTCCAATGTTCAGTAATTACTACATGTCTAACCTAGAAAACAAAATAGGTCCAATGTTCAGTAATTACTACATGTCTAACCTAGAAAACAAAATAGGTCCAATGTTCAGTAATTACTACATGTCTAACCTAGAAAACAAAATAGGTCCAATGTTCAGTAATTACTACATGTCTAATCTAGAAAACAAAATAGGTCCAATGTTCAGAAATAACTACATGTCTAACCTAGAAAACAAAATAGGTCCAATGTTCAGTAATTACTACATGTCTAACCTAGAAAACAAAATAGGTCCAATGTTCAGTAATTACTACATGTCTAACCTAGAAAACAAAATAGGTCCAATGTTCAGTAATTACTACATGTCTAATCTAGAAAACAAAATAGGTCCAATGTTCAGTAATTACTACATGTCTAACCTAGAAAACAAAATAGGTCCAATGTTCAGTAATTACTACATGTCTAATCTAGAAAACAAAATAGGTCCAATGTTCAGTAATAACTACATGTCTAACCTAGAAAACAAAATAGGTCCAATGTTCAGTAATTACTACATGTCTAACCTAGAAAACAAAATAGGTCCAATGTTCAGTAATTACTACATGTCTAACCTAGAAAACAAAATAGGTCCAATGTTCAGTAATTACTACATGTCTAATCTAGAAAACAAAATAGGTCCAATGTTCAGTAATAACTACATGTCTAACCTAGAAAACAAAATAGGTCCAATGTTCAGTAATTACTACATGTCTAACCTAGAAAACAAAATAGGTCCAATGTTCAGTAATTACTACATGTCTAACCTAGAAAACAAAATAGGTCCAATGTTCAGTAATTACTACATGTCTAACCTAGAAAACAAAATAGGTCCAATGTTCAGTAATTACTACATGTCTAACCTAGAAAACAAAATAGGTCCAATGTTCAGTAATTACTACATGTCTAACCTAGAAAACAAAATAGGTCCAATGTTCAGTAATTACTACATGTCTAATCTAGAAAACAAAATAGGTCCAATGTTCAGTAATAACTACATGTCTAACCTAGAAAACAAAATAGGTCCAATGTTCAGTAATTACTACATGTCTAACCTAGAAAACAAAATAGGTCCAATGTTCAGTAATTACTACATGTCTACCCTAGAAAACAAAATAGGTCCAATGTTCAGTAATTACTACATGTCTAACCTAGAAAACAAAATAGGTCCAATGTTCAGTAATTACTACATGTCTAACCTAGAAAACAAAATAGGTCCAATGTTCAGTAATTACTACATGTCTAATCTAGAAAACAAAATAGGTCCAATGTTCAGTAATAACTACATGTCTAACCTAGAAAACAAAATAGGTCCAATGTTCAGTAATTACTACATGTCAAACCTAGAAAACAAAATAGGTCCAATGTTCAGTAATTACTACATGTCTAATCTAGAAAACAAAATAGGTCCAATGTTCAGTAATTACTACATGTTTAATCTAGAAAACAAAATAGGTCCAATGTTCAGTAATAACTACATGTCTAACCTAGAAAACAAAATAGGTCCAATGTTCAGTAATTACTACATGTCTAACCTAGAAAACAAAATAGGTCCAATGTTCAGTAATTACTACATGTCTAATCTAGAAAACAAAATAGGTCCAATGTTCAGTAATAACTACATGTCTAACCTAGAAAACAAAATAGGTCCAATGTTCAGTAATTACTACATGTCTAACCTAGAAAACAAAATAGGTCCAATGTTCAGTAATTACTACATGTCTAACCTAGAAAACAAAATAGGTCCAATGTTCAGTAATTACTACATGTCTAACCTAGAAAACAAAATAGGTCCAATGTTCAGTAATTACTACATGTCTAACCTAGAAAACAAAATAGGTCCAATGTTCAGTAATTACTACATGTCTAACCTAGAAAACAAAATAGGTCCAATGTTCAGTAATTACTACATGTCTAACCTAGAAAACAAAATAGGTCCAATGTTCAGTAATTACTACATGTCTAACCTAGAAAACAAAATAGGTCCAATGTTCAGTAATAACTACATGTCTAACCTAGAAAACAAAATAGGTCCAATGTTCAGTAATTACTACATGTCTAACCTAGAAAACAAAATAGGTCCAATGTTCAGTAATTACTACATGTCTAACCTAGAAAACAAAATAGGTCCAATGTTCAGTGATTACTACATGTCTAATCTAGAAAACAAAATAGGTCCAATGTTCAGTGATAACTACATGTCTAACCTAGAAAACAAAACAGGTCCAATGTTCAGTAATTACTACATGTCTAATCTAGAAAACAAAATAGTCCAATGTTCAGTAATAACTACATGTCTAACCTAGAATACAAAATAGGTCCAATCTTCAGTAATTACTACATGTCTAACCTAGAAAACAAAATAGGTCCAATGTTCAGTAATTACTACATGTCTAACCTAGAAAACAAAATAGGTCCAATGTTCAGTAATTACTACATGTCTAACCTAGAAAACAAAATAGGTCCAATGTTCAGTAATTACTACATGTCTAACCTAGAAAACAAAATAGGTCCAATGTTCAGTAATTACTACATGTCTAACCTAGAAAACAAAATAGGTCCAATGTTCAGTAATTACTACATGTCTAACCTAGAAAACAAAATAGGTCCAATGTTCAGTAATTACTACATGTCTAACCTAGAAAACAAAATAGGTCCAATGTTCAGTAATTACTACATGTCTAACCTAGAAAACAAAATAGGTCCAATGTTCAGTAATTACTACATGTCTAACCTAGAAAACAAAATAGGTCCAATGTTCAGTAATTACTACATGTCTAACCTAGAAAACAAAATAGGTCCAATGTTCAGTAATTACTACATGTCTAACCTAGAAAACAAAATAGGTCCAATGTTCAGTAATTACTACATGTCTAACCTAGAAAACAAAATAGGTCCAATGTTCAGTAATTACTACATGTCTAACCTAGAAACAAATAGGTCCAATGTTCAGTAATTACTACATGTCTAACCTAGAAAACAAAATAGGTCCAATGTTAAGTAATTACTACATGTCTAACCTAGAAAAACAAAATAGTCCAATGTTCAGTAATTACTACATGTCTAACCTAGAAAACAAAATAGGTCCAATGTTCAGTAATTACTACATGTCTAACCTAGAAAAACAAAATAGGTCCAATGTTCAGTAATTACTACATGTCTAACCTAGAAAACAAAATAGGTCCAATGTTCAGTAATTACTACATGTCTAACCTAGAAAACAAAATAGGTCCAATGTTCAGTAATTACTACATGTCTAACCTAGAAAACAAAATAGGTCCAATGTTCAGTAATTACTACATGTCTAACCTAGAAACAAAATAGGTCCAATGTTCAGTAATTACTACATGTCTAACCTAGAAAACAAAATAGGTCCAATGTTCAGTAATTACTACATGTCTAACCTAGAAAACAAAATAGGTCCAATGTTCAGTAATTACTACATGTCTAACCTAGAAAACAAAATAGGTCCAATGTTCAGTAATTACTACATGTCTAACCTAGAAAACAAAATAGGTCCAATGTTCAGTAATTACTACATGTCTAACCTAGAAAACAAAATAGGTCCAATGTTCAGTAATTACTACATGTCTAACCTAGAAAACAAAATAGGTCCAATGTTCAGTAATTACTACATGTCTAACCTAGAAAACAAAATAGGTCCAATGTTCAGTAATTACTACATGTCTAACCTAAGAAAACAAAATAGGTCCAATGTTCAGTAATTACTACATGTCTAACCTAGAAAACAAAATAGGTCCAATGTTCAGTAATTACTACATGTCTAACCTAGAAAACAAAATAGGTCCAATGTTAAGTAATTACTACATGTCTAACCTAGAAAACAAAATAGGTCCAATGTTCAGTAATTACTACATGTCTAACTAGAAAACAAAATAGGTCCAATGTTCAGTAATTACTACATGTCTAACTAGAAAACAAAATAGGTCCAATGTTCAGTAATTACTACATGTCTAACCTAGAAAACAAAATAGGTCCAATGTTCAGTAATTACTACATGTCTAACTAGAAAACAAAATAGGTCCAATGTTCAGTAATTACTACATGTCTAACTAGAAAACAAAATAGGTTCAATGTTCAGTAATTACTACATGTCTAACTAGAAAACAAAGTACTCAAATTCACACAAGAATTAAACATAAACAATAAAACCCCTGAAAAGTTTAGATAATTCAGACTACTGTTCTGATCTTCAGTGTTATTTTTACAACGTTTCGGCAGCTGTAACCTTCAATCTTCAGGTGTATCTTTTCGAACTCGGGTGTCGAACTCGGGAATCTGGAAGGCCGGAGGTTACAGCTGCCGAAACGTTGTGAGAATAACACTCAAGATGAGAACAGTAGTCTAAATAAGCAAAATTATATAAATTATCAATCCTCATCTAAAATATTCAGAAACATAATAAACCTCTGTTTAGATGTCATAATTGATACTAACAATAACGAATTCTCTACATCTACAAATTTGAACCTATTAATAAAAATATTAACGTATATAAACCTATTAATAAAAAATATTAACGTATATAAACCTATTAATAAAAATATTAACGTATATAAACCTATTAATAAAAAATATTAACGTATATAAACCTATTAATAAAAAATATTAACGTATATAAACCTATTAATAAAAACTCCTACACTCTTAACTACCTTAGCGAATGTTATCCCGATACAAAACAGCTATTATTAAAAACCTATTATCTTGAGCTAAACTAATCTCTTTCCCAACTATTTTTTCAACATGAACCTAAAAAGATTAAACAGACTCTAATCAATAATGTTTTTCCAAACTACATCGTTTGGTTAGAGCGTTTGCTTGTGGAGTCTAGGGTGATTCTGTAACTGAGTTCGACTCTTGCGACCGTCTGAAATTATCATCTCCTACACTGATGATAGCGCAAGCTTGAAACACCGGTGTATGTAGGTAAAAGTAGTTTAATATTCACTTTAATAAATTTTGTTATAGGCCCCTTAAAAAAATTGAAGTTTAAAAATAGACTGTCGCGTAGTTATGTCATGTTCTGACAACGTTCGTTGAACACTCTCGGTAGTCTACTGTGTCCATTCTGTTTAAGCATAAATAGAACTTAATTCCCTTCCTTTACGTGGTAATTTCGCTTGGCCGTTTGTTTAGAGCGATTGCTTGCAGAGTCTAGGATGATTATGTAGCTAGGTTCGAATTTTGCGACTGTCTGAAATTATCATTTAAAAACTTGAAATGCCGGCGTATGTAGGTAATAATAATTTAATATTTACTTTGAACAATATTTACTTTGAACAATATTGTTTATGTATGTATATATATATATATATATATATATATATATATATATATATATATTACTATTTCATGTATCCACATAAAATTTTATAAGGAGATATAATTTTTATGTATCAATTTTCAGTATTTACTTCAACAGTGCTCGATACGTCAGTAGAGCTAGGTAGTAAGCTATGAAAATATATTTATGGCGATTAAGCTACACAGAGGCTCCCGCGTTTCATCCCCGGGGGGAATCTTCAGGATATGCATATATATATATATATATATATATATATATATATTTTTTTTAAAATGGCAGTCAGATTCTCTAAGTTAGATCTAAATAGCATTGCAATTGACAAATCGACATTTCAAATCAAATCAAACCAAATTTAATGGCCAAAAACGTGCAACAAGCCATGCAAATGGACAGTTAGAAGATGTGTACATCTAAGCAGCGCCTGAATATGTTGTCCAGGGCGTCTTCAATCCTGGACATGATATACATCATCACTTGGCTGTTTCACGAAGCCGAATCACAGACAGAGAATGCCGCCTTTTTTTTCTAACGAGACGAAATCTGCTATGGCATATCCCCTGCTTGGTTCCGTAGGCGACAATGACGTGGCTCTGGGTTGAAAAACTTCCTGGAAAGAACATTTAAATTACGGTTGATTTTTTACGTCAGAAACGAGTCCACACGCATTATCCGCTTCCCAAGTGAATGGCATTTATACAAAGATCATCGCCATGATGCATCCAGCGCTGCCTTGAATTGTTTGGTCGTCTGTAGGCTGATACTGCCTAGCCAGTCATTTCAATTTGCGTCCATTACATAATAAACATAAATTCCACTCGATTTCATTGATTACCTATTCGATCTCACACGATAAAACTTACAATAATTGATAGAGATAATTATCCAATGAAATCGCTTAGCTTGTTAACATTGATATCCGCCAATAGCGCCGTACCTTACTTGACAAGTGTTCACCATAATTTCATTATTATAGACATACGATTTTTTCTTTCCTTAACTTTCTTATTCCGGTTTGTTAAATTACAATTTATCATTCATTTTCTTTCAAATTACTATATGCATCCGATTTTTTGTTAACTTTCTAAGTCCGGTTTGTAAGATTACCCCTTCTTTTTCTGGAGAGGGTAGTGTAGTATCTGTTCTGTTGCCATGAAACGATCCTACTTTGTATTACCTCCTCCTTTGAGGGATAGTTTAGTATCAGTTGTGTTATCATGAGACCATCCTCCCAGGCATTACCTCGTCTTTGGTGAGGGTTAATGTAGTATATGGTCGTTCGTAATGATACCATCCTGCCAGGCATTATCTCCTCGTTGGGTGGCAGTGTGGTGTGTTTGTTTGTCATATATACTAGTGACGTTTTACAGTAAAAAAAACTTAGGGTGATCAAAGCGTAAGACCATAAAATCGATGGAGAGACGAGAGAAAAGAGGAAAAGTAAAACGCATGGAGAATAAGGGGTCAAACGAGGAAAAGTTTAGGGAGAGAATCTATCCAGAAAAAAAGGCAGACAGTAGTCGTCACAGGGGAGGAGTAAAAAGGGTGAAATATCTTGTGGTAATGAAAATGTATGCCAGAAAAAGAAAGTGAAACGAAAGAATGGTATTAAAAGGGGCTGTTAAAGTAGTAGAATAGGAGTGATCCCCTATTTATTTGCCTCTCCACGAGGGAAGAGTTAAAGTTGTCACCTTATATTTCTAATTGTGTTCACGCAGCGATTCCATTTCAAGTTACTAGTAGTTAGTAAGTTTCATATGGTTCATGGTTTCCGCACTCGAGGCTTTTTTAAATATTTCATTTTTTCATCATTGCAGTGCTTTGTAAGATGCCAACCCTCCAGTTGATCCTATCTTGCCTAGTCGCTATTTACTAGCCTCCACACGAAGGCAGAATTCAACACAAGGTTATTTTTAATATATATATATATATATATATATATATTTCGGCAGCAAGTCGTTTATTAGACATGTGTCATTGAAGACCACGGAGTTCTCTCTCTTTATGATCTTTCTCGTATCAATTGATGGATCATGGCGCCTAAATAAATAAATAAAACCATAAATACGGCTCTTTACAAACAACAACACACAACCTCCTGAAGATGGTCGCGAGACCGAAAGCGCTAAAGAAATGGCCCAAAACACAACATTAGGCGCCATGATCCATCAATTGATACCAGAAACCCGACGAATCGCTCGCCGAGTCGAGAAACTGACCAGGCAAACTGACCAGATCATAAAGAGGGAGAACTCCGTGGTCTTCAATGACACATGTCTAATATATATATATATATATATATATATATATATATATATATATATATATACTTACATGGGCAGTTATTTTTGTTTCTGCAATTACACTCCTTATTTTGTTATCGTTACGGTCTTGCGTCTTATTAATTATACTGTTGTTTTGTATCTATTTTTCTGGTTAAGGTTATGTCTATTATAAATTTTAGTTATTTTTTTCAATTATACATATATATATATATATATATATATATATATATATATATATATATATATATATATGTGTAGGAAAACATTATTAAATAACACTGAGTGTTTTTGCTTGATAAGAGTGTTTTTTTATTTTTTCAATTTTCCGAATAGTCCATTTAGTATTTCGGTAAAATTGGTGTATGTAAGGCCCGTAGGTTTCTTGTTCCATTTTTATTCCCTTTTTCGCGAGTACTTTCGATTTGATTCGCGAAACATGAAATAAAAATGGAACAAGAAACCCACGGACCTTACATGCACCAATTTGACCGAAATGGTAAATGGACTATTTGGAAAATTGAAAAAAAAAAAAAAAAAAACTTATCTTATCAAGCAAAAATAATGTTTGCCTAAATGAAAATATGGTTCCTAAATAAATACGTACACTAAACACACACACACACACATACATACATACATATATATATATATATATATATATATATATATATATATATATATATATATATATATATATATATATATATATATATCAGTGTTGAGACGATATATCGGAATCGGGAATCGGAAAAATCGGAACACTTTGGGATATCGGATCGGTATCGGAATGGGAAATTTTTTTTTCCTATTTTTCAATTCAAAAAACGTCTTTTTAAAACTTAATTTTCCATTTATACTACTAATAATAAAATGATAAATATTTTTTGATTGTTAACTAATCATTTTTTATGCATCGATTTAACTTTTGTCCTCGAGTGGCTTTTGGTCGTGATAAGGGGTGACTCATTAGAAAGAAAAAAAAAGATCTTTCGTTCTATTTCAACAAGGTCAGGTTTCTTGATCCAGGGTTGACCTACACCGGAAGAAATATTTTAACATCAAACATTTGTTTTGTTTTGTAAATAGATTTTAAGAACGAGGTGTAAATTTACTGTCGTTGTCACGGCAGGTAGGATCGTGTTCTTTATCAACATTCCTTCTTGTTCAGAGGCAAACATTTTCACATGGTAAACACGCTCGATTGTAAACAAAGCATCGGTCGTGGAGAAATCTCCACTAAAGATAATAAACACCTGATCTCTTATCTAACCTGAAGCCTCTTTCACACGGAAAAGATGTTACAGGCATCTCTCTATGTTGCATAGCCGTCCCGGAATGGGCCGTGGCAGTTCTCGCTTTGTATATCCGTCCCGGAATGGGCCGTGGCACTTCTCGATTAAACAACTGGTAATTTTTAACACCAAAAAGGGTATATGTGGCATACCTTTTAATTTCTCGTACCTTCCGTCTTTCATCGTCGCGCGGAGGGGTGTCGTCTAGTTGTTGTCTTCTTTCTTCTTTTCTGTACCGCCGCGAACATCGCCGCTACAACAAAAAGCTTCATACCACGATTCACGAGACAAACAATATTTTAAACTTTTGATTCTGTTTTATTCAGGCGTTAAATTTCTGTCGGCCAAAGAGATGCTTCACCAACGTTAAGGGAGAGACCAAATTACTACTCTATCGTAGTTAATTCCTAACTCAAGTCCTTAGCCATTCGAGGAGGTGGGAAGAAGGAATCTCATGCCTGTATTCTCTTAGGGAATTTAATTCCCCATATCATTTGAAGACTGCATAGAGAAATCGTCTGTTCGGCTTGCTTCCAAAACCCAGACTGACAAAACTCCGTTTCCCACACAAAAGCCCGTGACGTCACATAACCCCTATGCGCAGGTGCACCTTGACTCTTGACCTGTGGTCTCGTCAACGTGGTGGCTCTGTCAACGTTTGTGAGCTCCAACTGTGAGAACCAGTTTATTTTGTATTGGACTGTACGGGTCCACCTGCACTAAATCGCGCCAGCCAAACCAAACGATTTCCCACGGATACGCTCACTTTAAAATGCGTTCGGCCGCATAGGGCCATTATCCAACATCTACTGTAGTACCGTTACGTTCATGGTAGGTACTCGACTCAGTTCCAATCCCTGGTCTTGCTTCTCTAAACATTCACAGCAAGAACTCGGTTAGCTACAACAATAATACATAACTTTCCTTTCTCTCTGTGTATGTGTACCAAAATCCAAACGGAGATTCCATGAGCAAAATTTCTTTCCTATATGTGGAACAAAATACCGCACCGCTGCCCAGCCGACTACAACACGGTCGTCTTTAAGTCTAATCTAAACAAATACGTTTTTAAATAATCAGTTACTCTTAAGTAATCGTCTGTCAATTCGATCAACTGTTCCCATCCTCTCGTGGTGGCAATCATCCTTTAAACCCCTATTCTCTATTTATGATCAAAATATCCAACAGTGCTTGTTGAAACGAATATTACATGAATAGGAAGTGAGGGTAAACTGGGGACAAGTTTTTTTAAAAACGAGCCCTTTTTGCCAATAATCGTAAGAAGGTGTTCCATTTGACACCGCAAGTGTAGAAAAGATTCTGAATAACCTTGATGAATTCAGAAATAATGGTAAAATAATTAATTTGCAAGGATGTTTTTTAGTCGATCTGATGGAATATTTAAGAGAATTAAATCTGTATGTCTATGTGCGTGTGTATATACATGTGTGCATGTGCATATATACGTTTATAATGTGTTAGGATTTGTATATATATATATATATATATATATATATATATATATATATATATAATATTTTCATAGAAAACTAGTGTTTCATGCTATATGCAATCATCAGTGTAGGAAACGTTAATTACTGCTAGGCTAAGGATTCGAACCCAGTCTCAAAATCACCTTCAACTTCGCAATCTAATCTCTTACCCCCAGGCCACACGGAAAGAACGATATTTAAATTCTATAACTGTGAAATGCCGAACATGTACAGCAAGCAGTCAGAGAGTGTTAAACTTGCCGGAGTTGCGTGTATATATATACATATATATATATATATATATATATATATTTAGACAAACATTATTAAATAACACGGAGTGGTTTTGTTTGATGCGACTTTTTTTTAATTTTTTCAATTTTCTGAATTGTCCATCTAATATTTCGATCAAATTGATGTAAATATGATCCATGGGTTTCTTGTTCCATTATTTTTTCTTTTTTGCAAGTACTTTCGATTTGAATCGTCAAATCATCTTCAGGCGGTATTAGTTTTAGTGTCTTTACAAATTATGAGTTTACTATTGTGCTCACCATTATACACCATTATACACTCGTTGTTTTGGAAACTCATGTTCTTGATCGTCTGTTGACAAAATCACTCGATGCTGATTTTAGTTTATGAAAAGGTTTATTGCTGTAGATGACTTGGACTATTCATAAACCCAGAGTGGAGGAAGGGTGATTCAAAGAATTTAAAATATGGGCTGCCACGTCAAAGACGGGGAGAGAGATAGACAGATAGATAGGTAGCTTGTCTTGTGTTGCCTCTAGCTACATTATGCGCGCCCTACTCCATTGGGGACAGCGCCTTTTAAGCTTAAAGTGTTTCCAAGAAGAGACTAAATTATCTCTTCCCCAGAAGTCACGTAATTTTATCAACCCGTTAACTACAGGTTAAATTCTGACCCTCTTTCCGTCAATAATTCCTTAAATCAACTAACGGCTTTCGTTCTGCAACACTTATATTAGAAAATGGCGCCATACACAAGATGCTCACTTTGTATAAATACGGCCCTTAAATTCAACTCGCTTTTTATTAAACGTGTTTTCTCCGTTGAAAGCATAAGTAATATTACAGATTAACCGTGTAAGTAATGAGCCAATGGATCGTACTAATAAGATGCAGTATTTATACTTCTCAATCGTACAACCGAATCGTTGGCTGCATGGATAAACATGTCGGATTATGGGACATGAGTTTTAACGTTCGAACTACGCAGCTAGCGGATGAGTTGTATATATAACCACACTGATGAGTCTTAGAGAGACAGAACGACTACTTGTCTGTGTATATAAATATTTAATTATTAAATTATAATATATATATAAATAAATATATATATATATATATTTATATATATATATATATATATATATATATATGTATATATATATATATATATATGTGTGTGTGTATCAGTTTTGGTTGTCTGTGATGTGTATAAACCATTATAAACTTGTGTCGTCGTTGTGATCTCAGGTTGTTGATCGTATGAAGATAAAACCACTCGGACGCTGATGTTAGTTTATTAAAAAATATTTTTACTTCTATTCACCACAAACAATGGACACTGCCACTGATACGTAAAAAGCTACTGTGATTTGGGCCAGATTTACAGGTGTATTCTAAGTGACGAGTTATGCAGCAAGATGCTTGTTCACATTACATTTAAATTCCTGCATGTTTTAAAGTAGGTAAACAGGGAGAAGGGCGAGAATTCCAAAAGTAAGTGGACCAAGGCAAGAAGCTATCAGAGAAAAAAAAAACCTTCCGGCGTCTGGGGAGCCCTACACTGAAAAAGGGTAATGATTTTGCTGCTTGTCAGGTTGGACGGACGTATTTACATTGAGTGGGTGACGAGTACAGCAGGTTCGTCGGAGCACATTCCGTTGAAGTACTAGTAAAACAAGCACAGGGATGCAATATTGCGGCGATGGGACAGGGGCTGAAGCTTTGTAGACAGTGTGATACCTCTTAGGTTTAGAGATTCTTTTTTGAATCCTGTCAAAGAGGGAGAGACTAGTGGTTGGTGCCGCAGCCCAGATGTGGCAAAAATACTCCATGCATGGGTGAATGGTGGCTTTGTAGAGATATAGGATTCTAGAAGGTGTGAGAGTTTTCTAGCCAGGTAAAGGGAGCCTACCTTGTTTGCAGCAGACTTGGCAGTATATTCTATGTATTTATTACAATTCGTGTTACCTGTGGCTTTTAGAACGAGAAGTTTGAATGTTGGCCTCTTAGGAAGAGCGCTATCAGCCATAGACATCGGTGGTTGGCACAGTGTCTTATAATTGTTAAAGGTTATGGTTATGGTTATGGTTATGGTTATGGTTATGGTTATGGTTATGGTTAGGGTTATGGTTAGGGTTAAAGCTTTGTCTTGTTATCATTAAATGAGTGCCCATGGTCCCTTTTTTAAGAGCAACATCTGTATTTTTTCAGAGATATCTATAGTTAGTCATAACGATTGAAGTGTCTTTTTAAATATTACACAAACTGTCTTATGTATATTTATAACACTGATGTCTCAGTTTTCAATATACTGGTAAAATCTAGAATTTCATCGATTATTTAATTAACATCTTTTTTGTTAATTAGGCATTTATAACCGCCCCACATTTTTATATACAATATAAATAAATGTTCCAACTATTCTATGAAGTCAAGTAAATCTTTTAAAAGTAATTTTTATATCTAATATCATATTGGATTTACAGAAGATTTTTTTGTAATAAATTAAAAGGGAAACATGGGAACTCATGGGTTAATGTAGATAACTCGAGCCATTCATAAACTCAGAATGTGGCTGATACAACGCCAGAGAAAGAGAGAGAGAGAGAGAGAGAGAAAGAGAGAGAGAGAGAGAAAGAGCGAGAGAAGGTTGATAGACAGATATATATATATATATATAGATAGATAGAGAGAGAGAGAGAGAGAGAGAGAGAGAGAGAGATAGATAGATAGATAGATAGATAGATAGATAGATAGATAGATAGATAGATAGATAGATAGACAGCTTGTCGCTTTTCACCGAGCTACGTTTTTGCGCGCCCGCATGTCATCGAGGACGGCGCTTTTTACGACTACGCTATGTTTAGAAGTGGCACTAGGAAGAGAACGAATTCTCTCGTCGCCGGAAATCACGTGATTCCGTCGACTTCTGTAAACTAAAGGTTAAATTATGACCCCTTTCCGTCAATCACTTCTTTTTGTCACACTAACGGCTTTAGTTATGTAACTCTATTCAAAACTTAAGCATGCCAGACCGATAAATTTTGTACTAATGAGTCACCGCTCACCGCTCACCGCTTATCAAGACAAATAACCACTCAAGGATAGATGTACAGTTGAATGCTGATGAATATTATGAGAGTTCTCTACATGCAACCCACTCAAACAACAGCCCAAACTAAATATAGCTCACATTATCCATCCTTACGTCTAACAACTGTGTTACAAAATTCATCATAATAGGTTAATTAGTTTAGGTGTGAATCTTGTAGATGCAAATATATAAACATATACACACATGAACATACCTAACTTTATATAAATCATCATCATCGGTCCCGTTGTTTGGATGACTGTTGGGCGCCAAAGATGACCTGGCAACCAGTTTGGCCTTATCTGTAAAAATATATTTCATTCTTTTAAGTTCTGTTATTTTATTCAACAAATGCTGACGCATTAGTTATATTTTGAGGTGATTAGCAGTCCTATAAACGTCTTTCCAAGTTGAGACAAGTTACTCAACGGCTTTCTCTTGCTAAACAGTAAAAAGGGAAACCAAACGTCTGTTGTCAGTCAAAGCTGCCCCTGTCCGCCACCATCCCAGACACAACCGTCACGTCAGGGTAACTTGACAGGTTTAACCTTTCGCTTATTTGAACCTTGCCACCGTTCGATCTGTTTCGATTGATACTACACCCTATAGACCGGTATCGTCTAGGCCTTCGGGTCTTGATTCTGCCTGTCTCTGGGTTTGTCCTGTGCAGTTCTAGGAGGTCCACCCTCCCAGGCTTTGCCTCTCCTCTTTGGGGTGGAGTAAGTTTATTGCTTACTGCCTGAGGCGCCCCTACCGGGGAATGCCGACGGGGCTTCCCAGGCAATTTTTAATGGCCAGAGTGCTCACCTTCTCGGGCGATAGCTTTTCAAGTCCCACTTTCCCGACCCGACCTTTGGTCACATCTTACCTTGTGGGAGTAAGATAAAACTAGCCTTGTGCCTAACCTCCAGGGGAGGTAAATAAATTGTCACCGTTCGATCGCTTCAGCACGGGAACGGCGAGAGGGTTTACTCACAGCTTTACTCGCGCGACTTTTCAACTATATCTTTTAGTCAAGATTGGCTCAGGGTCGCGCGAATACAGTACCTTAAATGCAACATATAAGTGTTAAGTAATAATCAGTTCTGAGTGAAAGTATTCTAGCGGTTGAAGGTTCAATCATCAGTACAGGTGAAACTAAGAATTCAATTACGAAATTACTTAACACTTCTACATTGTTATGGCAAGCTACCCCCATCGATTGGATAGAGGTTTCTGTTCAAAATTACGTACAGATTCCCGAGTTCAACATAAAGATTCACGAGTTCAACAAGACACACCTGAAGAAAGTCAGAGGTTACATCGGTCGAAACGTTGTGATAATAACATCCAACATGAGAAAAGTAGTCCGAATAATACAAACAATACCGAATTTTGGTCGTATTTAATGCCGTAACGCAATGTCTATCGTAAATGATCATTCAAATACGATTACTGACGTTTTCAGCTTTATCAGATGAGCCACAACTCGCTACTCATCAAAAGTTTCTAACTCGCGGCTTGTTCTAATCGAATAATAACAGCAGCAAGATGACCTCGTGTTTCCAGGCTAAAAATCTGCTCAAAGATAATCACCTCGCCTTTCGTCCGCTAATTCTATTTTCTCTACTTTACATCCAAGGAAGAAATTATACTTCTTGGTATAAATCGCTTATTCGAACAGAGTCCGCTTTTTAAATTGACGGTATCGGACATGGCGGAAGAGACATAGGTTTATGCATAATCCGTATAGACAGCGGCAATGAATTTCTTAACAAACTTGGTGACCCGCAGAAAATGAAGTACGCTTCCGGAATTTCCATTTCCAAATATGCCGTTAATAGATTCGGACCGAGTAAGCATCGGACGAATTTTATACAACACGAAAAGAATACGCTTTCTTGGAAGAGTAAATTCTATGCCTTACGTCGCAACCCTCACCTCTCCTCACCTAATTTCACTTACCTTACATCCGCTCCTCTTTCTTAGATTTCCTTCACGCTTCATTGTATAAAATGTTGAGTTCTGCCTAATAAAGCTCTTGTTTACCAAATGTATACGGTCGATTTGTTCGACCCAAATATCTTGTTTTAGCTTTAATGATATTCTTGTGTTCGTATTGTTACTAGTCTGTTGCCATGCGTATCCACTATTCCATGAACTACTTTTCTATTTTATAGTATTACTAATTATTCGAGTACTAATTATTTGTTTCCTATCAAAGCACATGCTTAAATCTCTGATGAAGCTTGTGATACCGAAATTATTAGAATACAAATGTCAAGATGAAAAAATAGTATTTTGATTTTAATAAAAAATATCTACATCTAACACATGTTTTTTGAAGGCATTTTGCCTCTTTCTTTAAGTTTTAAATTTTAAAGATGCTTAAAAAAATGCACTTTCCTAAATTTATACCTACCAGCGACCATGCGCGATTTAAGTTCAAATTTAAAAGAGACATTTACTCCGTTAAGTCCACACAACATCGGACGTCACTTCTAGAAGACCAGGAAGGATTCTTACAAAAACAAATAAGGTTAATATCTTTTATTTGTTTAAATCTCTGATGAAGCTTGTGATACCGAGCGAAATTATTAGAAAAAAAAGTCAAGATGAAAAAAAAATAGTATTTTGATTTTAATAAAACTATCTGCATCAAATTGTCGTCTGCTACAAATCGGCTCGTCATCTCTCGAGCGTTTGCGTAGGATAGCCGAACGCTTACGACAAGAAACTCGCGAAAACTGATTCAAGATCATTATAAGTACCATTTACTTTTATATTTTCTTTATTGATACTATAGAAGTAAACGATCTATTATTTTGCTATCTAATTTACATACGTGTTTATGGTTTATACGGACACCACACTGTACACATTAGCTGGGAAAAGAAAGATCGTTGACTTGTATATATAAAGAAAAAACCTGAAGGAAATAAACGTTTAGCAAAGTTTATATAAAGTTATGTATGTGTATATGTTATTATATTTGTTTGTACAGCATTACTCCTAAACTAATTAACCGATCATTATGGATGTTGGAACACAGCTGCAGAGTGTAAAGGGGTCGTAATGTGGTTTATATTTGATTTAATTAAGTTTTAGATAAAAATGGTAAAAAAGACATGGAAACCTTTCGTAGACTTCCGATACCTGACATTTTTGTGAAATTAAAAAAAATATTAGACATCAATTCAGATGCCTATCATTTTTGTGAAATTTAAAAAAGAAGTATTAGAGATCAATTTAGATGCCTATCATTTTTGTGAAATTTTAACAAAAAATATTAAGGATCAATTCAGATGCCTATCATTTTTGTGAAATTTTAACAGAAAATATTAGACATTAATTCAGATGCCTATCATTTTTGTGTAATTTTAACAAAAAATATTAAGGATCAATTCAGATGCCTATCATTTTTGTGTAATTTTAACAAAAAATATTAGACATTAATTCAGATGCCTATCATTTTTGTGTAATTTTAACAAAAAATATTAAGGATCAATTCAGATGCCTATCATTTTTGTGTAATTTTAACAAAAAATATTAGACATTAATTCAGATGCCTATCATTTTTGTGTAATTTTAACAAAAAATATTAAGGATCAATTCAGATGCCTATCATTTTTGTGAAATTTTAACAGAAAATATTAGACATTAATTCAGATGCCTATCATTTTTGTGTAATTTTAACAAAAAATATTAAAGATCAATTCAGATGCCTATCATTTTTGTGTAATTTTAACAAAAAATATTAGACATTAATTCAGATGCCTATCATTTTTGTGTAATTTTAACAAAAAATATAAGACATCAATTCAGATGCCTATCATTTTTGTGAAATTTTAACAGAAAATATTAGACATCAATTCAGATGCCTATCATTTTTGTGAAATTTTAACAAAAAATATTAGACATCAATTCAGATGCCTATCATTTTTGTGTAATTTTAACAAAAAATATTAGACATCAATTCAGATGCCTATCATTTTTGTGAAATTTTAACAAAAAATATTAGACATCAATTCAGATGCCTATCATTTTTGTGAAATTTTTACAAAAAATATTAGACATCAATTCAGATGCTTATCATTTTTGTGAAATTGTAACAGAAAATATTAGACATCAATTCAGATGCCTATCATTTTTGTGAAATTTTAACAAAAAATATTAGACATCAATTCAGATGCCTATCATTTTTGTGAAATTTTAACAAAAAATATTAGACATCAATTCAGATGCCTATCATTTTTGTGAAATTTTAACAAAAAATATTAGACATCAATTCAGATGCCTATCATTTTTGTGAAATTTTAACAAAAAATATTAGACATCAATTCAGATGATTATGATATTTTTGAAATTTTAACAAAAAATATTAGACATCAATTCAGATGATTATGATATTTTTGAAATTTTAACAAAAAATATTAGACATCAATTCAGATGCCTATCATGTTTGTGCAATTTTAACAAAAAGTATTAGATATCAATTCAGAAATATTTCTTTAAATTTCAGTTACCTTGGAGTATTTTAAAGCGTTTTAAAGGGGGTTGACATTTTATGTGCACAACCTTCCTATTTTAAAATTAAAATATTTCAGATTTGCATTGAATTAGATCTATAGTCATTAGACACAAATTAAACAAGATTGCCTAGGTGTCAATTTCTTCTTAAGTCGACTTAACATGAAGCCTTAAATTTGAGACATTTTCTGTAATGGATTTTGATCAAATGGGAATAAGGATTCAAGACATAAGGTATGTTGATTTTAATCTTCGTATGGTGACATAAAAGTGGTGCAACACTGTTTTATTTGGGGAATTAATTATACTCGTCTTATGACGGGTATATTTCTAGTTAATGTAAATAGAAAAATACCCGCCCTGGGACGGGCATTTTTCTAGTTAATGTAAATAGAAATAAGCGTTGATTAACTCGCATTTCGTATAAAAATAGATCTTTAGATGAACTCACTCATCTCTATAAGAAGCTATTTCCCCCCTTTTTTAACTAAAGAGTCACTACTTATCAAGGCCCGAATGCCACTCGAGGATAAGGGTCAATGAGTTTGTTCGATTTACGGTAAGTCAACGCCGTGACGATTGGTGACGATGGTTGAAATTGGACAGAATTTGATTATTTAAGAGGACGGCTTAACAAGAATTTGTTTACATTGGACTTGAAAACGACTATGTTGTCGTAAGCTGAGAAGCAGCCCCACGGATTTGTGTTCCACAGACGGGTCGTTCTAAAAAAGAAACTTTGCTCATGGAAGTTCCGTTTAGTTTTAGGTACACAAAGGGAAAAAGGGACATTATTTACAGTGGTTGTAGCTAGACAAGTTTTTGTTGCGAATTTTTTTCCCATGAGGGAACCATTGATTGGAGCTCAGTCGAGCACCTACTATGAAAATAACGATAGAGCAGAGAGAGACTAGCAACATCTATTGTGCGAGAAAGTGGCTTTATGGAAGAGTAGTGGACATCCCCCACTAAATTTCGTTCCGTCTATATCCTTGTCTGTCACGCTTGTAGTTTAAAAAGCATCTTCATCATAAAACGCGTAGATTGAACGGGCGTATCTTGTTCGTTTTCTAATGTCGCTATCATGACGTCAGCATGGATCCTCCATTGCTAAATTGCCACACAATGGATGCTGCATTCGCTTTTACCGTTTGTCGTGATGATTTCCATAAAGAAAGAATAACTAAGCGATTAACAAAGAGGTCTTCTAGAGAAGCATTTTTTGTGTTATTAAAGCAATTATCTGCAAATACAAACAGGTTTTAAATATTTCATGGCCATTAACGTTCAAAAGATGATGATAAAATCGTTTTCTTTTTTAATACTTTCATCGCAAAAATAATATTTTCCTATTAACATTAATCTTATAATGCTTACAATGCGACAAGCAGATATGAATGAATAGTTATAATGCAAAATGCAGTAAATCCACTCTATAGGGTTAGCCAAAAAGTTCGTTCGTTGTTTGATGTCATCTTTCCGGCCTAAAGATAGTTTTATATTCCCATTTTTCAAATTCTGTACTTGGTGTATTGAGTATGTTGACGTCAGTGTGCAATAAGCCTTCGAGCAGAGGAGTTCTTACATTTTGCTTATATTTCAGGCCTTGAAATGGAAGATTAAGCAGAACTCTACCGACATATGATACTTTTTGACTATAGAAACAGAAAAAAAAACAAGCTACAGTAACTTACATAAAGATATGCCATGTGGATAGGCAGAATGCTCTTACAGAACGGGTGTGCCAGAAATGGTTTGCTCGATTCCGAAAAGGAAATGATCCAGTAAGAGATACTGACCGGCAAATGATGATTGACAGTGACTAATTGAAAGACATATTTGAACAAGCTGGCCGTTTGACAACCAGACAAATCTCAGACATTCTCAAGATTTCTAAATCGAGCGTGGAAAATCAATTGCATTACTATACACTTAAAAATATTATATATATATATATATATATATA
The DNA here is from genome assembly GCA_963556195.1 of Sepiola atlantica. Taxonomy (NCBI): domain Eukaryota; kingdom Metazoa; phylum Mollusca; class Cephalopoda; order Sepiida; family Sepiolidae; genus Sepiola; species Sepiola atlantica. Next base: position 53,348,806 of record OY744547.1, read on the forward strand.
TATATATATATATATATATATACACTTTATTTTCCGTGCGAAATAGAGACGATAGGGCGTTGACACTCTACACAGAAAAGGAAGGCACCTTCATGCGCATCTGTGATTTTTGTCGTCGCCTTCCTGTCGTTCGCTGAGGGGGGTTCTATACAACGTGTTCGTCGGATTACCGATTCTCTCAAGATGACTGAACGTGTTCAGCAAAGGTACCGCATCAAATTTTGTCAAAAGCTTGGTGATTCTCAAAGCAAAACAATTCGTAAGATTCAACAGGTGTTTGGAGAAGATGCGATGGGTGTAACACAAATTAAGGAGTGGTTCAACCGATTCAAAAATGGCCGCACATCAGCGGAGAGTGACCAGCGTTCATGCAGGCCCCAAACTGTTCGGAGTGCAGCTGTTGTTGAGAGGGTGCAAAATTTGGTGATGGGAGATCGTCGTTAACCGTGCGGGAGATCGACCAAAGAGGTCGGAGTGAGTAAAGATTCCACACATGCAATTTTGCGTGATGACCAATGCTAGTTAACCAATCAGATTCTTTGTTTGTCTCTCAGCCAATCGTTGAGCTTCCCATGAACAAAAGTGTGGTTAGTGTTACTTCTTATATCCTGTTCTATTGTTCTGTTTTATGTAGATTGGCCTATATCCTGTTTCCTTTGTTGTATCAATATAATGGGTGTATTTATTTTAACACGTGGTTCCTGTATTTCTATTTTAGGATTTAATTTTTAAATTGTAAGGTTTTTGTTTAGTTTAGTTCTTTTTACTTATTTGTTAAATTATATCTCCTTATAAAATTTCATGTGGATACATGAAATAGTAATATATATATATATATATATATATATATATATATATATATATATATATATATATATATATATATATATTAAGAGAATAACAAATAATCTGGTTGGTTAACTAGCTAGCCGTGTATATAAAAAGACCCGGCGAAACTAACTCCATGCATTTTAGCCTGAAAATTCCCACCGGGGATGAAACGCGCGAGCGTTTGTGTAGCTTTATTGCCATAGATATATTTTCATAGCTTACTAACACATTTTCTCAAATGAAACAACACTCTTTCAAATCGAAAAACATTTCTTCAAATGGATTTACATATATGATGAGAGCGGACCACAGCTTGAAACGCGTTATATAAAATTATAAAATGATAAAATAACAAAATAATAAATAAATGTTGAAAAAAAAACTTTTTACAAATGTTGGTTGCCTTACTCCTTTACACACACACACACACACACACACACACACACACACACACACACACACACACACACACACACACACATATATATATATATATATATATATATATATATATATATATAGTAACTAGCAGGAAGACCCGACGTTGCTCGGATAAAATACAGACTATTACAATGTACTTCTTCACTATACCAATAACACCATATTATATTCTTTGATTTTACTTAGTCCCTTCTCCCTTTTAGCCCCCTAATATAGTCGAAAGAAGCTGAAATGTTTGAAAACTCTCTGAATCAATGTATTATACATATGATTTAAATTTCATTAAAATCGGATATACGCATATATAAAAATAGCTTTAAGGAGATTCTGTCCTCATGGGTCACTTAGAGGTGGGGGACGTAGATATTTGTTTACATAGAGGGTAAAAAAAGAGATTCGGGAAAACTTTCATTGTCTTTCCGAGAAAATGTTATACATATGATATAACTTTCATCAAAATAGGATACATTTGAAGTTTTGAAGGAGGTCCTCCCCCCTTGTTTATTTAGGTCAGGAGGGTACTTAGAGATTTGGAACCACTTCCACTGTATTCTCGAGGACATTTTAGACATAGGATTTAAATTTCATAAAAACCGGATATTGTTGAAGTTTAAGAAGTGCACTTAGAGATGCAGGAACACTCCCATTGTCTACCCGGTAAATTTAACATAAGAATACACTTTTTACATTTTATGTAATTCTCTAACTTTTCTTTCTATACGGAACACACAGAGACACACACAGAGACACACACACACACACACACACACACACACACACACACACACACACACACACACACACACACACACACACACACACACACACACACACACACACACACACACACACACAATCACACACACCACAAACATCACACACACACACACAGAAATTGAGTCATATATTGGATTTATTGCGTTTGAATGAAAAATGAAAAATATAGGACTAAACGTTGAGATTACAGCGGGAATTAAAATCAAACACTTTCAGACGGCACTTTTTACCTTACTCAAAGCCCATGTAGGACATATATGACAAAGAACTCATACCTGTTACATGTTAATCCCAGGTGAAATCAGTTCGCGTCTACTATTAAGCATATGTCCATACCCATCACTCATAGAATTACTAATCAAATAAAGAAATATTTGACAACGATAGTAACACCTATTATACCGAATTGCAAAACAGTGACTATAAAACACTAATATTGAATATAACAACAGAAATAATCGACTTATGAAAACAACAAAAAAAATAGAAACCGAAAAAATATTTGGTTCACCTCCCCCGTTGAACCTGCAGGTTAAATCCAAAATAAGTCATAGGTTCCTTAAACATTTAAAATCTACATTTATCGACTATTAATCTGCTAAATAAAATTCTCAATAGAAATACTATAAAACTTAGCTATAGTTGTACAAAAATCTGGAAAAATAATTAAAGTTTATAATAGACATAACCGTAACCAGAAAAATAGATATAAAAACAACAGTATAATTAATAAGACGCAAGACCGTAACGATAACAAAATAAGGAGTGTAATTGCAGAAACAAAAATAACTGCCCACTTCAGGATACTAGCAGGACCCGTTGCCCAGCGCGGCCCGGGTGTAATATAAAAGAATGAATTAAACAGCGGACGAACACAAATAGGTCACATAGGATATTTTTAATGTTTACACTAAAGGTCGCTTTTAATAGTTGAAAATATATGTACCGACGAAAAGGAGCACTTGGTATTGGAACAAGAGAGAAATTGCCCCAGTTTCCTAAAGATGTTTCCTATATTTGTGAGGTCGAGTTTTAACTTCGGCGTTTTACCTGTATGATGCAACTTGCTGTAAGTTATGTGTTTTCTACCTCTAACTAATTTGAACCGTTGTTATCGATCTATAGCTGTTAGAAACTGAGATCTCATCAGGCAGAATTAAAATCGTTTTAAAGCGCTGAGATACCTAATCTAATCACAGGAGATCTTTAAATCAGGGGAGATAAACACCTACCAACCTCGAAGAGAAGCAATGACTATAATCTTTCTGATTCTTTTCTCTTCCGACCATAAGCACGTGATGCAATGGTTAAAAAATGGTGGTTGATTATTTTTAATGTGTCTAAAACCAAGGTTCTTTCTTTCTACAACCCACAATCTGATCCCAACTTGGTCCCAATTTAAATGACTGAATCTCGTTTTGAGAAAGCGTCCTGCTTTACCAATCTTCTGGGACTGACCTCCATTCCTGGCCTGAAATATAAAACTGACCTCAAATCCGTTGGCAAGATCGCTGGGAAAATGGTTAGATCATTCTACCGCTCCAGAGGGTAACTCACTCCTGACGCGATTCTCTACCTGTATAAGAGCCTAATATGTCCGAAAATTGAATACTATTACCACATTATCGACTATTACTCTGCTAAATAAAATTCTCAATAGAAATACTATAAAACTTAGCTATAGTTGTACAAAAATCTTGAAAAATAATTTAAAGTTTATAATAGACATAACATTAACCAGAAAAATAGATACAAAAACAATTGAATACTATTACCACATTATCGACTATTAATCTGCTAAATAAAATTCTCAATAGAAATACTATAAAACTTAGCTATAGTTGTACAAAAATCTGGAAAAATAATTTAAAGTTTATAATAGACATAACATTAACCAGAAAAATAGATACAAAAACAATTGAATACTATTACCACATTATCGACTATTAATCTGCTAAATAAAATTCTCAATAGAAATACTATAAAACTTAGCTATAGTTGTACAAAAATCTGGAAAACTAATTTAAAGTTTATAATAGACATAACATTAACCAGAAAAATAGATACAAAAACAATTGAATACTATTACCACATTATCGACTATTAATCTGCTAAATAAAATTCTCAATAGAAATACTATAAAACTTAGCTATAGTTGTACAAAAATCTGGAAAAATAATGAAAGTTTATGATAGACATAACATTAACCAGAAAAATAGATATAAAAACAATTGAATACTATTACCACATCTGGGGAGGTGCCGATCAGAGCACCTGTTCCTGCTTTGACAGAGTACAAACTGACTTCGAAATCTAGTGAGCGAAGTCCTTTTCCTCTTTTCTCACAGAAAAAACGCTGCTAGTCTTTCTCTACTCTATCGCTATTTTCATGGCAAGTGTTCGGTGGAGGTCAAATCTATGCCCCCCCCCCCTGTAAAACATTCACAACAAAAAATGTGTCTTCTTACAACCATTGTCAATAATTTCCCTTTCTCCCTCTCTGTGCGTAAAGCTAAACGAAACTTCCATAAGCAAAGTTTCTTTCTTAAAACTACCCGTCTGTGGAACTGAATACTGCTGGACTGCTTTCCAGCTGACTACAACATTGTCGTTTTCAAGTCCAATGTAAACAATTCTTGTTAAGCCGTCCTTCTAATTAATCAAATTCTGCCAAACTTCCACCACCATTACTGATCATCACGGTGTTGTCTCGCCGCTCACCTGACACTCAGTAACCCTTATCCTCGAGTGGCCTCTTCACCATTTTAAAAATTACAAATTTAAATGCATTCAAACAGTGGAAATATTTTATTGGCTTTCACTAACTATGACAAAGGTGTGCATCTTCGAGTTTGCACATCGGGTCGGCTGTATAACTTACAGCGTTTTCAGATGCATTTTTTTATCCACTGTTTTTCGAAGTTTGCTCTTGTGCATCTCGTGGCTCACTCGCAGAATGATATGCAGGATATCATGGATCGCTTTGTATGGGCATGTCGAAGGATGGGTCTCACAATAAGCCTTTGCAGAACAAAGGCTATGTGTTGCCTCAGCCCCTTGCAACCCGTATCAGAGACCGGATATATTTTTTGATGGCCACCGACTGTCTTTAGTGGATCGTTTTATGTATTTGGGTTGTGTTATTTCGAGTAACGGTCGTTGGATACTGAGATAAATGAACGTATTGAACGGGCTGGTGTGTCTTTTGGTCATTTGGAGAAGCGAGTGTGGGTACCGCGTGATATCAGGCTGGAAACTAAGATCTCTGTCTATGAGGCCTGTGTGGTATCAACTTTGTTATATGCTTGTGTGATATGGGCCACTTATAGAGCTTATATTTGCCCGCTGAAGCGTTTCCAGCAAAATTGCCTTAGGCACCTGCTTAACATCCGTTGGGATAGCTTTACCATTGACGCTGAAGGTTTGTAACGAGCTGGTGCTCCAAGCATCGAGTCTCGTATAAATAAACGCAGACTTCGTTGGGCTGGTAATCTTATTCGTCTTACTGCTGACAGACTGCCAAAGCAGGTGATTTATGGGAATCTAACTGGGAATACTCGCCCACAGCACAGACCTCGTAAGCAATTAAAAGATTGTCTCAGAGATGATTTCAAGTGCTTTGGAATTGATTTCCGAGGATAGGAGGGGGTGGCCATAGAAAGGTCAAGGTGGAGGAAAGCGCTTTTTGAAGGCAGCAAGCTTTTTGAAAAGAATAGGATGAAACACCAGCAGCAGAAGAGAGCAGCGAGGAAGAGACGGGTCGTGACACTTCCATTTGTTCAATAACCAACGAGTGCATGTTTGTCAAAATCAAGCACGAACAATTTATGGCACCCCCTCAGATCATCACAACACCTGCCACCTCTGTGGTATAATCGGTAAAAGTATGGTAGGCTTGAAGAGCCATATCCGCGCCTCTCACTGGGAACCTTTACAATAATATATAATCGATATGCCAAAAGTAGTCGTATTTGAAATCGAATAGACAGCCGCCATATATATATATATATATATATATATATATATATATATATATATATATATATATATTGCTACATTCCAAAGACCAAAATTTTAGTTATCTTACCAATAATTCTTTTTTCAAAACAAAAAATTTTGGTACAATTACGGATCCGTTTCGCTCAACAGAATAGCAACCGATATTTATATGTCAATGCCGGATCTTTCTTCCGGTTGGTCTTCATTGGGATCAAAACGGATCTGTTGTTTATTTATATATGTATTGTTTTCATATGTTGACAATCATCGAGTTTTCACTTTGAAAATATTGATACATATAAAGAATACAAAATATATGCAAAAACATATTTTTATACACAAATATATATAATATGTAGCTTTTTTCACTAAAAGAGGGAAACAAGAAAAAAGAATGAATGTAATTTTGCGTACTCAATGGCAGAAGTAAATTCGTGTTTTTCTGTAAATCTGAGGATTTATTTGTTGATAAAACACAGGCTTCGTTTTCATAAATGTCTCGTCTAAAAGTTAAATCTTTTCACTTGTTCTAAGGCCAAAGCGGAGGTTATGTTTTCGGTTTATAATTATATTTGTGTATTTGTTTAGCATCTAATTTGACGAATCGTTACTAAACTTAGTCATAATATAGTAATAAAGAGTAGTAATAATAATAGTAATAATAATAGTATAATAATAGTAGTAATAGTATAATAATAGTAGTAATAATAGTAATAATAATAATAAATAATAATAGTAGTAATAGTAGTAATAGTAATGTAATAGTAATACTAGTAATAGTAATAATAGTAATAGTAGTAAGAGTAATAATATAATTAGTTATTACTAATTATATTATTAGTATATTATTACTATTATATAGTAATAATAATTATAATTATAATTATATTATATTTATATTGTATTATATTAAATAATATATTAATCAGTAAATTAAATAATTATTAATTATATTAATTAATTAAATAATTATATTATATTAATTAAATATAATTAATAATTATAATTAGTAATAATATAATAGTAATAGTAATAGTAATGATAGTAATAGTAGTAATAGTAGTAACAATAGTAGTAATAATACTAGTAATAATAATAATTACTATAGTAATAATACATAATTTGTTTGTGTACAGTCTAGCATCTACATCGCTTGACCAATCGTCACTAAACTTAGTCATAATATAGGTCATGCCTTAAAACTAATTTAATTTTACGATATCTAGTCTAAATGCCAAGGTAACAGAAAAGTTAAAAGTTTCACTTTTTGTTGATGATTTCGATTCGGTTCATCGTAGAGACTCCTCACTCGGCCCATATTGTAGCCAATGAAGTCACGCATATTATATGAGTTCCATAATTACATTTCACCCTGACCTTAAAAAATTCGGTCAAGCTGGACATTATTATACGTAATTTTAACTTCCGATTTTTCCAAAATTGATATATGGATCTTAGTCTGTTTGATAACAGCAAAATCTAAGGATTACCAGATAAATAGTCTGTTAGTTATCTACGTTTTCACGGCACCACTTCAAGAATACTTCTTAAATATAGAGAAGTAGGCCCTGTTGTTGCGTTTTAACCTTGTGCAATGCATGCATAAAATCAAGTGGTCGTAATCGTTACAGTAGCATTACAGTCCACAGATTGTATTCATACCTGGGTAGCTGCATAGTCTCTTTTTGTACGCGCTCATCTTATCCTTCCATATTGAGGTTTAGCCATCCTGAAATGAAAGCTCCTTATTTCCACTTTCAATAGGACAAAGTCGAGACAAACTAAGGGAAGACAGAGGAGTTTTATTCGATTGGATCTCCGTTTCAATTCACTGACAAACGAGAGGGAATGCAGAGAGAGAGAGAGAGAGAGAAATCGATAATCACTGTTTAATCATATTTTGTCAGCACAACACATTTTTCACGTTCATGCATTGAGTGCTCTCAAACGGACTGACGTCTTCTGTCTCCCACTCTCTCTTCAGACTATATGACGTCATATCCGTTTCTATTGATTCTCACAGTCTAGCAACACGCACCTCGAGTTCAGCACGTTGAACACGGCTGATCTTTCATTTCCTGTTATTCCCAACTAACAATTTTATATACTAGCATGTCTACTCGTTCAGTATCTAACAGTCTTACGATCGATTTATGTTTTTTTTTTTTTTTTTACTAATGAGTCACCGCTTATCATGGCCCAACGGTCACTCGAAAATAAGGGTTAAATAGGTTGTCAGATTGACGGTGAGACAACACCGTGATGATTGGTATGATGGTTAAGACTGGGTGGAATTTTACTATTAAAGAGGATTGCTCAACAAGATTAATTAATAATTAACTATTAATTTTATTATTAAAGAGGATTGCTCAACAAGATTAATTAATAATTAACTATTAATTTTACTATTAAAGAGGATTGCTCAACAAGATTATTTAATAATTAACTATTAATTTTACTATTAAAGATGATTGCTCAACAAGATTAATTAATAATTAACTATTAATTTTACTATTAAAGAGAATTGCTCAACAAGATTAATTAATAATTAACTATTAATTTTACTATTAAAGAGGATTGCTCAACAAGATTAATTAATAATTAACTATTAATTTTTCTATTAAAGAAGATTGCTCAACAAGATTAATTAATAATTAGCTATTAATTTTACTATTAAAGAAGATTGCTGAACAAGATTAATTAATAATTAACTATTAATTTTACTATTAAAGACGATTGCTCAACAAGATTAATTAATAATTAACTATTAATTTTACTATTAAAGAGGATTGCTCAACAAGATTAATTAATAATTAACTATTAATTTTACTATTAAAGAGGATTGCTCAACAAGATTAATTAATAATTAACTATTAATTTTACTATTAAAGAGGATTGCTCAACAAAATTAATTAATAATTAACTATTAAGTTTTCTATTAAAGAAGATTGCTCAACAAGATTAATTAATAATTAGCTATTAATTTTACTATTAAAGAGAATTGCTCAACAAGATTAATTAATAATTAACTATTAATTTAACTATTAAAGAGGATTGCTCAACAAGATTAATTAATAATTAACTATTAATTTTACTATTAAAGAGGATTGCTCAACAAGATTAATTAATAATTAACTATTAATTTTACTATTAAAGAGGATTGCTCAACAAGATTAATTAATAATTAACTATTAATTTTACTATTAAAGAGGATTGCCCAACAAGATTAATAAATAATTAACTATTAATTTTACTATTAAAGAGGATTGATAAACAAGATTAATAAATAATTAACTATTAATTTTACTATTAAAGAGGATTGCTCAACAAGATTAATTAATAATTAACTATTAATTTTACTATTATAGAGGATTGCTCAACAAGATTAATTAATAATTAACTATTAATTTTACTATTAAAGAGGATTGCCCAACAAGATTAATAAATAATTAACTATTAATTTTACTATTAAAGAGGATTGCCTAACAAGATTAATAAATAATTAACTATTAATTTTACTATTAAAGAGGATTGCTCAACAAGATTAATTAATAATTAACTATTAATTTTACTATTAAAGAGGATTGCCCAACAAGATTAATAAATAATTAACTATTAATTTTACTATTAAAGAGGATTGCTCAACAAGATTAATTAATAATTAACTATTAATTTTACTATTAAAGAGGATTGCTCAACAAGATTAATTAATAATTAACTATTAATTTTACTATTAAAGAGGATTGCTCAACAAGATTAATTAATAATTAACTATTAATTTTACTATTAAAGAAGATTGCTTAACAAGATTAATTAATAATTAGCTATTAATTTTACTATTAAAGAGGATTGCTCAACAAGATTAATTAATAATTAACTATTAATTTTACTATTAAAGAGGATTGCCCAACAAGATTAATAAATAATTAACTATTAATTTTACTATTAAAGAGGATTGCTCAACAAGATTAATTAATAATTAACTATTAATTTTACTATTAAAGAGGATTGCTCAACAAGATTAATTAATAATTAACTATTAATTTTACTATTAAAGAGGATTGCTCAACAAGATTAATTAATAATTAACTATTAATTTTACTATTAAAGAAGATTGCTTAACAAGATTAATTAATAATTAGCTATTAATTTTACTATTAAAGAGGATTGCTCAACAAGATTAATAAATAATTAACTATTAATTTTACTATTAAAGAGGATTGATCAACAAGATCAATTAATAATTAACTATTAATTTTACTATTAAAGAGGATTGCTCAACAAGATAAATTAATAATTAACTATTAATTTTACTATTAAAGAGGATTGCTCAACAAGATTAATTAATAATTAACTATTAATTTTACTATTAAAGAGGATTGCTCAACAAGATTAATTAATAATTAACTATTAATTTTACTATTAAAGAGGATTGCCCAACAAGATTAATAAATAATTAACTATTAATTTTACTATTAAAGAGGATTGATCAACAAGATCAATTAATAATTAACTATTAATTTTACTATTAAAGAGGATTGCTCAACAAGATAAATTAATAATTAACTATTAATTTTACTATTAAAGAGGATTGCTCAACAAGATTAATTAATAATTAACTATTAATTTTACTATTAAAGAGGATTGCTCAACAAGATTAATTAATAATTAACTATTAATTTTACTATTAAAGAGGATTGCCCAACAAGATTAATAAATCATTAACTATTAATTTTACTATTAAAGAGGATTGATCAACAAGATCAATTAATAATTAACTATTAATTTTACTATTAAAGAGGATTGCTCAACAAGATTAATTAATAATTAACTATTAATTTTACTATTAAAGAGGATTGCTCAACAAGATTAATTAATAATTAACTATTAAGTTTACTATTAAAGAGGATTGCTCAACAAGATTAATTAATAATTAACTATTAATTTTACTATTAAAGAGGATTGCTCAACAAGATTAATTAATAATTAACTATTAATTTTACTATTAAAGAGGATTGCCCGACAAGATTAATAAATAATTAACTATTAATTTTACTATTAAAGAGGATTGCCCGACAAGATTAATAAATAATTAACTATTAATTTTACTATTAAAGAGGATTGCTCAACAAGATTAATTAATAATTAACTATTAATTTTACTGTTAAAGAGGATTGCTCAACAAGATTAATAAATAATTAACTATTAATTTTACTATTAAAGAGGATTGCCCGACAAGATTAATTAATAATTAACTATTAATTTTACTATTAAAGAGGATTGCTCAACAAGATTAATAAATAATTAACTATTAATTTTACTATTTAAGAGGATTGCCCAACAAAATTAATAAATAATTAACTATTAATTTTACTATTAAAGAGGATTGCCCAACAAGATTAATAAATAATTAACTATTAATTTTACTATTAAAGAGGATTGCTCAACAAGATTAATTAATAATTAACTATTAATTTTACTATTAAAGAGGATTGCTCAACAAGATTAATTAATAATTAACTATTAATTTTACTATTAAAGAGGATTGCTCAACAAGATTAATTAATAATTAACTATTAATTTTACTATTAAAGAGGATTGCTCAACAAGATTAATTAATAATTAACTATTAATTTTACTATTAAAAAGGATTGCTCAACAAGATTAATTAATAATTAACTATTAATTTTACTATTAAAGAGGATTGATCAACAAGATTAATTAATAATTAACTATTAATTTTACTATTAAAGAGGATTGCTCAACAAGATTAATTAATAATTAACTATTAATTTTACTATTAAAGAGGATTGCTCAACAAGATTAATTAATAATTAACTATTAATTTTACTATTAAAGAGGATTGCTCAACAAGATTAATTAATAATTAACTATTAATTTTACTATTAAAGAGGATTGCTCAACAAGATTAATTAATAATTAGCTATTAATTTTACTATTAAAGAGGATTGCTCAACAAGATTAATTAATAATTAACTATTAATTTTACTATTAAAGAGGATTGCTCAACAAGATTAATTAATAATTAACTATTAATTTTACTATTAAAGAGGATTGCTCAACAAGATTAATTAATAATTAACTATTAATTTTACTATTAAAGAGGATTGCTCAACAAGATTAATTAATAATTAACTATTAATTTTACTATTAAAGAGGATTGCTCAACAAGATTAATTAATAATTAACTATTAATTTTACTATTAAAGAGGATTGCCCGACAAGATTAATTAATAATTAGCTATTAATTTTACTATTAAAGAGGATTGCTCAACAAGATTAATTAATAATTAACTATTAATTTTACTATTAAAGAGGATTGCTCAACAAGATTAATTAATAATTAACTATTAATTTTACTATTAAAGAGGATTGCTCAACAAGATTAATTAATAATTAACTATTAATTTTACTATTAAAGAGGATTGCTCAACAAGATTAATTAATAATATGATTTTAATAATTTTAATAATTTTAATAATTTTAAATATGATTTTAATAATATGATTTAATAAGTTATAATTAACTATTAATTTTACTATTAAAGAGGATTGCTCAACAAGAATTTGTTTACATGTGACTGGAAAACGATTATATTGTCAGTTGGGGAATATTTTCTTCCATAGACGCGTCGTTATAGGAAGGAAACTTCGCTCATGGAAATTCCGTATAGTTTTAGGTACACAGAGGGAGAAAGGGAAATTATTGACAGTGGTTGTAGAGAGACGAGTTTTTATTGTGAATGTTTTACAGGGGAAAGGGGCCATAGATTTGAGCTCAGTCGAGCACCTACACTGATAATTACGATAGAACAAAAGAAAGACTTGCAACATCACTCCTGTGAGAAAGAGGTTGCATGGAAGAGAAGAGGATATTCCCCACTAGATTTCGAAGTCTGTTTTGTACTCTGTTATGGCAAGAAAGAATGCTCTGATGTGGCAACAGTATTCCATTTGAGGACGTATTTGACTCTTATACAAGTAAAGGATTGCATCGGACGTGAGAACCATATGTTTCAGTGCTTATAAGTATCTGAGTACACATCCACCACTGACCGAGCTTATTAAATGGTGCCTCAGTGTTGTAAATCTACCATAATACATGTATTCCTGCTAGTCTTTGAGACGTGTGACGTCATATCCGTTTCTATGAATTTCCACAGTCTAGCAATGCTCATCTCAACTTACACAAATTGCCCCAACGTTGATGTTTTATATCCTATTATTCTCAACTAACCATTTTACATACTAGTGGGACTACTCGTCCAATATCTAACAGTATTACGCCTGACTTATGCTCGTGTGTAAGCATGTTTTGGGATTCTTTGAAGTATCTGGGTGTACGCCCACCCTAGTATTCTAAATCTGCTATAATACAAGGCATTACAACTATGTATGTTATATAAGAGATACATCACTAGGACGCAAATTAAAAAACAAAACAAACAAACACAAAACAAGAAAAAACACAGCTTTAGCAGGGATTTAAAATTGGTTTTCTAATTTAATTTTCTCAGTAACCATTCCTCAACAGACTCCGACTAACAATTCCGCTCGACTTGACGTAAATCATCCGATCAAACACAAAATGCGGATTTCTGCGTTTTTTGAGCAATAAATATGTCCGCTTCAATTTTCATTATGCAGTGCTTGATTGCACGCCATTCACCGAAAGAGAATATGCAACGAGCAGATGCAAAAAAAACAGAGATTGGCTACGTACATTACATTATCGTCACCTTTCAAAATAATTATATTAAACATGGAAATATAAATAAATATATATATATATATATATGTGATTATTTTTATTTACACAGTCATGTACAAAATCTGCGACACTGGCATGTCGATGTTATCGATCAACAGCTGTTATAAACTGAGATCTCATCGGAGAAAGTCAAAATCCGATCTTAAGCTTAGATCATATTTGGAAAGAACTCTTCCTGATGAGATCTCAGTTTATAACAGCTGTTGATCGATAACATCGACATGCCAGTGTCGCAGATTTTGTACTTGTCTGTGTAAATAAAAGTAATCATATATAAAACCTCTATTTGATATTGAGCACTTTTTATACACCCGGTTTAAATTCTTTGGATTACTATCCTGTGGATGTTTACTTGGATTATTATTATTATTATTATTATTATTATTATTATTATTATTATTATTATTATTATTATTATTATTATTATTATTATTATAATATATATATATATATATATATATATATATATATATATATATATATATATATATATATATATATATATATATATAATAGTAAATTTGTCTGTGTGTGTGTTCGCCTGATCTTTGTGTCTTATGTTCACCCAAACCGCTGGACAGAATTGCCTGAAAATTAGCATGTGGACTAGTGACCTCTCAGTGAAGGTCATAGGCAATATAAGAAATATATCACTTCAACGCTGGAGATCCCCGCCTCCACTAAAAACTGTTTTCCTTTCGATTCAAATGAAATTTAAACCACAGATAAATGACCAAAAATGATCTCTTTTCTCAAAATTTCAGCAAATTTTGATAATATTAAGATAGTCCCCGGGGCACAAACCCTCTATAGAAAACTGTTTTCCCTTTGATTCAAATGATATATATATATATATATATATATATATATATATATATATATATATATATATATATATATATATATACAGGGTGGGCCAAAATAAGGGTTCTATCTTTAAATTTGAATAACTTCCACAAAATAAAAGTTAAACTCACCAAACTTTATGTGTGTGTAGACTGACCCTTCCGAGATATTTTGAAATAAACAAAACAAATTTTAGCCGAAAAACACTTCTTAAAACTTACAAAAACTAAAGTATTGTTTTTTACACTGTTTTGAGTTTTTTAAGCAAAAATAATGTTTTCTAAATGGGCGCCGTTGGCGGCTTCACACTTTTCGGCTCTTTTTAAAACATTTTCCATAACAGTTTTCAACATCTGAGGACTTATGGCTCTTATTTCTGCTTCAATATTTGCTTTCAGTTCCTCAATATTGTTTGGCTTATTGGCATAAACCTTTTCTTTGAGGTAACCCCATAAGAAAAAGTCAGGAGCTGTAAGGTCGGGTGATCGTGGAGGCCATTGAATTTCGCAACTGCGAGAGATAATCTGATTTCCAAATATACCCTGTAAAAGTGTAAGGGTATCTCTCGCAGTGTGTGCTGTGGCTCCATCCTGTTGGAACCACATCCTGTCAGGTTTGGCGGCAACCCACGGTTGCAAGAAATTTTGCAGCATTTCTCGGTAGCGGTCACCCGTTACTGTTACCTGATTTCCGGCATCGTCTTCAAAGAAATAGGGGCCAATTATCTCTTCAGCAGTAACGCCACACCACACCGTGCACTTGAGTGGATGTAATGTGTGCTGCTGAATTATCCTTGGGTTCTCCGTACTCCATATTCGGCAATTTTGTTTATTGATGAACCCATCAAGATGAAAATGGGCTTCATCCGACATTATTAGTTTTTTGAGAAAATCGAGATCATCATTGGCCAAATCCTGGAGTCGCATAGCGTACTCAAGTCTTTTTTCATTATCTCGAGGTTGAAGTTCTAGCTGCACTTTATATGGAAAATATCCTCTTTCTCTTAGCATTCTCCGAAGTGAGCTTCGAGAAATGCCAAGTTCTTTTGATCTCCTCCTTGTGGATGTGGATGCATCCTCCTCCAAACTTCTCTCCAATTCCTCGAAATTTTGAGCTGTTCGTACAGTACGAGGCCTACCACTTCTCGCCATGTCGGATATTCCTTGTTGGTCCCTAAAACGAGCAATAATTCCTCGGATTGCTTTTGCCGAAGGAGAGTTTCTGGTGTTGTAATGACGCCGATAGATGAGTTGAGTCTCCGAAATCGACTCATTGGATTTAAAGTACCACTCTATTATGAGGGTACGTTCCTTAGGGCTAATACGGCTCATGCTTGCTTCGGAAGGGGTCCTTTACTTATTCTAAAAAAAAATTTAAAAAAATCAATAAATAAAAAAGTTATGAATTTTTAAAAATAGGACCCTTATTTTGGCCCACCCTGTATAAGGAAATTGTAGTTTGCTTGAAGCATTGCTGGTAAATAGAAATGTAAGTTCGTAATCCGAGGTATGAACAATGCGATATAGATACCGGAAGGTGGAACAGATGAACAAAAATAAATGAGAAGAGAAAATATGAATGGAATCTCAAATCAATTTATTAATATTTCATGGGTTTAAATACCAGAACAGTAAATAGAAAACAGTTTACTGTCAAGAAATTTAAAAGGTCCTGAAAAGTGGTAAACTTTAAACTTCAATGTTCGAGAGTGGAACCTCTCATTATCAAAAGAAACAGATAAAAAATATGACCGAGTGGTCGAAAAGGCGAGATGGAAACAACTGTTGATGAAATGCCGCAGAGAATTGGTGTCAGATTAGCAGAAAATGAGTTTAGATAAGCTAATTGGATATCAATATTAATTGTTACGTTCATAATTTATTTTTTTATAATTTATTGTATAATTATTAAGCTTAAGCTTGTCATCTTATTAATATTTATTTATATACATTATTATTTATTATTATTTTATTTTTTAAATTTAAATTTTCATTTTAATTTAAAAATTTGATAATTTTTTGTTAACGAAAATCGTTAAGATGTTACTAGGAAATGAACGGTCAAGGGGAGGCAACTGTTGAAATGAAAAACTGGTTAGAATTAATTTAAATTCAACACTGAAATCTATTGTGAAATAAAAGGTAAATTTATAGTAATATGAATTATGAAATCTAAAAAAGATCAAGACTGTTGAATGAAAAGGGATGGTGGTGAAATTTAGAGATTATAGATACACACACACACACACACACACACACACACATATATATATATATATATATATATATATATATAAGTGTATATTTCTTAATTCTTATTTATTTTATTAATATGTAATGGTATAGGATATAATTATTCCTAAAATTAATTTATTTAATTTATTTATTTATTTTTCTTTAATTACTAATTATTCCTAAAATTAATTTATTTAATTTATTTATTTATTTTTCTTTAATTACTAATTATTCCTAAAATTAATTAATTTAATTTTATTTATTTTATATAAAATTAATTAAGTTTCATGTAATTATAAGCGATATTTAAGCACAGAATACAAAGCATCGAGGTGTGGGGTGGATTGGTTTTGGCAGGTAGATGGTAGACGTAGTAGGTCGAGCTGGGAAGGAAGGAGAGGTAGGGTCGGGCTTGGAAGGAAGGAGATGCAAGGAGTCTAAGCATGGAGGGATCAGAGAATGAATGGAGAAGAAAGTTCAAATCTGTTATTTAAAGGGGGGGCTATTTTTAGAGATAAGAATGGCTTCCGAAATCCGAAGTTGACCGACATTGCGGACTGAGTTGAGGATGCGGACATTAATAGAGCGAAGTGTGTTGCCACATGATATTATGTGTTTGTGAAAGGAAGAAATGTGGCTGTTCAAATATTCTTTGATGCGTTGGTGCAGAGGTCTGACGGTGCTACCGATATAGAACTTCTGGCACTTAGCGCATTGTAGGCTGTACACCGTATAGGTGCGGAAGCAGATACCAGAGTTGGGGATGGGGCAATTAACAAGAGAGCAGGGTTCCGGGGTGTAGCGGCTTTTTTTGGCCAAATGTTGTCGGAGACAAGTGCCTGTGTGGGAGAGTTGTATATCGAGGTTTTCACTACGTATGGCTTTGCAGATAGCGGAATTGATGCGGTCGCTGAAGAAGGGGAGATTAAGGAAGTAGGTGTTGATGAGAGTGTGGTGTGTACGCCTTCTGGTGTTATTGAGGCTTGATATGGTAGTGAGGGGGAAACCGTTGGTTAAGAGAGTCTGGTGGAAGGCTTTGGTGTGCGTTGTTTTATTGGCAGTGGATGAGCATTTGTTCTGTATGCGGGTGATTTCGGTGTGCGCATAACTCATTTTAGCTTTGAGGGGTAGGGCGGATTTGTAATGGATGAAAAGATTTCTGCAGGCGGATTTTCTATAGAAGGTGGTGCGAAGGGATCTGTCGTCATTTATGCTAAGTTTAAAGTCTAGGAGTGAGAGGGAGCCTGAGGTGTTGGGATGTTCGATAGTTAATTTAATGTGAGGGGGGTCAGTATTATTAAAGGTGTTGAATATAGAAGTAGCTTCTTCTCGAGATGAAGTGAGAATCAGAATGTCGTCAATGTATCTCGAGAAAAATATATAGGAATGGCAGGTGCTAAGTCTGTTCATGTAGGATATGGCGAGGAGGCCGGAGAGACTGGAACCCATGGGTAAGCCAGAGACTTGTTTGTAGTGTCCTGCTGAAACCTGAAATAAGTGTTATCCACAATGATGCGTAGGAGTTGATTCATGTCTGTCAGGGTAAACCCAAAACAGTCAAGGTTATTAGAAGAGATGTGGTTGGTTATGAGGTTGATGGCGGGGTGGTCGGGAATGGAAGTGTAAGGGAGACAACGTCAAGGCTGAAGATGTAGATGTTGAAGCGAAGTTGTTGGGGTTGGAGTAAGTGGAGTCTGTTTAGTACTTGGTTAGAGCTGGTGACGTGTGCCGGGAAGGTGGGGAGTAGAGGTTTGAGTAAATGGGAGAGAAGCCAGGAGATCTTGTAAAGAGGCCCCTTCAGTACTGGAGACTATGGGTCTGATCTGTGTGTGGTTGCTAGTTTTGTGAGTTTTAATAAGGTGGTAAAAGGTGGGGAGTCCGCTGTTCCTAGTGGTGAGATTGAGCCTGTATGCCTTGGGAAGATTACGTCTAGCTCAAATTTGGGGCCAAGCGTTGTTAATAGAGGTTTGTATGTGGGTAGCTGAGATGTTATTATCGGGTGTGTATAAGGACGTATTGCTGAGGTGTTCAAGGGCGAGTGTGTTGTAAGATTCCTGGGAGATGATGCAGAACTCCTTGCCTTTGTCAGAGGGTAGGTAGACAAAGGGTTTTTCCCCTCAAGGTTTTTTATATATAAAATCAAGGAGAACACCTCTCTTTCTGTGCATGTCTGTTCCTAAAAAGGAAAACATACTAGGAAGTGTACTTTCAATATAATTGTATTCATATGCACAATTTGCATGTGAACATAATGGAAGTATTTTTTTGCGTTTCTGGCTGTCTTTTACAGAAGCTAATGACAATTTTAAAACATGTTACACAATGAAATTAATCTATTTATTAGCATTAGTTTAAGAGTATTAACATATATCTGAATAGCTCGGTCAGTAAGATATGTAGCTGGCAGCATCAAGGTTGCTGTTGAAGTAAACTCTCCTTACCATGATGTTGCATATGATGCTATACCACACTCTAACCCAGTGCTCTTCAAACTTTTTTTGTCGCGACCCCTTTTTGGAAAAAGTTTTTTTTCGTGACCCACCAAAATCTTTTTATAAATAAAAAATAAGTTAATGGAGTGAAAAAATTCCATAGTTATAATTTTGGCGACCCCCTTTCTATGGTTACGCGACTCCCCTGGGGGTCGCGACCCCCACTTTGAAGACCACTGCTCTAACCTAAGCAACACCGAGTATATATATAACCAAAAGTCAAAATTTGAAAAGATATAAAATAAATATAATGTAAAAGAAATGTTGAAAATATAAGCAAACCATCACCGTTGAAGGCATCATGAGAGTTTAGTAGAAGCAGGTTCAAATAGAGGTAACATCCAGTTCAATTTTAGGAATGAATTGGTATATCAAGTTGTAAACATCCATTGAAGATGTGGAAGGACAATTACCATTTCATTTAATGGTAATTGTCCTTCCACATCTTCAATGGATGTTTACAACTTGATATACCAATTCATTTGAATATCTAGTTGGAAAAAGTTGCTGTGTGAGAAAGTTAAGGATGTTTGATGTTTCACTGAACTCTCATGATGCTTTCAACGGTGATGCTCTGCCTATGTTTTCAACATTTCTTTTTGCATTTTATATTATACGTATTTTTATATCTTTTCAAATTGACAACATATCTGTTCGCGTCTCCGACGATTAGATATCATTATTTGAAAAGCCATGGCTTAAGTAAGGAGAATAAAAGGTCAGTTCCCGGTCCTAGGAATCTGTGGTAAGGTACTGTCCACTCTCGACTGCGGTACTTTCTGCCCTTTCGTGTCGGTGGCATCCTTTTTATAGTGGTTTCAGGTGTTGCATCATTGTTATTTATAGAATTAGTATTGCGTCATCTTTAATTATTATATATGTATCACAGCAATGACGTGTTGGCACTACTCAATTTATTCCTCAGTCGCAGCTATGACGTGTTACGCTTTGGTGTATTCGCCAGTCACTGGGGAATACGATACAGAGCACAGTTACTGCAATTCTATTCTATTTAAAACCATTGGACAAAAAAGAAATCTATGACGCACCCCCATCATAGAACGTTCTATGATGGGGGTGCGTCATAGATTTTTTTTTAAACCCTTGCCATGAACAACTGATGACTTAATAGATATTGTATTTTGTACAATGTTTATTCTCATCCTTTACTTATATATATATATATATATATATATATATATATATATATATATATATAGAAAAGAGGGTAGTGAAGCATTAGTGCAGTTCCAACGAGAGAAAAGTATATATCTAAAAGAGTAAGGCTACCAACATTTGTAAAAAGGTTTTTTCAAATGTTATTTATTATTTTGTAATTTTATCATTTTATAATTTTATATATTTTTATATAACGCGTTTCAAGCAGTGGTCCCCAGATATGTAAATCCATAGCGGACCACCGCTTGAAACGCGTTATATAAAAACATAAAATTATAAAATTATAAAATAACAAAATAATAAATAAATGTTGAAAACAACTTTTTACAAATGTGTGTAGTCCTACTCCTTTACACCCCCACCCCATATATATATATATATATATATATATATATATATATATATGTATATATATATATATACATTTAGAAGTGAACAATCGAAATAGTAGTAAGCAAAGTAACAAGCGCTACCATCACCAATAAAACAATTGCATAAAATACATTAAAATATTTAGGTGATAAAAACCGTATATATTTCTAGGCAAGGCGTCATAGTGCGTAGGTAAAATGCCAAAATATACACCTAAATATCGAAGGTTTGGTCCTTGTCTAAGTTAGCCATGCTTATGACGGCTGTGAGCAAGAAACACGTGTCCATGAGTTACTTTTATGTACGTATAAAATTCATAAAAACAGATATATTAACGAAAAATACCCCCTATAAAGTGTATGAAAACTAATAATGCAATCTTCTGCATTGATCTGTATCGATTAGGAAGTAAACAATCGAAATAGTAGTAACAAAATAACAAACGCTACGATCACCAATAAAAACAATTACATAAAATACATTAAAATATTTCGGTGATAAAAACCGTATATAATTCTAGGCAAGACGTCATAGTCCGGAGGTAAATATCCAGACTATAGACATCAATATCGAAGGTTCGATCCTTGTCTAGGTTAGCTATGCTGATGACGGCTGTAAGCCAGAAACACGTGTACATGGATTACTTTTATGTATGTATAAGATTAATGTATATATATATATATATATATGTGTGTATATATATATATATATATATATATATATATATATATATATATATATGAGATATAAAGAGGGTGTTTGCAGCTGATTAAGTGAATATTTAATTCAATATGATTCTGTCTGTTACTTACTTAGATGCTGTTTCCAAACAACGAATACTTATTTTTCTGTCTCTTAAAATGATCAAAACAGTAAAGATACAATATTTATTAGAACATCAAAAGTTCAGAGCTCTGAACTTTTGATGTTCTAATAAATATTGTATGTTTACAGTTTTTTATTCTCATCTTTCATTGCTCTATTCAATATATTGAGCTTTATATTATCACGATAGATTATTATTAAATGATAATTCAATTATCGTTAATTTAATTCAACATTTATATATATATGTTTATATATATATATATATATATATATATATATATATATATATATATATATATATATATATATATATATATATATATATATATATATATATATAAAAACATTTTTGCATCTTCAGGTGAAAAATAAATCAAGAGATTTTCAAAGAAGAAGACAAAGAAAGATATTATAATATATATTTTGAAATTATGGAATGGCTTCTTAAAAGTTTCATATCATTTATTAACGGATTTAACGGAGTATATAAACGTACTGACGTCATACCACTTCCGTATGTACATGCGTTTTTTTTCTTATTTTCTTTCCTCTTTGTAATTGACGTATGTACATGCTACATTCTTTCTTTCTTTCTTTCTTTCTTTCTTTATTTCTGTTACAGTGTCACTTTCTTTCTTTCTTTCTTTCTATCCGTCTTACCTACGTTGCGCCTTCTTTGTTTATTTCATTTCATGTTGTTTTTGAAGTCGCACATTCCTTCTTTTTCTCTTTCTTTTTATTTCTGTTACGTTGTTACTCTCCCTTTTCTTTCTTTCGCTTTCTTTATGTCTCTTACATAGCGAGTCTTTCTGACTTTAAGTTCTTATTTATTTCTCTTTCTTACGTTGCCACTCTCTCGTTCTTCATCTTTTCGTTCAACTCTCACTTCGTTCTTTCTTTCTTTCCATTCCAATATTACCTTCTTTCTGCCTTTCTGTTCTTCTATCCACAAAATGTTGACATTTATAACAGATAAACTAAACACCACCATTATCACGTTAATATATTAACCGTCTTAATTCACAGACACACAGAAGTTGTATGAGGTAACTTCCCTGTGTACGTGAATTAAGATATTAACGTGATAAAGGATTAAGATGAAAAAATGCTTCGTTCTGATTGGCCAGGAAAATAAGGGAAGGTCAAATAGAAAATAATGTAAATTTAATTTTTGTATCCTTATTCTCCCCCTGTTTCTCTCTCTTTCCCCTCTCCCCCCTCTCTCTCTCTCTCTTTTTTTCTCTCTCTCTCTCTCTCTCTCTCTCTCTCTCTCTCTCTATATATATATATATATATATATATATATATATATTATATATATGAAGAAGAGTGGAAAGGAATTAGAGAAGCAAAAGCCAAATCAAATTTCAATTCAATTGCTCAGAGCAAGGTATATTCCGCAAAAAGGCAATTTATTCAAGTTAAATTTTCCTTAAGCCAGGCTTTTCAAAGATCAAAATCTTATCATCTAAGGAAGTCGCTGGGATAGATAAGTTGGCAAAGCTACCTGCTCTATCCTGGATATTGAGCTGTATACTTTTCACAATAGGTTTTACCTTTCCTAAAAGTTCGCTTTTAGTACACCACTTTATATATATATATATATATATATATATATATATATATATATATATAGAGAGAGATAGATAGAGAGAGAGAGAGAGAGAGAGAGAGAGAGAGAGAGAGAGAGAGAAATAGAAAGAGAGAATAAATATACAAATAAAATTTTCAAGAACTCTGTCCACACTTCATTGAAGGTTTGAAGAAGGGAATGGTTCTCGAAATTTTCCTACAGACTATACCTAAAAAACAAAACTGAAATTAGGATTTACTTTACTCTAAATCTTAAATCGTCAAATAAATTCAGCACAAAAATGTAAGTTGCACGTTTATTTATTTATTTTTCATTCTCAATTTTTTATTCACTATTATTATACTTCTTCCCCAACTTGTGCGCTTATGATTTTCTGTTGACTGATTACACCTATATACATACATACAAATATATATACATTTATATATATATATAATTCAAAATGGCGTATTAGTGGGTTCCTCCACGTGTGAGTTTTTGCTCTCTTTTATTTGTTTTTTGTTTGTTTTCACCCAAAAATGAATTACTGTATAGTGTAGGTTTTTTCAAGACACTTTAATCCAAGAACTTTTTATTCTTTGTGAATTTTTTCTGCTTATTTTGTAGTGTTGCAGAGACGATATTGACATAAAAAGGTTGTTTGGCATAAGACAAATGAAATGGGCCGTAAAAAATATATCTCACAAAAATGTTATGTTTTTTGGAAATGTGAAAAAATAAAAATAATAAAATAAAACTATGGTTATTGGAATATAATATGAACTGACATTATATATATATATATATATATATATATATATATATATTTATATATACATTAATTAATTTCTCCAGTAAATTATTATGCGCCAAATCCTGTGCCAAAATAGGCGACGGGGATTAAAACTGAATCTGAAGTCATTTCTCATCTAATGAGCGTTCAACGGAGAGACGCTGAGGTGCAATTAAAGTACAGAATTAAATCGTAGAAAAAAAGAAGCTTTTTTCCTGCGTAAATAATGCATTTTGTAACTAATCGAAATTCAAAATGAATCCAATTTTTCACCTAATAGCTTTTAAAAAAAAATTATTACTTAAACTCACGTGTTTCGTCACCTCTACGGCTAATCAAGGTGGCTAGACCTTGCCAGATTCGAAACCGAGATCCGAAGGAATGATGACCGACACCCTACCAACTGAACTACGAAACTGCTAGTGTCGGTGGGATTGTTACGTTATAGATGGACGTATGCGAAGAACGATTACATCAACTAGTATGGATTTAGTATCTAGATGGACAAGTGCAAGTTACCTTGACACAAACATCTAAAAAACAAGTCCGCTCTCTGGACTAATATGTAAACAAGCATGAACTGTGAGTTAGATTCAAGTTGGGAGATCAAGGAAAGGTCAGACCTAAATGTGTTATGACAAATTAAGTGACGTCACGATACCGTGTGAAAGAAAGAAACAGTTTTCTTTTGGCAATAAGTTTTTGGAAGCGGTAACGAGCAGACTCGAATTTAGGATGTAATTTAAACAAAAGAAAAATGGGAATTTAATTCCTAAAAAGGTTGAAAGCACCCGTTGTATTGCCCACTGTCAATCTTTATCGGTAACTAAATAGTTAAGTTAAGAAGAACAATTTTGGGCTATTTCAATTTGATGTTAATGTGTGACTTTTATTCGTATGACGAGAATTTCTCTCCAAAATAAAGACCCAGTTTATATATATATATATATATATATATATATATATATATATATATATATATATATATATATACATACATACATACATACATACATACACACACATACATATATATATATATATATATATATACATACATAAATGTAAGTTTGTAATACGAGGCAGGAGCAATGTGATATAGGTACCGGAAGGTGAAACAGATGAACAAAAATAAATGAGAAGAGAAAATAAGAATGGAATCTTAAATCAATTTATTAATATTTCACGTACAACAGATTAAATACCAGAACAGTAAATAGAAAAAAGTTTACTGTCAAGCAATTAAAAGTTCCGGAAAAGGTAAACTTTAATTTTCGAGAGCGCGACCTCTCATTATCAAAAGATCAAAATATGACCGAGTGGTCGAAAAAGCGAGATAGAAACAACTGTTGACGAAATACCGCAGAGAATTGATGGTAGATACGCAGAAAATGAGTTTAGCTGAACTAATTTTTAGACTTAGATAGTATCTTAACTGGACAAAGAGAACACCACCTCAACTTTACATAGGTGAAAGGTGAAGTAAATCGAGTCCGTCAGATACCAATGCATAATGCAGATATCAAAATGAGCTCTATGGTTGGGACTTTGGGTCAACCAGAGCTTATATATGACAACTTTGAAAGATATATAAATTATGATATATTTATTATTAATTATATAAGTTCTAAAAATTCGACAGCAACTACGTATTAGTGTACGTACATTTCTGAGATGAAATTTTTTAGTAAGTCTTTTCTTCAGCACATATAAGAAGGATAGTCAACAACATTTCGCTAATATTTCAGTCAGACAGTGTAAATCCAATTGGACCACAGATGTCTAGAAAGGCAGACCCCACAACAATATAAAAATAACAAACTTAATTAATATTTTTCAATACTTTTTGTATGGCTAGCTAAAAAAGAGATGTCAAGATTATACACACACACACATATATATATATATATATATATATATATATATATATATATATATATATATATATATATATATATATATATATATATATATATTGGAAATGAAAAGTAAATCCACAAAACTATATTATTTATGTGTTCATTAATGTTTCGTCTTCATTGTAGACTTCCTCAGGATGAAGAAAAATGCAGAAAAATCATACACTTATTAATTTTGATTTGCCTGAAATCGTCCAAGTTTCTGCATGGCTGTAGATGAGAAAAGCAAAAAATAAAAATGAAAACGGCGATTTAAGCCAGTCCGTTATCAGCAGCAGTCTGTGTAGTTCAAGGGAAACCAAGAGTGAATGGGGTGACCGCTTGAATTTTTTAGTTTTCATATCTATTTAGGCTTAGGGAGGCTGTCTGGCTCAAAATATGTCAAAGCCGAGCTAGGCCGATAGTGGTTGTGGAGGTGGGGGCGGCAGTCTGAATTTATTGTCATGCTTCTAATTACAAAGGAAAGAAGTAAAGAAAAAGAAAAACAATGATAACTTTTTTATATGAATGCGTGGAGATTTTTACTATTTACTTTACACGCAAATTCTGATTAAAAAAAGAAAAGTTGTGGAAGAGAGGGGGACATCATACTTATTAGTTTTTTATATTTAAGTGTGAATGTATTAATTTATTCTTATTTATTTGATTACTTTATTTTTGTCTCATAAATTAATCAATACATTTCTTGCAATGCGTGGACATATGTGTAAAAGTGAGTTGGAAATAATATAACTCGTTAATCTATTTATGTATGAATGAGTTTATTTATATTTATTTAGTTCATTATTTGTGTATTGATCAATAATTATTAAAAGTATTTATGATTATACAAGTGTATGTGAATATAAGTAAAAAAGCAAGGAAATAATATTCATTAGTTTTATAATTGCTTTTCTTTTTCTGTTCTTCTTTCCTTTGTAATTCGAAGCATAAGATTAAATTCAGACTGCCGCCCCTGACCTCCCCCAGAAGATAAAAACCGGTAATGTAATTCTTTATCCTCTGATAATTTTTTTTTTTAAACAAATGGGTTATGGATTTGAGATTTCTCCTTGATGATTTAATAAAATTTTTAATTCTTCCAACTTTTATTTTCATCATTCTTTTTATTGTTTTATTGTTCTATTCAGTATATTGAGCTTTCCATTATCTCAAAAGATCATTATTTTAAGAGACAACATTTATTGTTAAATATATATATATATATATATATATATATATATATATATATATATATATATATATATATATATATATATATATATATATATATATAATGGACTCTCCCGTCGATTTCGACGTATGAGTGCCCTGTAAGGAGCTGGCCGCGCGTGTAATTGCGAAACAAGGATTCGTCAACAACACCTCTCCTGAGTCGGCACTGCTTGATTCCAATGGCAAGCAGTTCAAGACGACTAAAAACAATGCCGAGATAAGCAGAGAGCACATACAGCACCTGATATCCCAAAACGGTCACGCATTTAGTACATATATATACGGCACAATCACGTTGACACACACACGCCCCCCCACACATATATATATGTTTCTCTCCAAATATGATCTGAGGTTAAGATCGGATTCTAACTCTGCCTGATGAGATCTCAGTTTATAGTAACTGTTGATCGATAACATCGACATGCCAGTGTCGCAGATTTTGTACATGTCTGTGTAAATAAAATTATCATATATAAAGCTCTATTCTGATATTGAGCACTTTTTATAAACCCGGTTAAAATTCTCTGGATTACCACCCTGTGGATATTTTTCACCTGGATTATTACCATTATATATATATATATATATATATATATATATATATATATATATATATATATATATATATATATATATATATATATATAAAGTAAGATATGCATTTGTATACAAAGAAAATCTAATGTATATCAAAGGAAACTTGCGGTTTTATTGTCGAAGCTAAAGTAATTATTTGTCCCGGGCAACACTGTGTTATCCGTACCGGTATGGCTATAAAGACAATGATCAATGGTTTCTTGTTTACAGTATCGGTGCCGAATCGACGGTGATTAAAACAAAGAAACCATTTTATCACACCGCGTGTCCCTTTGATGTAAACTGTTCCATTTTGTAGCCAGCTTTCAGAGCTGAACAAGCAAAAGACGACCCGTAGCAAAATGGCGCGCGTTCAAAGGTGGCCGCTAAGATGTCGGACGGATTTACGCAGTCAGGATAAGCTTAATCCGGTTTTAAGCCACCGCTTATTACCGGCAAAATAAATGCCGCCCCCCCCCTCTCCTCCTCTGTGGAGATCTAAAGAAGTGAATGCTGTCCGTTCGAGACACGGACAGTTAATGCGTTTCCTGTTACATTACGGTATTAGTAAATATACACCCCCCCGTGGCAGATTTTTGCTAGTCTGGGAGGAGAAAGTAATTCATGGGAGGACAGTCTTATGACAAATCAAAGCGTAGTATTTGTTCCGATGGATACTGCACCCCATAGACTGGTATTGTCTTGTCCTTCGGGGCTTGATTTACGCCGGTCAATGGGTCTGTCCTGGTCAGTTCTAGGAGGTCCACCCTCCCAGGCTTTGCCTCCCCTCTTTGGGGAGGAGTAAGTTTATTGCTTACTGCCTGAGGCGCCCCTACCGGGGAATACCGACGGGGCTGCCCAGGCAATTTTTAATGGCCAGAGTGCTCACTTCTCGGGCGCTGGCTTTTCAAACCCCACTTTCCCGATCCGATCTTGGGTCACATCTTACTTGGCTATGTATCGAAGAAGGTGGAAAATAGATACGAGTAGAAAATAAATATAAACACACTCTTTTGTTCTTCATTAACAGGTACATTCATACTAGATTGTTTCCGAGATGGTACCTTGTTTTCATTGGTAAATGCTTGTTTTTCCACATGTATATAGGAAAAGCGGAGCTGCTAAGCGTTCCTGTAAATCTCCTTAATTGACCGTAAAGAAAGGAAAAGAAATCAGAAATTAATTTTCCCGTTCACTTGCAATTTATAAATAGGTCACAACTTGTTGAAAACCTAATCGATACATCCAAAGAAACGAACATTAGAACAAAAATGGTAAATATTTGTCGAGGAAATAAAATAATATAGCGAAATTGAATTTAAAAAAGATAAAAAATAATAGTTAACTAGCGGAACCCGTGTAAATTACACAAAATGATGTTTTCAATACTAATTATCTTGTTCCTAACCTATACATGTTTGAATAAAATATGATAAGATTTGACTTGTACCTTTTATTTAAAAAAATGAACAATACATGAGACAATTTACAAAACTTCTTTATATACAATATTTCTAGTGAACGTAATATTTCGACGACTAAACCATACTTTGTAAATGCTTTAGATTAAATTAAATTTGGCTCCAACCCATGAGTAGCATGCAAAGATTCGGAAGGTCGTTGCTTTTGATGTAAGCGTGACACAAAAAATAAAACACACGCTATCGTATTAATATGTGTCTTCCTGGTCGTCACATTCCTACCTATATAGCATTATTGGTGCGTTTGAAGGAAGAAATCCCCCCCCAACGGCCACAAATGAAGAAGAAAATGTGCTCTTTCACCAAGACAATGCACCGTATCACAAGTCGATCACAACGATGGCAAAACTACATGAATTGCCCTTCGAATTGCCTCTACATCCGCCTTATTATCCAGATCGGGCCTACAGCCACTACTGACTGTTTCCAGACCCCCCCCCCAAAAAAAAAACAAATGCTCCAGGGAAAGTTATTTGGCTGCAATTAAAAAGTGATATCAGAAACTGAGGTGTATTCTGAGACATAAGAGAAATATTTTTTCACCCAAAAGGCATCAAATCGTTAGAGAAGCATTAGAATCAGTGTATTACCTTAGAAGGAGACTATGTTGATGAATATAGTCGAATTTTGCCTGAAAGTTGTTGTTTTATTAGTTAGACCCGGGATTTATTGAGTGATGTTGGTATTAGATCATCCGCAGTCTTCACTGTTCACTTCTGTTTACAAAAATTCTCCAGGACGGACAGACAGACAGACAGACAGACAGAATGACAGGGAAAGTGCTCGTTATATTATATACAACTGTCCAAGTGTAAGTTGATTCAGTGGCAGGAACCGTTCAGCGTAAGTGAATATGGAAAGCTCTCATTCATCCTCTACCTGTATAAGAGTCAAATACGCCCTAAGATGGAGTACTGTTGCCACATCTTGGGATGGGCCGTTGAGAGCGCTCTTTCCTGCCTTGACAGAGTACAAAACCGACTTCGAAATCTAGTGGGCGATGCCCTATTCTCCACCCTACAACCTCTTTCTCACAATAGGGACGTCACTAGTCTTTCTCTACTTTTTCGTTACTTCTATGGCAGGTGCTCGACTGAGCTTCATTCTATAGTCCCCCCCCTCTTCTAAAACTTTCACAACAAAAACTCATCTAGTTGCAACCACTGTCAATAAATCCCCTTTCATCTCTGTGTACCAAGAACTAAGCGGGACTTCCATGAGCAAAGTTTCTTTCTTAGAACTGCCCGTCCGTGGAACACGTTACCACAGGACTACTTTCCGGCTGACTATAACGTTGTCGTTTTCAAGTTTAATGCAAACAAATTTTTGGTGAGCCGTCTACTTAAAAAATCATTTTCTCTATCAGTTACAATCATCGTTGCTAATCCCCTCGGTGTCTCACCGTCTATCTGTGCAACCCAATAACCCTTATCATCAAGGGGTATTTGGGCCTTCATATATGGTGACTCAATTGTACAACCTTCTCCCCCCCCCCCCCACAAAAAACATGCGCGTGGCCAAGCGTTGTACGCGTACGAGGTAAGAATGTCATTCTTCTTTTGTCGTTCATCATAATACCTACCAGATGTGTTAAAAGACACTTTCTATTCAGATAGAGAAGTAAATACAACCAATCATTTAAATTACTAAAGCCTTTAAGAAAAACTAGGTCAGGTTTTATGCAGAACACGGCGGATCTAGAGGACGAAAAACCTTGACCATTAATCCTGCTATTTGAAAGGTAGCAGTAGTTCCAGTCGCGCTCATCAATAAAGTGATAATCTTCTTCCGAGAAACTCATGGTTTCGTAGACGATCATATATATTTGACGACTGGAAGACAACTGCTTCAGTTATTGGACCACCATCGACTATTTGCAGGTTTTGCGTGCTGCATATAAAATCATCTTTAAGAAAAGCATGATGACTGTTTTATCGTCCATTGAGGGACGACCCAAGAAGACAAGAAAAACATCTGTTTTTCTTTTTACTTAAATTTACCTCAAACAAGGCACGCTGCCACGGAGACGTAAGGGCTGTTCAGAATTAGTAGCATGATTTGTAGGGTCATCCTAAGATGGGAGTTGGCAGCGACATTCTTGTTCGAATTACATTAGAATTTCTACATGTTGACATAGTCAGGAAGCAGGGAGCAGCGAGGGAGTTCCAAAAGCAAGCAGTTCGAGGAAATAAGTTGTTAGGGTAGAAAGCCTTCCGTCATCTGGGGACCTATACAGTGAAGGGGTGTGACATTGCTCCTTGTCGTGTTGGTTGGGGTACAAGTGCAGCAAGTTCGTCGGAACACATTCCGTGGAAATACTTGTAAAGCAAGCACAGGAATGCAACATTGCAGCGATGATACAGGGGCCGGGGCTTGGTAGACAGTGTGGGACCTATTAGATTATAAGCTCTTTTTTATCTTGTCTAAGAGTTTTTCCTTGTTCACAGTGGTCAGTAGATCTTCATATGATGCGATATTTTCGCGTGGACAATCGTTGTACGCGTTCCAGGTGAAGAACATCCTCCGTCTTCTGCTTGCGTTCTTCTATCATGATACCGAGTTGGTAATTCCATTCCACTGTCCGATGTATTAAAAGGCAGCTTCTATTCAGTTAGATAAGTAAGTACAACCACTTAGTTCTCTTTTAAATTACTAAAGCCTTCAATAAAAACCAACGATAAAAAACTTAGGCAAAGTTCTTTTATGTGTGGACACCTTTTCCTTTATCCCTTCGCAAATGAGGTAATTTTACGATTTACCTCCAACCTAAATCGTATTCTATCTTCTTCCCCATCATCGATCCATCATTTATATTGATTCTGTTCTCTTCCCAATCTCTTCGACAATCTACGTTTATTTCTCTCCTGTAAGGCATGATCGATATGACAGTCTGGACACACACGTTAAAAAATCGATAATTTATACCTTCCGTTTTCCAATAATGACTTTAACTTATGCGTACACCATTTGTCTGTGTGTTCAAAGTGCAATTGTTTACGTAAATTTCAATGGACTGTCTTTCCAACATAGTCATGTCTATTTTATATACCTTTTGTGCTACCTTGCTGCATTCAATTATGATGGGGTTTATGGTTTCGTGTTATTGTGCACAGGGTCTACATTTGCTGTGCTGATGTGTCTTGTCTATCTCCGTTTAGGCGAGATCGCGCATTCACTAATGATGTGGCTTATCGTTTCGTGTCTTTGTCTACAGAGTTTACATTTACCTTTTTGCTGTATCTTGTCAAATTCTTTTTAGGCGAGCCTGCTGCATTCGCTTATGTTGTGGTTTACCGTTTCGTATCTTTATGCATAGGATCTACATTTTATGCTTTGCTGTGTCTCGGCTATCTTGTCTTTTATCAAGTTTGTTTAGTCGCATTGTTATGTACGACTATAACTTGAAATTGCATTTTTCTGTTAAAGTGTCCTTTCCGTAACTTTGCCAATGTGTTCTTGATCAGTCATATAAATAGTAATTTAGTTGGGTTTTTTTTCGCATTTTTTCTCCCGTGTTTTTGTTTCCTGTTTCGCTATTCTTCGTATTGTTCATCTTAGCATTGTTCATCTCTGTATTTTGTTATTGTTTCACCGGCCGTTCTAACAGAAGAGAAACTACACCGGTTCTCACTATAAATAGTGCGAGTAGACAATCACCAGGGAGAAAAAGGGCAGTATTGTAACTGTCTAGCCGAATGCCAGTCAGTTTCCTTACCTTTGTACCTTTTATGTTAATGCACTCGTTTTCTTAACCCAACATCGACTTGACTTCTTCTTTTTACTGTTGGACTATTTCACAACAGTTATTTATTTCCACAATCCTTTGATGGCACTGTCAATGAAATATTCACTACTTACGAGTCCTTATCCTACTTCTTTCCTTTTTGCATAGATTCAGTCAGTATCATCTTTCGAGCGCAGTGCGCTATGAATAGTCATCAGGTATGTGATTATTTGATCTAGATGTTTAGTTATTCTTTTGTTCAACATACGAAGGGTTCAAAGTATCTTACTTTCTGATACAGTCCATGTGATTATTCATTTTTATTAACTTTGTACTCTATGATTTTGTTTCAAGAATATCTCTTGTTCGTGTGATATCTCTTTTAATCAAGTCTTACTTCTATGTTAATTTGTTAGCGCCCGCTTCCAAAATGCCCAGTTATTTCTAGTTTCGCGTGCATCCACCAAGTGTCCTACTCGCTTCCTGATTCAATAATGCTATGCCTTCTGTTGTTTCAAGTTTACTGGCGGACATCAAGTGGTGGAAATAGTCTTGGTGAAAAATATACCACGTAACGAAGTTCCCGAGTTCAGTATTGAAAACGGTGTTGTTGGAGAAATGTCTACTACGCGAGAAAGATCTAGTAGAAAAACACGTTGTTGCATTGCATACGCGTAATTCGGAGAAAAGTATAAATAAATCCTTCCTCTGAGTAAGATAAGAGTGTCATTATTTTATATTAAAAAAAGGAATCAGTATTAGTTTGTTCTAAACGAATTATTTAAATTTTAAAATTGGTAATTTATATTTAAAGAATGGGCACACACATTTAAGGGTAGTCGGCACTTCCCCTTCACACTTCTTGGGTACTTTTGGATGTCACCTAGTCATAATATTTCGTACTATAGTCCTACCTTACACGAAACATAGTTCGACTTATTAGCGTTAGCTCAAAGGAATGTTGTGATTTCCAATTTCTCTCAATTGCGTTTATAACAATTTATTCGAGTATTTTCATCATTATTTTTTGTAAAGGTTAGGATATTCGTGCGTGTTTCTGATTTAAGATCATTCAGCGCTAGAAATTTATATAAAAAATGATGTTGTCAGAGAGTGTTTTATTGAATATGGTGTCATCTGAGAAAAGTATACCACGTAATAAAGTACCAGTGGCGAGCACGTTGTTTCCATACATAATTTTGATGTGTCAGCAAAAATGAAGAATCGAAACAAGAAAGGTTTTACATAGCTTACATATTATTGCCATAGAATGCTGATGCCCTCTTAGGACACTAAACTTTACATATACAATCAACTCCGCAACCTCTGCTGAAAGGAATAAAAATGCGGAACGTCCGCTGATCTCGACTTGAAGTCTCGCTCTCTTATTTCCCCCGGTTCTCTCCGATCGGTGGCGTAATTCTGAGAATTGTCTTTCTTAACACATTCCTCAATCAACATAACTCAAAAGACAATGCCAGTAAAATGAAGAAAAACATTTTGCTTTGAAAAAGGCATTTATGCCGAAAGGTTAGTATTTAACAAAAATTAAGATTTTTATTGGTTTTCAAATTTCTTACAAAATATCATATGAAAACAATGTTTATAAAATGTGACTATCTTCTTTTATGTAATAAAATGTTTCTATTTTCTATTTCCGTTTCAACCTTAAAATAATCAAAGCAACCACAGTCGCATTCCGAATGCAACGTCGACCGACACGGCTGACCGACATCTCATAGCCATCTAGATTATAATTCTTATTCAATATCCGGCGTTTCTGATCACCCCAGGGACATCTCGTTACATCTGTACGCAGTTAAAGAAAAATACATAAATAAATCAACCATACCTAAAAGGTTTGTACCTTTAACCTCCAGAAGAGTGTCAGTAAGAGTGTCAGTTAGAGTGTCAGTAAGAGTAAGAGTGTCAGTAAGAGTGTCAGTAAGAGTAAGAGTGTCAGTAAGAGTGTCAGTTAGAGTGTCAGTAAGAGTGTCAGTAAGAGTAAGAGTGTCAGTAAGAGTGTCAGTTAGAGTGTCAGTAAGAGTGTCAGTAAGAGTGTCAGTAAGAGTGTCAGTTAGAGTGTCAGTAAGAGTGTCAGTAAGAGTGTCAGTAAGAGTAAGAGTGTCAGTAAGAGTGTCAGTAAGAGTAAGAGTGTCAGTAAGAGTGTCAGTAAGAGTAAGAGTGTCAGTAAGAGTGTCAGTAAGAGTGTCAGTAAGAGTAAGAGTGTCAGTAAGAGTGTCAGTAAGAGTGTCAGTAAGAGTAAGAGTGCCAGTAAGAGTGTCAGTAAGAGTAAGAGTGTCAGTAAGAGTGTCAGTAAGAGTAAGAGTGTCAGTAAGAGTGTCAGTAAGAGTAAGAGTGTCAGTAAGAGTGTCAGTTAGAGTGTCAGAGTGTCAGTAAGAGTGTCAGTAAGAATAAGAGTGTCAGTTAGAACTGAATTTACCTTTGTACTTCATCTGTTATGCCATGCGAAATTTTAACAAAATGTATTAGACATCAATCAATAAAGATCTATCAAACTTAAATCTCTTTGGAGTATTTTAAAGGGTTGCTAGGGAGCTTAATCTGGTCATAAGCTCCCATTTAAAAATCCAAATATTTCACATTTGCAGTGAATTCGATCCATAGTAATTAGATATAAATTCAACAAAATTCCCTGAATTTCAATTCTTTTTAAAGATCACTTAAGCTTAAACCTTAAATTTTAGACATTTTCAGAATTAAAATTATGTAATAGAGTTTGATAAACATGAGAATAATTATTTTAGGCATAAGGTTTACTATATATATATATATATATATATATATATATATATATATATATATATATATATATATATATATATATATATATATATATAATCAGTAGAATCAAATATGAAACTAAACGTAAACTTTTAGTAGATAGAACCTATAGTGAAATGGTTTAAGCTCAATATACGAGATAGAGCAATTATAAAGATAGAAGAAATAAGAGTGATAAACATGTACGAATGTCCAGATTTATTTCGAACTTCGATTGTTCAATGCAAGGTATATTCTGTAATAAAATAATGTTTATTATTCTTTCCTTAAGCCAAGGCTTTTCAAAGATCGAAATGTTATCATCAGAGGAATTATACAGATAGATAATTTGGCAGTGGAAAAGCCAAAATTCAACATTTGAAAAAATACTAGTAAGAAATGGAGAGTGAAAAAAAGTTCGTGTAAAAAAGATATGAGGTTTGTATATATATATATATATATATATATATATATATATATATATATATATATATATATATATATATATATATAGTAAGCAATGACAATATATATGGCAATCAAGCTACACAGAGGCCCCGTGTTTCATCCCCGGGGGGAATCGTCAGGCTAAATGCATCAGGGGATGAAACACGGGAGCCTCTGTGTAGCTTGATTGCTATATATATTTTCATTGCTTACTACCTAGCTCTATTTACGTATCGAGCACTGTTGAAGTAAATACTGAAAACTGACACATAAAAAATTATATCTCCTTATAATATTTTATGTGGATACATGAAGTACTAATATATATATATATATATATATATATATATATATATATATATATATATATAGAGAGAGAGAGAGAGATAGAGAGTTTGAATTACCTACTAGGCACCATCCTCGAGTGTCTTCGGTCTCTCTGTACAAGGGTTTGTCAGGTCAACTTGACATGAGGATACTTCCCCCAACAAGTAAACCCTGAACAACTATTCAAAATAACGATAGAGAAAAGACTAGCAAATTCTCTCCTGTGAGAAAGTGACTGTGGGGAAGAGAAGATGGCACCCCTACTAGATTTCAAAGCCGGTTTTGTACTCTGTCAAGGCAAGAAATGTGCTCTGGGATGCACCTCCCCAGATGTGCCAACAGTATTTCATCTTAAGACGTGTTTGGCTCTTATACATGCAAGAGACTGCACCAGGAGTGAGATACGTTATGGAGCGGTAGAATGATCCGTCCATTTTTCCAGCGACCTTAGCAACAGATTTCAAATCTGGGGTAAAGGTCACTCTTAGAAGCTTATCAAGGCAAGAGGCTCACCCAAGGAGATAAACATTCTGTTTCAATTAGGGCAAAGTGATGATCCAAGCATTGGTAGTGAAAGGAGAGAAGTTTGGATTTAAACACATTAGAAGTAACCAGCCACCCTTTTTCCCCATTGCACAACGTTTAATGGAAGTGAAGCGATAGTGCCGACGGGATTCGAACATGGCACGGCGAACTAACAGTTTGAGTCGGTAACCATTGCACCACGGTCACTTAAAGATAAAACAGATTAGCCTAAATTCGAAGAGAGAAGACATTTAAAAAAAATGACAGATGAGGCGAAGAATTTCAGAGGGATGAACAAATGTGAAATGAAATTAAGAATTGAGAAAAAAAATGTGAAGTGGGAAAATGTGTGTGAGATTCTCTTGGAGAAATAAGGGAGGATGTGTTGACGCTTCCGGGCGGAATAATCACATCCTCGGGACATGGGAATAAAAGGAATTGGAATCTCTGAAGGGCGTACGGGCGGATGGGTGTGTGGGAAGTAAGGGGGATTCTGGAGAATGGAGTAGAAAAGTGGTATGAGTCGAGAACAGGAACGTAGGAAAGAATGAGAAAATGTGGAGTAAAAAGAGAAGAACGGAAGGAATGAAGGAATAAAAGAGAAAAGGAGGAGAAGAGGGTTGCGAATAAGGAGGAAGAGGATGAAGATGAAGGGGTTATAAAAGAGATGAACACATAAAGAGTATTCGGAATAAAAGGGGAAGGAAGAGGAGAGCGGGAGAGAAGAAGATGATGATGAAGAAGAAGGAGAATATGGAGGAGGAGGACGATAAGATAGAAGAACAAGAAGAAGCGTAGGAGTAGGATGAGCAAGAAGAGAAAAAGAAAATAAAAGAAAAAAGAAGAATATGGAGGAGAATAATGACAAAAAATAGAATACAGAGGAGTAAGATGCTGATGAGGAGGAGATGCAGAAAAAAGATGAAGAAGACAGAGAAGAAAATAATAATAATAATAATAATAATAATAATAATAATAATAATAAGAAGAAGAAGAAGAAGAAGAAGAAGAAGAAGAAGAAGAAGTAGAAGAAGAAGAAGAAGAAGACGAAGAACAGCAAGAATACGAAGGAAAAGTGTGAAAAGGAGAAAAAAGAAGACGGAGGAGGAAGAAAATAATAATAATAATAATAATAATAATAATAATAATAATAATAATAATAATAATAATAATAATAATAAGATTATTAGGATGATGATGATGATGATGATGATGATGATGATGAAGAAGAAGAAAAGGTATGTTTGGTAGTGGGATGTGAGGTGTTGCATTAGTAGAAAGAAGCAGAGAGAATGTTGAAAATGAAGAATATGAGAAAAGAAAGGGGAATGTAGAATTGAAGCAAGGGAACAGGAGGAGATAGAAGAAGAAGAAGAAGAAGAAGAAGAAGAAGAAGAAGAAGAAGAAGAAGAAGAAGAAGAAGAAGGGAAGTACGGGTAGAAGAAGACGGTTGTAATATAAAGATGAATAGGGAGAAAGAAAAAGAAGAAGAAGAAAAGAGGGGGATCGATTTCGTTGTTTTTGTCTGTTTTACGACATATCAGCCATTTTTAATGTTATTTTCTGCCGAAACACAAATCCTAAAATAAGTGGTTCATTATAAGCTACAAGTTTCTGTTTTAATCACAGCTTGAAGGATATCATGGGTACATACATTTCTCAATGGTATTAATGCAAACCTGAACACAATAGATCCGATCCCATAGTCTGGAACCGTATACATTACACAGATGACACACTCGCAAATAATATTTTTTGGATTCCTTTATTTATGCCTCAATGTGCGTTCATCTAAAACACATCGTATAGAATAAAGAGAAAATAAATGCACAATCCATTTTCTACATCTAATATATAAAGTCAGTCCTTTTGTCGTGTCTTTGTCATCGATAGCTTTCTTCCTATAAAATCAATATCTGATTCTGTTTTTTCAGTTTTTCTTTTGGATCGTTGCAGCATATTGGTAAGTACAATAAAATGTAAGTCGAGTTACATCTTCCCAGGAAATACTTTGTCCGAGTAGGAATTATTTTCAAATGACCTTTATCTTTATTTTGATTGGAACAAAAATAATATTTTTGACCCCCCCCCCAAAAAAAAAACCCGGCATAGTTTAAAACAGTAAAGTAAATTACACTACCGAGCAAAGTCGGGTAAATGCAATTAGATAATAATAATAATAATAATAATAATAATAATAATAATAATAATAATAATAATAATAATAATAACAATAATAATAATAATAATAATAACAATAATAATAATAATAATAACAATAATAATAATAATAGCGCGGACAGCTCTGGGACCTCGGGAATGCTTGTTGCCACTCGGGCCCCAGAGGGGACCGATGGCCCTTATCAGCGGGAAATCGTTGGTAGGTGGCTGTTGCGATTACCGCAAGGTCATCAGCGGTGATGAACGAAAAGAGGTGGAGCATACTGGAGGCCTGAGGAGACTTGTTGTCACTCGGACTCCAGGGAATACCACAGGTTGTCGGCAGTGGGTGACCACTGACGATGACCAGTGTGATAACTCCTAGTGAGTAAATAATAATAATAATAGTAAATTCCATAAACTTCCCCCTTAAAAAAGCGTTGGCACAAGCCTCGGCTGATACCACACGAAATAGTCGTGAAGAGTCATGGCGGGTGGCAAGATTGACGAAGGAGAGCACCAACCAGACCTCCACTAGAAGAGCGCGGCAAGTACTGGGATCTTGAGCAGGCTTATTGCCACCCAAGTTCCACAGAAGACCAATGGTCGTTGCTAGCGAGAAATATATGGTAAGCAGCTGTTGAGATAACGCAAAATCATTTGTAATGGTTATCGAAAGAGGTGAAGAGTACTGAAAATCTGAGCAGACTTGTCACCCAGATTCCAGAGAACATTACCGGTTGTTATCAGTGAGTAATCACTGATAATGACCTGTGTGAGAACTCCAAGTGTGTACTGAATAATGATAAATTTATTAAAAAAATAATAAATAAAACAAAAAAAAATGTTTCTTTATCTTGTTTACTTTTTTTTTCTTTTTTTTTTCTTTAGCAAATCGGTATGCGCTCCAGTTAGTGAAGATTCTTTTAAAACATTCCATCGAGTAGTGTCAGAGATGGTCGGCTAATAGGGCTCTGGTGAAAATCCAGGAGGTGTTAACACCAGGTTCCGTTGTTTTCTGGTCGTCTCTGCCTCTGCAGCAAGCGATTACGTGTCAAGGGTGAAATTGCAAATCTACGGAGTGAGGATAACAATGTTGCTTCTGCGCATGTGCAACTGTCATTTCTTTGCGTGTACAAGGCTAAACCTTCCTCGTCTTCTGGTGCAACCGCCAGGCTTTGCTGTTTTGAGTGTCGGGGCTAAAAATCTGCGACCTAGCAGATATGATAAATAGCTACGGTGAACGAGGAGGACTTCACGCAGACCATGCAATCCTGAGACACAATCTTCGTGGTTAGAAGTGCGATTCGTTCGTTCGTTTAATTACCCCGAGGTGAGCCACCAGAACAC
This sequence comes from Sepiola atlantica, assembly GCA_963556195.1. Taxonomy (NCBI): domain Eukaryota; kingdom Metazoa; phylum Mollusca; class Cephalopoda; order Sepiida; family Sepiolidae; genus Sepiola; species Sepiola atlantica. The sequence goes on from OY744547.1 coordinate 53,389,473, forward strand.
ACGAGAGCACGATGAATTTCCGAAGGGGGATAGAAAGTGAAGTACAATCTAGAGGCGTTCTTCAATCGGAGGGAGCAAGTTACAATTGGCCGAATCAGATCGGGGCAACAGCCAGAGCTCAACTATTGGCTCTTCAAAATCAATCGGACAGCTGGATATTTATCTCCTTCCCACAGTGAGAAGATGTGACTCAAAGGTCAAGAAAGTAGGAAGAGCACTCTGAGCGAAGAAAAATTTCCTGGACAGCTCCGTCAACATTCCTCTGTAAGGGCGCCTCAGGCGATTAGCCATAAACTAACCCCTTTCTCAAAGGGTGAGAGGGTAAAGCTTGGGAAGGAAGACCTCCTAGAGCTGCACAGGCCAATGCCTCAGACCGAGTGAGAACTAGAGACATGAGAATTCCTAAGACCCTGCTCGTCTAATTCTGGTATGAAACCACCAGCCGAGCTCAAATACTGGCTCTTCAATCGAACAGCCCACGTAATTTGCAAGAAGTACGGACTTAAAAAAAAAAATAGAAATCGCTCCAGACAAAACATGAAGCCACTTGATGTAGGAGCTAACAAGAATGAAAGATGATTCTCACAAAGACTGGAGATGTCTATTGGCCCTAGTCTTGAAAAGACCAATGGTAAGAGGAAAACAGTCAGCAGAAAGAGAGTTTCACAAGTCTGCAGTTCTTGTAAAGAAGCTACTGGGATAGGCGGTTCTTCGAAGCGCTCGTCAAGCAAATATAGTCTCCAGTGTAGACCAAGACTGTTATGAAAGTCGCGTGTAGCGGGGCCAATCGATCCACTCGTCTCCAAGATGATCGGTTGGAACAACAATCCATCGAGATAACCGACGCATTTTCTGATAGTAAAAGGTTAATATAAACTTAACTTAAAAAGGTTAAACATTTTAAAGGCCGATAACTGAGCTATATTTTTGCGAAGTCTTCACTATATAGAAGGAAGTTTTTTCTTGCTTCAAATTATATTTGTGTCCGATCGTTTTGCATTTATTAAAGGGTCATTAGGTACAATAGACCTGCAGTTGTTAAGCGTAGCGTTGATGGGAAGATTTCTTAGATCCACACATACCTTTCTTTCGGCGACAGAAACAGCTATTGGCTTTCTAAGCGTCCATGTATCAAATCTCAGCTGGAAACGCATATATATATATATATATATATATATATATATATATATATATATATATAGTATGTTTTTAAAAGGCTGTGGGCAATGCAAATTCCGGGTAAGATGTAAGCTGGAAGAAACAAAAATAATAAATCGAATTCGAAATGTGATTTACTAGTTATTTTTTCTTAAAATCTTACATAACAGCATGTGTGGTGTTAGCTGTTTGTGTGATGTCCGCATGATTATAAAAATCATTTATTTAATATTTCGGGAAAAGAAACTTCCCTTTGTCAAAAATAATAAACACCAGAGGAAAACTCCGTCTGTGCAGAGAATCTGCCAAAATCTCTCTCTCTATATATAAAATAATATATATATATATATATATATATATATATATATATATACTATCAAGGTTGTCCGGGCATCATTGCAACAGCAGAGTAAGAAGAGTTTACCTTTAGCAGCAACCTTGATGCACTGAGCCGGATACGTTACCCACTGGGCTATTCTTATATATGTTAATTCTCTGAGTCTAACGCTTATAAATAGAATACATTGATTGTGTAACATTTTAGAAAAGTGCTATTAGCCTTTTTAACGAGCAGCTCGAGACACAGAACTACTTCCATTATGTTCACATGCAAATTATACATGTGAATACATTTATATTTAGGGTACACTCCCTAGTAGGTCTTAGTTATTTAGGAGCAGTCATGCATATACACAGAGAGCTATTATCCTTTGTATTTATATCTATCTATCTATACAGAGAAAGATAAAGAGAAAGAGAAACACAGACAAACATACAGAAATACAGACAGAGAGGCGTTACGTACTATATATATATATAAATTATACACTTACATTTTATCATATTTAAAAAGGAAAAATATATTCTTTGATTTAATATAATTTTACTTTTGAAAACTTGAGGAAGAATCGAAACCGCGCACTCGATGTTTTCTGTCGGATACTTTTCTGACTAAACAATTCAGACATTTGTTAATTTGTCTTTTAAAATTACATTCATAAGTAAATTCATATTGTATGTGCAGAATGTAAGAAAAGAAGCGTATTTTTCTTAAATAAGGCACCTAGAGAGTCAGAACAGCTTCCATTATGAACCTAGGAAAATTCTGCACGTGAATAAACCTTTACATTTTAGGCATACGCTTTAGTCTGTCTTTCTATAAACGGAAAGTTACACATAGACGTTCTCTTTTATTATATATAAAATATAGAATATATACATATATCTAGATATATAGTAAAGGATAAAGAGAGAGAAAGAAGAAAGGAAGAGAGAGAGACTAACAGACGGAGAGGCGTTACGTACTAAATATACAAATATTCTTCAGTTGTATTTTATTATATTCAAAAAAAATCCATTGATTTAATAAAGAAACGGTGTTTGGATCGAAACCTCACACGGTGTTTTCATTCTGATACTGTCCAAATTGAGCAATTCAGATTTTGCTTAGATGTCTTTTAAAAATAACACTCATAAGTAAATTCCTATTTCATGTGCAAAATGTTGTAAAAGAGTTGTAGCATTTTTAATAAGGCCCCTAGAGAGTCAGGAATTCTTCCATTATATCCCAATGAAAATTCTACTTGTGTATAAACCTTTATATGTTAGGTCGGTCTGTCTATAAACGCAAATAACACACACACAGACACTCTCTTTTATTATATAAAGATATAGAGAAAGTTCTACGCTTACATTTTATTATATAAAAAAACAGAAAATAATATTTGATTTCATATAATTTTATTTTTTTAATCGAGGAGGGAAGTAGAATCGAAACTGTATACTCGATGTTTTTTAGTCAGATATTTTCCTAACTAAACAATTCAGACATTTGTTAAGTCGAATTTTAAAATAGCACTAAAGATCGGATATGCATATTTGAAGTTTTAAAGGCATTCTGCCCCCAAGGGTCACTTAAAGTTGGCGGCACGTAGATATTTGGCACATAAAGGGTAACGTAGAGATTCAGGACCACTTCCATTGTCTTCCTCGGAGAATTTCATACATATAAAATAAATTTAACTAAAATGGTATATATTTGAAGTTTTAAATGAAGTTCGACCCTTATAGTTCTCTTAGGTTAAGAGGACACTTAAGGATTCAGACTAACTTCTATTGTGTTTCCCAGAAAATTTTATACGTATGATTTTAATTTCATAAAAGTAGAATATATTTGAAGTTTTAAAAGGGGGTTATGTCCTTATAACCCTTCCTACTCTCATAGGGACGTAATTAGACATTCGGGAACACTTCCATTGTCTTCCAAGGTAAATTTTACATAAGAATACACATTTAGATTTTATGTAGATTCTCAAACCTTTTTTTCTATAAGGAACACCCAAACATCACACACACATACACACACAAACACAGAAAGTATATATAAAGAAAAGTTTAAACCCCATTCTTAATACGGAGGGTTTGTTTAATTGACCCTAACCTTAAGTCAGGGAACAATGAAAAAGTTTTTTCATTTGATGTCGGTACTAATTAACTGTTCGGCAATGACTCGACCATTTCAGGTCTGTTCTGTAAATTACAACCGGAATCATTCGGGCCGATATAGATCCCCGACGAGAAAAGTTTTTATTTCTCTATTGAATAAAAATTAAATCAAAACAGGACGCGTGAACAAATAATAAAAAACACTCACGAATATTAGTCCTTCGTGTCTACGATAACGTACAGCTTATTCAATGAACAATCAAAAAACCAATTCGTCACTTGTTTTCAAAGGTGACTTTTTGTTAGGAATGACCGAATTCCAGATTGTTCATAGTTAGCATATTTCTTTAGAGAGAGAGAGAGATAGAGAGAGAGAGAGAGAGAGAGGAGGAAAGAAAAAGGAAGGAAAGATATAGAGAGAGACAGAGAGAAAGAAGAAAAGAGAGAGAGAGAATAAGAGAGAAGACAGAAAGTGAAAGTAGTGAAAAAAGAGAGAGGAAGATGAAGAAAAGAGAGAGAAAGGGAGAGAAAGGGAGAGAGATAGAGAGAGGGGGAGAAGAAGGAGAGAGGAAGAGGAGGAAATAAAGAGAAAGAATAGAGAGAGAAAGAGAGAGAGGAATAGAGGGAGAGAATAAGAGAGAAGACAGAAAGTGAAAGAAGTGAAAAAAGAGAGAGGAAGATGAAGAAGAGTGTCAGAGAGAGAAAGAGAGAGAGAGAGAGAGAGAGAGAGAGAAAGAGAGAGAGAGAGAGACAAAAACGAAGGATGGAAAAGAAATAGAGAGCAGGGGAAGAGAGAGAGAGAGAGAAGAAGACAAGAAGAAAAAGAAGAAGAAGAAGAAGAAGAAGAAAGAAAGAGGGGACAGGGAAATAGTAAGAAAATGAGGGAGAAGAGATGGAGGGAAAGAATTTGAAAGGGAGTGGATGAGAGGGAAGAGAGAAAACACGGACGGGAGAGAATAAATGGAGAGATAATAGGAGGAAGAAATAGAGAGAGAGAGAGAAAGAGAGAGAGAGAGAGATATAAGGAGACAAAAAAGGGAGAGAATGAGGGAGAAAAAAAGAGATAGAGAGTGAGAAGAGAAAAGTGAGGGAGAAAGTAGAGAGAGAGAGTGCGTGTGTGAAATGGAAGGAAGGGAGGGAGAAGAGGTGAAAGATAGAGTATGAGAGAGACCGGAAAAAGGACGGATAAGAGAGGTAGAAAAATAGGGAAGAGGAAGAGAGAGAGAGAGAGAGAGAGAGAGAGAGAGAAAGAAAGAGATAGAGATAAAGACAAAGAGTTTGAATAGAGGGAGAGAAGGAGGTGAGAAAAAGAGAAAGAAAAGAAGAGTGAGCAGAGAGGGAGAGAGAGAAACAAAGATAAAATAGAAAGAGATTGTGGAAAAAGAGAGGCAGGGGAAGAGAAAAAGGAAGAAAAGGAAGAGAGAGTGGAAGAGAAGGAAGAAGAGGCGGATGAGAGAGACTATGAAGAAGGGGGAGAGAAGGGCGAGAAGAAATGGAGAGATGATAAGAGAAAGAGAGAAAGAGAAGGCAAAAGAACGACAGAGTCAGAAGAAAAAAAGAGAGAAGGAGAAATGAATGAGAAAGTGGGGGGGATAGAGAGGAAGCGGGAGAAATGGTGCGAGAGAGGGAGCAAAAAGGAGTGATACGAGAGAGAGAGAGAGATAGAGAAAGAGAGAGAGAGAGAGAGAGAGAGAGAGAGGGTGAGAAAGAGGGATGAGGTAAAGAAAGAGAGTGGAAGAGAAAGAGGGAGTGACTGTGTTGTTTCTTGCCAACTTTCCAGGTTGAAAAAACAACCTTTGTGTATAA
>OY744547.1:53399881-53462381 GCA_963556195.1 Sepiola atlantica
ACACTCATTGAGGTTTAAAAAAACAAGCAGAGATCAACGACCGGCAGGAAAAAAAGATCAGAATTCACTTTTCTGGAAAACACCTCATATTCTTAACTTCCGTTTACCTGATAATGTTATTCTTTTGATTCCTTATCCATCAATCATTCTTCCCCACAGTTGATGAGATATCTTGACAAGATATCATAGTTTTGATCAGTTTTTATTGAAGTTTTTATTAACAATAAGATTTTGTATTTCAGACATTTCGTTAATGGAAAGAACAGCTGATATGTTAACCCCCCATAAAATGGCTACCTTCCAAGAGAAGGCACAATATTAAAAAAAATAACGTGTAAAGAGACTTTGTTGACACCTTATATATATTTAAGGAAGAATAACAACAGTAAAACATTATGAAAATAATACATTGTAATTGATTTTTTATTTGCATATTCTTTAAAGACATAATAAAAAAATACTATTTTGTTAGTTAATCATGGCTCTCTAAACAACATGGCGCAATTCTTAGAGTGTTAGGTATAATTGACAGGCTCAGCAATGAGAGCCTATTTCTGATTGGTGAATTCTTCTAAGAGATTTGTAAGTAAAATTTCAGTTGCAATTAGTAACAAAAAATGTAACACAATGTCCTGCTAAATAAGAGCGCTTAGCTCACTCACGCCTGCTTAAGATAGCCAGAAAGGACTCTAAGCTAATAGTCAAGTTAAATAATATAACTTTCTAAGTAAATCGTCCCTTTCTTCATGGAAGAGTATGTTCTATAAATACTGGGGAATAATCATAATCTCATTAAACTACTTAGGGGGCTATATACAGAATACCCAACTGGAAAGAAGTGGATATGGCTGACTCTGTGTACCGGGTTCGCGCCTCTCGACCGTCTGAAATTGTTACTTCCCTACACTGATGAGAGCAATAAGCTTGAAACGCTAGCGTCTGTAGGTATAAATAATTTAATATTTATTTATAAATATTATACTAAGCCCCTTTAAGAAATTAAAGTTGAGCACTCTCGGGGAAGTTAAAAATAGACTGTCAAAAAGCTCTGATGCAAAGTTCCGAATACGTTCGTTGAACACTCTCGACTAGTCTTCTATCTGTGCCCGCTTCTAGGTACATATAGATCTTAATTTCCCTAAATTACGTGACAGTTTCCGTGGGCCGAGTGGATATGGCTGACTCTGTGTACCGGGTTCGCGCCTCTCGACCGTCTGAAATTATTACTTCCCTGCACTGATGAGAGCAATAAGCTTGAAACGCTAGCGTCTGTAGGTATAAATAATTTAATATTTATTTATAAATATTATATATATTATATATATATATATATATATATATAAATATTATATATATATATATATATATATATATAAATATTATATATATATATATATATATAAATATTATATATATATATATATATAATATTTATATATATATATATATATATATATATATAAATATTATATATATATATATATATATTTATAAATATTATATATATATATATATATATATAAATATTATATATATATATATATATAAATATATATATATATATATATATATATATATATATATATATATATATATATATACAGCTTATGTTATCTACTAAGAGATAAAAGGAACTTTAACCTAAGTTTAATTTAATAAGTAAATAAGTGAAATTATTTTAAAAACACATACATATTGGATGTTACCTCTCCCTCTCATAGTCTCTCTTTTTCTTACTCTTTATTGATACACCCTCTCTCTCCCCTCCTCCTCTCTCTCGATAACTGATAGATTTTGTTATGTTTTCATTTACCAGTGCGGGTAAAAGCCATTATACACCAATCAGGAACCCGGGTTCTTGCTTCTATGTGTATATAATCACTCGGACGCCGATTGTTAGTTTTTAAAGAAGGTTTATTACAAAGATACCAGTCAGAGAAAACATAAGAGATACGAGTTATTTTCGTACTCGCGCGAGAGGAAGCTAGACAGATAGATAGACGGATAGGTCATCCCGCTACACCTAGTTACATTGTGCGCACCTCCATTGGGGACTACGACCTGGACACGTCTTCCCTGCTTGAAGAATCGTCAGACCAGAGACAGTGAATCTCCATCCGTATGTCAGATGTTTTCGGTTACTTTCCTTCTGGAGTCACCTCTGACCCTTAATGTGTGGAGTCACCTCTGACCCTTAAAGTGTCACTCAACCTTTCCATTCAACCAACGTTCCTCGTTGTGTAACACTTATCCCATATATCAACACCTGTGAATTAGTCTGACTTCCCTATCCCGTCAGCTTCAACTCCGTCGCTCTGTATATAAATATATCTGCTGTTAGCTGACAATGAACAGTGTTGCCACGCTCTTGTTATCATGGAAATATAAATAACTGAAGCATAATGTTTGAACGAATGAATGGACAATACGGCGCATAGAAATATATAGATGATTATGTTTGATTAAGTCAGTCACGTGATTTTGTTTCCTTTAAACAATAGTAAACTTTTTATTTATTTATGATTAAATTGTTTGGTATTAGCCAAACACAGTTGAATGTCGCCATGACGTGATTTGAATCAGTGAGCATGTTTAACTTTTGATTTGTCTGTCCTCCTACCTATCTGCATAAAACCGAAACTAATTTTTCCTTATCTTTTAAAACTTTGTTTCAGAAAGTTATTAGCTTTTTTTTAATCAAATGTAAATAATAATAATAATAATAATAATAATAATAATAATAATAATAATAATAATAATAATAATATATGTGCGTGTGTTTTTATTATGTGTAGTTATGCTGGCTTTGGGATGCGTTTGTTTTATAGAAAACGTGCAACCGTCGAACAGCTAGCACATACTCTTAGGCATAGTGTATTTTGAACCCAGGTTTTATTGTTCATCGAAAAAGGTAAAACCTGAAAGGAAAAAGAAATTGCAAATACAAAAATGATGACAATGCAAGAAACGAGGAGTTTACTAACATCTAAACACCGCCGTAAGCTAATAAATTTCAGAATAGAAAATATTAGGAGCATAAAAGATAATACAAGAAAGGAGAGAAACGCAAGTTACAAGCGGTTAAAATGGAGATTCACACGTGACGAAAAAGGGCAAATAAAATTCGCTTAGATAAAAGAAATATAAAAAGGAAATAATACTAGTACTATTTAATTCTATTTCGAAGGGGAAGAAAAGAAATGTTTCTTACCGGAGTTGCCTTAAATATGGGAATAGAAATTTCTCCATGTAGGTTTGTGACAAAGGCAGGAAAGATATCGAGAAGAGAGTACCGGCAGCCGGTAGACCGGTGTCGGGGCTAGAAGAATCCCTTACTAAAAGAAGGCCGGAAAAGAAGATTCAAGCTAAGGGAATTATTCTACACTAGACAGAACAGTAGTGATTTGAGGAAGATATGAATTGTGATATATCCCCCTTCCCTTTTCTCAAATTTCTGTGTAATTTATGATGAATGATACTGGAATTTCAATGTTTAGTTCAACTTTGACATTCTGATGTCTATAACCTTGTGCTGATGAGGGCATTTCGTCCCAGAAATGATCGTGCACCTAACTGTTGTTATGTTGAATAAATTTAAACGAATATAAATGAATATGTCATAAATGTTTTTATTTTGAAAGTATATATATATATATATATATATATATATATATATATATATATATATATAACTTCTTAGTAATATGGTAGGAAAAATCCCAGCAGAGTGCTCGAAACAGATGACAACAGAAGCTGAAGAGAGCCGGATGGCTAAGTCCTTCTGTGCTTGAAACCGACGGTACGAATGTTGTACTAATTTTTCTGTACCAATATATATATATATATATATATATATATATATATATATATATATATATATATATATATATATGATTAAGCAAACATTGTTATAATAACAGAACTCTACTGTTTAATTATACTTTTCATTTTTTCAATTTTTACTAATGTGTTATAATAAAATTAAAAAATAGTGTATGTTTCATATGTATTATATGTATCACGAACGTTTTCGATTCTTGTTTGGATCATCTTCAGGTGACAAAAACAAATGAACAAAAACGAAAAAGAGAATTTCAAAAGGCAGCCGAGAACGCGCACGTGAAGTCAGTTGAGGAAATGTTTTTTTTTACCTTTATTCACCCCAAATAAGACGTCAGAGGTTACTATGATTAGGGGCCAGATTTATAGTGGGAATCTTAAGTGATGAGTAATGCAGCAAGGTGTTTGTTCATATTACATTTAAATTTCTGCATGTTGGTACAGTCGCAGAAACAGGGAACAGAGATAGAATTCTAAAGCAAACCGCCCTCAGAAAGAAGCTATTACCGTAAAAAGTTTTTCGGCATCTTGTAACCTCTACAGTGGAGGGTTAGGACTATTCTGTTAATCGGGATGGTCGGGGGTATTTACATTGAGAGGTTACAAGTGTCAGAATTTTGTGGAAATACTTGTGAAAAACACATATATTGTTTTACAAGTATTTCCACCGAATGTGCTCCGATGAACTTATTCTACTTGTACCCTTCAATGTAAATACCTGTGACAATCCCGACTAACAGCAAAATCATACCCCTTCATTGTAATAGCCCTAAAATGCTGAAAAACCTTCTACTCTAATAGCTTCTTTTATCAGACAGCTTGCCTTTGGAATTCCCGCCCTTCCCTCTGTTTCACCGAGTGTACCAACATGCAGAAATTAAATGTAAGGTGAACAAACATCTTGCTACAAAATTGATCACTTGATTACATAAAACTCTTCGTACGACATTGTAAAGCAGGGGCGAGTTCCCTTTTCAGAGTGAGGACCAGATCAGACTTTTGGAAGGAGATCGCGGGCCGGAGTAAAAAACGAAATCTCAGAATTATTATATTTTGTTTACATGAATAAATTGTGCAAAAATTGCATTGAACACTCGACAAATCTGATTTTTTTTCTCAAGAGACTTCTGTATGTGATGTTATGAAAGGCGCCGACGAAGAGCCATTTTGGAATCATAAAAAATAATGACGGGATAAGTAGCAAGTTGATCCAGCATTCGTTTTGACACACATCACATAGGTTCTATGTTTTATGCCCTTTCCTCGTCTCACGTTTCCTCTTTTCCTCTCTCTTTCTCCTTTTCTATTTTTATCTCAGGCCAAGGATTTGAAATTAATAGTTAAAGAAAAATGAAACATATACATGCATCATCGCTCGCTGATATTCATACATTTTTATCCCACTGTAAATCTTAATTGAAACCTACTTTTACGTCTATGTCACAAAATGATATGAGTTTTACTGGGAGGTCCGCGGGCCGGATTGCAATAATAAAGCATAGCATGGTGGCGGGCAGGACGCTAAGCCTTCGCGGGCCGGATGTGGCTCGGAGGTTGCCCGCCCCTGTTATAAAGGTTCGCATAAAAAGTAGTTTAATCTCGCTCAATCAATTTCACTTGTTACCAAATGAATTATTGCCGACTTTAATTTTAAGGTAGAAATCTATTAATATAAGTAATTATATATATATATATATATATATATATATATATATATATATATATATATTTGAATTTTTTTTGAGAAACCAGTTAACAGACGCGAGAATTTATATCAATAAATGAAAATTTACTTAATCATGTTTTTAATATTTTATAAATCCGAATTTTCGGGGTAACAAACCATACTCATGGTAAACAGACATTGTATTCTTTTCTTTTATTCTTTTTCATGGTAAAAATCTGACGGCGTGGTCGAAGATTTACGATCTTCTCCGATGTTATTGGAGAGTTTGTTTATATGTGCGGTGCTTGTAATGAATGCCCTGTCAGGCTTGAGATGAATAATATAAGTGTTACTACAGATTTGAAAGCGTCGTTAGAAGAAATATTTGAAAATTTTTTGAAAACCATTTATTGATATAAATTCACACATCTGTTAACTGGTTTCTCAAAACATTTTCAAATATTTCTTCTAACGACGCTTTCAAAACTGTAGTAACACTTATATTATATATATATAAATATATATATATATATATATATATATATATATATATATATATATATATATATATATATATATATATATATATATATATAAGAAGGAATAGGTAAAATAAATACCTTTTGAAGCATTAAGATGCGATATCAATTTTTTTTTATAAAAAAGAAAAATAATAAATCGAAACCGATTTTTAAAAAATTTTTTTATTATAAACTAGCATTTTTTTTTTGTTAGTTTAAAGTGATACAAATATTTCGCCAAAACCTGGCATCCTCGGTGTGTAATATATCCTGATGTCATCGGATTTGTATTTTTTTCTCTTACCGGCTTGTTGTTGTTATTACAGCCGGGCCAAATGGGTTAGCTGTTGTTTCCCACTATCAAATATGAAGAACGTGAATGAAGCACGTGATTTGTATAAGTGTTTTAAGGTTCATATTTAAAAAAAAAAGCATCTATTGTTAAATTTAAGAAGGAATAGGTAAAATAAATACCTTTTGAAGCATTAAGATGCGATATCAATTTTTTTTTATAAAAAAGAAAAATAATGAATCGAAACCGATTTTTTTTTCTTTTTTTAATTATAAACTAGCATTTTTTTTGTTAGTTTAAAGTGATACAAATATTTCGCCAAAACCTGGCATCCTCGGTGTGTAATATATCCTGATGTCATCGGATTTGTATTTTTTTCTCTCTTACCGGCTTTTTGTTGCTATTACAGCCGGGCCAAATGGGTTAGCTGTTGTTTCCCACCATCAAATATAAAAAAATTGATATCGCATCTTAATGCTTCAAAAGGTATTTATTTTACCTATTCCTTCTTTAATTTAACAATAGATGCTTTAAAAAAAATGAACCTTAAAACACTTATATATATATATATATATACGATTTAAGTTAAGCCCTGTTCGAGGAAGTTAAAAATAGACTGACACATATTCCGACAACGTTCGTAGAATCTTTTTTGAGCCTACCTCTTTAAATCGGACCCCGATGTCAAACTACTCTAGAATACACTCTGAGAACTTTATTGTTTTACGTACTGGCAGGGTCGCCGTGACCGTACTCATTCACCTGTGCCAAAATCTATACTAGTAGATTTGCCATCCATAATCTAACAATTGGACGATACATGAAACTGCAGTCAAAATGTTAAGATAAACCACATACATTCTTTATTTAGATTCATTACTTTAAATCATTAAAACGAAACTAATCGATAAGAAAAAGATGGCAAAACTCCCTCTCTCTTTCTCTCTATCGACAAGAAAAGAAAAAACTAATCGATAAAAAGAGAAAACTAATCGATAAGAAGAAGAGAAGAAGACAAAACTCTCCATTTCTCTCCTTTTCGTTCTGTTTTAATAATAACAATAATAAGGGAATATGAAAAGTTAAAAAAATGTTTCCTTTCTTTTTTATTATTATCAGTTATTATTAAGGTTAAGCGTACCCTGTTTTCTCCTAAAATGAAATTTGTATACGTGATTATATTTTGGCCAAGATCAAAGTGTAGTATCTGTTCCGATGGATACTGCACTCCATAGACTGGTATCGTCTTGGCCTTCGGGGCTTGATTTACGCCGGTCTATGAGACGGTCCTGTGCAGTTCTAGGAGGTCCACCCTCCTAGGCTTTGCTTCTCCTCTTTGGGGAGGAGTAAGTTTATTGCTTACTGCCTGAGTCGCCCCTACCGGGGAAATCCGACGGAGCTGCCCAGGCAATTTTTAATGGCCAGAGTGCTCACCTTCTCGGGCGCTGGCTTTTCAAACCCCACTTTCCCGATCCGACCTTGGTCACATTTTAACTTGCGGGAGTAAGATAAAACTGGCCTTGTGCCTAACCTCTCGGGAGGTAAATACCCCCCCCCCACGCGTGATTATATTTTCTTTACTTTTTTTATAACTATCAGTTAATATTAATATAAAGCCTCTGCATGTATTGCCCCTAAAAAAAACGAGAAAAAAATGACCATTAACTAGTTTTGGGAAGAAGGGTGTAGATAAGGTGACATCCATTGAAATAAGGAGACATATTCTTTTCTGGTTTGCAAGTCTTGAACAGAACGCTCGTCATTCTTTCTGTTTATCTGACCCACTGCGAAAAAAGATAGGCGACCACTGGTCTAAGATAAAAAATAATAGGCGACCACTGGTCTAAGATAAAAAAAGATAGGCGACCACTGGTCTAAGATAAAAAAGATAGGCGACCACTGGTCTAAGATAAAAAAAGATAGGCGACCACTGGTCTAAGATAAAAAAAGATAGGCGACCACTGGTCTAAGATAAAAAAAGATAGGCGACCACTGGTCTAAGATAAAAAAAGATAGGCGACCACTGGTCTAAGATAAAAAAGATAGGCGACCACTGGTCTAAGTTAAAAAAAGATAGGCGACCACTGGTCTAAGATAAAAAAGATAGGCGACCACTGGTCTAAGATAAAAAAGATAGGCGACCACTGGTCTAAGATAAAAAAAGATAGGCGACCACTGGTCTAAGATAACACGAGGCCAGTGTTATTTCTATGTGTTTCCTACACTTTTCGTCGATCAGTTTGTCTAAAGCGGTAGCTGAACGTAATAAGTTTGATCTTCAAATCACTTCTCTGTAATAAACCACGGAAACAATTAAAAAGCAAAGTACAATGACAATAGAAAAAAAGATTATAAGTCAGTCGTGAGACTGCATACACACACCTGACAACGTAAAGATGAATCAAAGTCTTATCTAGACATGACTTCTCCATGTTGTACGAAGTATTCCGGAAGTTATGCCATGCAAACTTTGATAAATCAAAAACTATTTATCTGCGTTATTTATCTACTTCCCACAAGGTAAGATGTGACACAAGGTCGGGAAAGTGGGATTTGATAAGCCAGCGCTCGAGAGGTGAGCACTCTGGCTATTTAAAAATTGCCTGGGCAGCCCCGTCGGCATTCCCAGGGTCGTGTTTGAATGGAAAAGTTTGAATGACACCTTAAGGGTCAGAGGTGACTCCAGAACGGAAGTCGACGAAACAACATGACTTCCAGACTTACATTTTCTATCTCTCTTCTGGCGACACTTCAAGCAGAGTAGACGTGTCCAGGGTGCAGTTCAAATTGCGGGTGCGCACAATGTAGCGAGACGAGCTATCTGTCCATCTCTCTCTCTCTCACACATACGTATGAAAGTGACACTTTTCTGTAACTGTTCTTCTCTTTGTAATACATCTTCATTAAAACCTAAACATCGGCGTCCGAGTGGTTTTGTATCCGTCTAGATAAATTAATAATGTTACATAACGAAAACCGTTGTTTGAATGAAAACGTTTGAGTGACACCTTATGGGTCAGAGGTGATTACAAACAGAGTTCGTGAAACCACATGACTTCCGGACGATTTTCTATCTCTTTTCTAATGACACTTCAAGCAAAGGAGACATGTCTTATGCACTGTCCCAAAACGCGCGCACAGTGTAACTAGGTGCAGCAAGACAAGGTATACGTCGATATTATCTCTCTCCCTCTCTCTCCCTCTCTCTCCCTCTGTATCCTTCCCCCCCTCTCTCTCTATCTCTCCCTCTCTCTCTTACACACACTCTCCCCCCCTCTCTCTCACTCACTCTCTCCCATCTCTCTTTCCCCTCTCTCTCCCTCTCTCTCCCTCTTTCTATCTCACACTCTCTCTCCCTTTCTCTCCCCCTCTATCTTTCTCATACTTTCTCTCCCTCTACCTATCTCTTTTCTCCTCTCTCCTCCCTCTCTCTTTCCTCCTCTCTCTCCACCCATCTCTTACTATATTTCCACCTTCTCTCCATCTTCTCTCTCTCCTCTCTCCACCTCTCTCTCACTCGCTCTCCTTCTATATCCCTCTTTCTTCCACGCGTACGCAAGTGACCCCCCCTCTGATTTTCTTATGTGACTGTTCTCTTTTTTAATAAACATTTTTATATTTAAATTAACATCGGCGATCGAGTTAGTTTTGTCAGCAGACGAATAGAACATGAGTTTCTCGACGAGTGTAGAAGAGTTTATACACGCTCGATAAACGAAAGTGGAACAGTACCATGCTGATTCATACACATCTACTTTTTAATGAGTAGTTTTGTGGGGATCGAGTTGAGACAGCAATGATTGCCAAACTGGCGCGAATTTTGAGACACCCCGTTCCCTCCACACCACAATAAAAACGAACTGTAATCATTACATTTATGTGAGATTATTATCCCCCAGCAAGCAAAAAAAAAAGTAATACTTTCCCAAGAACACTAACTGAAAACGCTTTTTAAGAATTCCATTGTCTTCTTCCAATATTTGCAGACGTATCGATCCAGGATATAATGTCTATCGCGGCGGGAAGCAACGCGCCATTTTCGGAAGCAGAAAAAAAAGACAGGACGATAACCAAAGTGAATTCTCGATCGAATTGGGGACTTAAAACGTTTGAGATTATATATATACTAGTAAAAAGTTATAGGGTTTGGGTGTTTGTCTGTTCGTGCGCAAATAGAAACATATGATTGGTTGACTAAAAAAGGAATAGGCAGAGTACACGTTGCTAAGACAGTAGTTTTTACGATATCAATACCCGAGTTCAAATCTCAAGTAAGTCTAAAGAATCTTTTAAAAACTTGATACGTATTTTATATAAATAGCCATTTTTTTTGTCTGTCTGTCACTCAGTCACAAACTTTTACACGTAATAAATACATTCCGGAATTTGTCTCATTTTGAATTATCAGAGATAATAACTACTTTTAGAAATGAAAAATATTGCACCAATAGTAAATAATAAATTCCAAACAAATAAAACAGATGCCATGACCGAAAATCGAAACGGAAACCTTAAGATCTTCAATCTGAGGTTCTACCAACTTAGATATTTGGACTTTCTCATAAATAGAGCTTAAAACATTACCCTAAAATAATTATAGCTTCGGCGAGACGTCATAAATTTTTGATTTACGTCATGTTTCAAAACATGAATTCAAACATAAGCGATAATAAAAAAAAAATAAATGAATCGTAAACATTATCAATAGCGTTGGAAATTATTTTAATATTCCCAAACTATTTATTTTGCGTTAACTACGTATTGGCATTAAACACAATTTAATATTTAATATATACTAGAATTTGGGGCCGAAGCGCCGATAATTCTAGTATACGAAGAAAAAGGAAAAGGAAAATTGTTTATACGTTCATCGACGTTTCGTTTTTATTCAAAGACTTTACATTTAAGTTAGTTAAAAGAACAGAAACTCAACTGAAAACTTTCGGGAGTCTTTTTTATTTCGGCAGTCATGTGGCTGGCATTAATTGAAGTCGGGCTACTTTGCAAATGACCCCTTCAAGAAAATCATATCGTGTACATCTCGGAGGAAGGTGAAGGGAGGTGAGAGGTTGGGGGTTGTATACCGAGGGTTGTTTGAACTTTTTTGCTATACATTTTTCCATATATTTTAACCATTTAGCTAGAAGAACATCGAATTTTACAGCCAGTAGAGGGAGACTAGTTTACTATTTATAAAATGAAAGCTACGGAAACGATAGAGTGAATTGAAACTCAAAATTAAAAAAGGAAAAGAAAAAAAAGGAGAAGAAAACACAGGGTAAATACAGGGTGGGCCAAAATAAGGGTCCTATCTTTAAATTTGAATAACTTGAATTTAGATAACTTCCACAAAATAAAAGTTAAACTCACCAAACTTTATGTGTGTGTAGACTGACCCTTCCGAGATTTTTTGAAATAAACAAAACAAATTTTAGCCGAAAAACACTTCTTAAAACTTACAAAAACTAAAGTATTGTTTTTTACACTGTTTTGAGTCTTTTAAGCAAAAATAATGTTTTCTAAATGAGGGTACGTTCCTTAGGGCTAATACGGCTCATGCTTGCTTCGGAAGGGGTCCTTTACTTATTCTAAAAAAAAAATAAATAAAAATCAATAAATAAAAATGTTATGAATTTTTAAAAATAGGACCCTTATTTTTGCCCACCCTGTACAAGTAAATTTGGTAGCATGATTAGAAATTAGTAAAAATGCAAAATACATTTAAGATAGTAAAAAGAACAGAAAACTCAACTGAAAACTTTGGGGAGTCTTTGTCATTTCGGCTGGCATTAATTGAAGTCGGGCTACTTTGCAAATGACCCTTTCAAGAAAATCATACCGTTAAATTAAAAAAAAAAGAAAAAAAGTTTAAGAAAACACAGGGTAAATACAAGTAAATTTGGTAGCATGATTAGAAATTAGAAATTAGTCCATATGAACAATTTTCGATTTTCCTTTTTCGTTACTTTAACAAAATAATTATACCTTTGGCGTGACGTCATATTTTATTTACTCAAATAACTGCACCCATTAATTCTAGTTTTATAAATTTAAAATCTAATTTTTTTGATCAATCATAACTCAAAAGCCAATAAACCAAATTAGTTAAAACTTTGCACAAAAATTTCATTTGATTGTAGAATTTCAGCATCATTAGTCAAGGCAACTCAGAGATTCAGAAAGTTCAATCATGAAATCATATTATCTGTGTGTATGTGTGTATATATATATATATACATATATACATATATACATATATATACATATATATACATATATACACATATATACATATATATAATTATATATATATATATATATATATACTTTTAGTAGATAGAACCTATAGTGAAATGGTTTAAGCTCAATATACGAGATAGAGCAATTATAAAGATAGATGAAAGAAGAGGGATAAACATATACGAATGACAAATTTATTTCAACTGTGATTGTACAATGCAAGGTGTACTCGGTAAAAAATAATAATAAACATATTTTTTACCGAGTACACCTTGCATTGAACAATCGAAGTTAAAATAAATTTATCATTAGTACATGTTTATCCCTCTTCTTTCATCTATCTTTACATATATATATTGCTGCTACATCTAGCCACTCTCATCAGTGTGGTTAGACGTACCAAGTGTATTCAAGCCTAGCTTCAAAGCCCCAACGGCCGGTCTCGTACAAATGTGACCAGATATACAATATTAGTTAATAAAATGTAAGTATACACATAAGCCAACTTATGAATTACAATTGAGCTCTTGATACTTTTATGTGACTTTAAAAACATAAAATATTATCAATCTCTATCTCTCTCTCTATTTATTTAAAATATATTTACACGTTGGAATACGTCATACCAATGGTTTCATACTCTATGGCTCGTCAATCTTACTTCCGAACTGAATTTTCGGTTTCAGAAACTGGCGAACTCTTCCTGTTGTCCCCCAAGATAACTCTTCCCGATCTACCATTTGAGTGTTGATTTGAATGCTTTAAAATTATATGCTTTAAATTTTTTAATTTTACGTTATTGGAAGTGGTCTAATAATCATTCGGTTATACTCTGAAGGGAAAAATGCTGTTAAATCCGGTCTCAATTCTCCCGGGAATGTTTTAATATATTGTGTTTTACCCAGTAATTGAGCACTCTGGTCAATGTTTGTTTCTAAAAAATGATTTACATTATTTGTTTTTTTTATTTTTTAAATATCTTTAGTCCCAAGCCTTTCGTTGGAAAATCTCCTTGTTTTGTAAGTTAGTCATTTTTTTGTAATTGCCTTCCTAAAATGTACGCAGGTCTTGAAACAGAATTTTGATCTCACTAGTACAATACTATTAATGCTCTAATAGAAATGTTTTGGAGATTGAAAAAAAAAACCAGTCATTTTATCATGGTTCCCCAGTAGTGTTGGTCGGACACAACCTCCCTCAAAACAACAGCGCTCCGTATATCAGATCCACATTCTGCCTTAGATTAATAGTTACTTAACACAATTTGATATTAATATATATATATATATATATATATATATATATATATATATATATATATATATATATATATATATATATATATATATATTTCTTGCAAATGGATATCCCATCAATACTATAAAAAGCACCATTGCACGTAAAGTTGCTTTATTTAATGGTGGTAAATTTATTGGCCCGTCACGTTGCCCTATTTATTTGAAACTTCCATGGTTAGGTTCTGACGGCCTTGACATTGTCAAAAGGATTTCTACTTCTACTCAACGTTGTTTTCCAGCAACCATGCTGAGAGTAGTTTACACGATTCGAACCTTTTTCTCTTCTTTTCGTAAGGATGTTTTGCCAGCCATTCAAAAGAATTCTGTTGTTTATAAATTCATGTGTCAGTGTGGAGCTGACTACGTTGGCAAGACATCCCAAAGATTAGAATTTAGAATATCCCAACACATACCACGTGATATTCGCTTACACAAGGTTTCGAGATCATCCGGTAATTTTCAGGCACAGGAATCAGCCATCAGTAATCACCTTGTTAGTAACAATAGTTGTTCTGACAACTATTCCGATGGGTGGTTTGCTGTTTTACACATTGCCAGGTCGAATTACCATCTCAATATTATTGAGGCGTTAGTTATTAACAATTCTCGACCTAGCCTGTGTAGACAAAAGATTTTGAAGCATCAGTTGAAGATCTGTAATGATTCAAAGCCACCATAACGTTGAGAGATTTACCTTTTTTGTCCTCTCTAAATCGTTTTCTCCAACTGAAACAAATTTTTCCCCTCATATCTCATTCGATTTTTAGTTTTTAATTTACCATTCTGACGTTTCCTCTTAGAGGGTCAGACGATAAAGCCTTAAGGTAATTTTAACAATTTTCCTTTTTTTCCACTCGCCTGTTTCATTGATTAAAATAATGCTTCCTCTAAAATTTATCCTACGATTCTGTTGTACACGAAATTTACTTATATATATATACACACACATATATATATATATATATATATATATATATATATATATATATATATATATATATATATATGTATATATATATATATATATATATATATATATATATACACATGGGGTAAGGTACACGATAATTCATGAAAAAGAAATGTCGTGGTGGACAAAATGTTTGAAAAAATGACAAACGTAAAAAACAGGTTAAGGTGCAGGAGATAATATATATATATATATATATATATATATATATATATATATATATATATATATATATATATATATATACATATATTACTATTTCATGTATAAACATAACATTTTATTAGGAGATCTAATTTTTTATGTAGTGCTAGGTAGTAAGCTATGAAAATATATTTTTATATGAAAATATGTTTTGTGCGGCTGGGTTTATGTAGTAAGGTCCACTTAAGACTTTAGTCTATCCTTACGTTGTCAGGCGGAAGTATGCATTCTCACAACTGACTTTTGCTCTTGTTTTTACGTATTATTATTTCAAGTGCAGAGATTAGGATTAACTTCTCAAATACATGTGTCTGATAAATTGATGAAATAAATGGAAAAGAAAAAACACGGACAAAACTAAGTGAAAAAAGTCCGTTTATTGATTTCTACTGTCGGAATGAAAAACATCAGAAAAGTAAAAAAAAAATAAAAAAATAAAAACGAGCAAAAAAAGAAAAAAAAGTGATGGACTCATCCGGATAAATTTAGTTTATAAAAAAAGCCAGCGATAGAAAATTCAATGTGATCCAAACATTACTTAAACAAAGAGAAAAAAAACGATTTATATTCGAGCGTAAGTCCGGTCGAAGATACCTTAAATATTATTTCTATTCCCGATCGAAAAATTTGGAAATAAATTATGAGTCATTTTGAACTCGGTTCAATAAAGATTCTTTTGGTTTGTTGATATTTTTTGCTGATGATTTGTCGATGTTTTTTATCTTTATAATTAAACTTTTTTTTATTGATTATTGTTTTTTACTGAGATTTGCAAATATTTTTTTTGCTGATGAGCTGTTGCTGCTTTTTTTATTGGTGCTATGCTGATGATTTGTTTCTAGCGTCGATGATTTACAGATGATTTGTCTTTTGCTGATGGTTTTCTGAGGATCTGTTGTGTTGTTGACGACTTTTCTTGCTAGTAATTTGCTGATGATTTGCTTTTTTTGCTGATATCATGCTGATGATTTGGTTTTGTCCATGGTTTTCTGTTGCGTTGTGTTTGCTGATATTATGCTGATGACTTATTTTTCATGGTATACTGTTGCTTGGTTTATGCTGATGATTGTTTTTGCTGAGTATTCGTTGATGATCTTTTCTGATGATTTGCTGAAAATGTTTTTTCTGATGATTTGCTGAATATTTGTTTTCATTTGCTGATGCTATTGCGATGATTTGCTGAATATGTTTTTTCTGATGATTTGCTGAATATTTGTTTTCATTTGCTGATCCTATTGTGATGATTTGCTGAATATGTTTTTCTGATGATTCGCTGAATATTTGTTTTCATTTGCTGATGCTATTGTGATGATTTGCTGAATATGTTTTTCTGATGATTCGCTGAATATTAGTTTTCTTTTGCTGATGCTATTGTGATGATTTGCTGGATATATTTTTCTGATGATCTGCTGAATATTTGTTTTCATTTGCTGATGCTATTGTGATGATTTGCTGAATATGTTTTTCTGATGATTTGCTGAATATTTGTTTTCATTTGCTGATGCTATTG
Source organism: Sepiola atlantica (assembly GCA_963556195.1). NCBI lineage: Eukaryota > Metazoa > Mollusca > Cephalopoda > Sepiida > Sepiolidae > Sepiola > Sepiola atlantica. The sequence goes on from OY744547.1 coordinate 53,416,423, forward strand.
TGATGATTTGCTGAATATGTTTTTCTGATGATTTGCTGAATATTTGTTTTCATTTGCTGATGCTATTGTGATGATTTGCTGAATATGTTTTTCTGATCATTCGCTGAATATTTGTTTTCATTTGCTGATGCTATTGTGATGATTTGCTGAATATGTTTTTCTGATGATCTGCTGAATATTTGTTTTCATTTTGTTGATGCTATTGTGATGATTTGTTATTTTGCAGATTATTTACGGCTGATATGTTGTTTGTTGAGGATTTGCTAATGTTTTGTTTCTATAAAAAAAATTAATGACACAAATTCTTGATATTTTTGCTGATGATGTGTGTTTTTTTTATTGATGAGTTGATTTTTGCCGTTTTTTATCAGGATTTTTAAATGATTGTTTTGATAATTATGTTTTATGTTGCTATGTTTTGTTTTTTGTGCTCATGATTTTTTAATGGAAGTCGCCCCAGCAATGCATGAAGCCACTTGATGTAAGGAGCTAAATAAACGAACAATGATTGACGCAAAGACAGGAGATGCCCATAAAAAAGACTAACGTTATAGTTAGGAGGAAAACAGTCAGCAGGAAGAGTTCAACAACCCTGCAGTTCTTAGAAAGAAGTTACTAGAATAACGAGATACCTGAACAACATATTGATGAAGACCACTAGACCAATTAGTTAAACGAGCTGGGACAAATGAAACAAGAAATAAACAAGTAAATTCTGAATAACACATGCCATAAACATGCTTATACAAGAAACTGATGCTTACAGTATCACGCCTAAAGCCCTCGCCTTTCCATCATAGAAGCATAACTCATTCGAACACGTAAAACCGCCATCAACGAAGACCGATACGAGATTCGGGAGGGTATATTGAGATGTTTTAAAAACGTTCCATGCGAGTTGAAAACGTTTGCAAATATGGCGAGTTCCTATTCAAACTGGGAGACAACCTTGAATCTTTGGCCGGCCAACTCAAAAAATTAGATCAGAAAAAAAACAAGCAGAACCTTTCACTTCTGTTTAATCAAACACACACACACACACACACACACACACACACACACACACACACACACACACACACACACACACACACACACACACACACACACACACACACACAGGGGAGTTTGAATTAACTACTAGACACTATCTTCGATTGTCTTCAGTCTCTCTGTACAAGGGTTTGTCAGGACAACCTGACATGAGAATACTTCAGTCTACAAGTTTACCCTCACCAAATATTCAAAATAACATAGCATTCAGAGACCAAATAAGATCTCCTCGACATTGGCTCATAAGAGGAATAGGGAACCTTCCCCAAGTAATGTTACCTCAAGTAACAACACTTAGCTGGATACTTCACCTGACTAGATGAATTTTTTTAATGTGTGTGAAAGGTGATAGCGTACGTACGAACACGAAATGCCGTAGCGTATTATTATATAGATATTGAATATGTGTGAAAGGTGATAACGTACGTACGAACACGAAATGCCGTAGCGTATTATTATATAGATATTGAATATGTGTGAAAGGTGATACGTACGTACGTACACGAAATGCCGTAGCGTATTATTATATAGATATTGAATATGTGTGAAAGGTGATAACGTACATACGAACACGAAATGCCGTAGCGTATTATTATATAGATATTGAATATATGTGAAAGGTGATAACGTACGTACGAACACGAAATGCCGTAGCGTATTATTATATAGATATTGAATATGTGTGAAAGGTGATAACGTACGTACGAACAAGAAATGCCGTAGCGTATTATTATATAGATATTGAATATATGTGAAAGGTGATAACGTACGTACGAACACGAAATGCCGTAGCGTATTATTATATAGATATTGAATATGTGTGAAAGGTGATAGCGTACGTACGAACATGAAATGCTTTAGCATATTATTATATAGATATTGAATATGTGTGAAAAGTGATAACGTACGTACGAACATGAAATGCCTTAGCATATTATTATATAGATATTGAATATGTGTGAAAGGTGATAACGTACGTACGAACACGAAATGCCGTAGCGTATTATTATATAGATATTGAATATGTGTGAAAGGTGATAACGTACTTACGAACATGAAATGCCTTAGCATATTATTATATAGATATTGAATATGTGTGAAAAGTGATAACGTACGTACGAACACGAAGTGCCGTAGCGTATTATTATATAGATATTGAATATGTGTGAAAGGTGATAACGTACGTACGAACACGAAATGCCGTAGCGTATTATTATATAGATAACAATACTACTACTACTACTACTACTACTACTACTACTAATAACAATGACCTATTTCTGTGCTATATTAGAAGTGAAAGTGAATCTTTACTTTCATTTTTATAATTATCTTTTATTTTTAAGATTAAGCCTCCCCTTCTTTTCACATAGCAATTAAATGTGCATAAGCGATGATTCTTTCCTTTCTTTAATATTATCAGTTATTATTCAGATTAAGCCTTCATACGTTACTCATAAAAATACATTTGCATACGTGATTATTGAAGCGAGCAGGGCATACGTACTTTCCCTTGTGTTGTATAGACATTAAGAGTGTCTATTTACTTTTTTCATGTATGCGTATATTCGTTCAACAATGCCCAAAATAAAGCAAGTAGCCACCATCTCCCCTCTCTATAAACTCTTCTTGGCGTATCTTTCTTTCTAGCTTGCTAAGATACATCATTTTTCATTTAGATTAACTCCTTTGAAAATAAATTAACATAGTATTTTAAGATAGGTTTTACTAATTTATCTTTTTTAGTGAATTATTTTGATTAATTACTTTTAATATCGATAAAACTAGAAAACAATTTCCTGTACAGGGTGGTCGCTAAAAAATCGGGGAATCTTTTGCAAGAGCTTCAATTCAATCTCTTCAGCAATCTACTGATTTCATTGAATCGGAGGATTTGCCCTCAAAACGTCCAGACTTAAATGTCATGGATTACTGTGTTGTGAGCTTGTTATTAGCAGAAACTCAGAAATGTCGACGCGACATAGAAAACTCTATTGATAGTTTGAAAACGTGTTTGACAAGAGCTTAAAATGATATCCCACAGGTTATTCTTCAATACGACACGCGAACTTGGATTTCTAGGCTAAGACACTATGAAGTGCACGGACACTATTTTGAGCACCTGTGAGTGTCTTATATCTTGAAGAGGCTGATTGGATCATCACACTCTTGGATGACCAATTGAAGTACATGTACCCTAGACTGATGTTACCCAAATACAGGGTGGTCGCTAGAAAAGCGGGAAATTTGAGCAAGAGCTTCAATTCGATTTCTTCGCCTGCTATTTCGAAATAGTCGCCCGTCTGGTATTTATCAGCCTGAACGTCACCATACTTCGCTGATCGAATGCGAACCGGTGTCTCAACATGGATATATCATAGATAAGTACATCGACATCGAGTTCCCGATGCTGTGAAAACATAGAATTTTTTTATTAAGGCACATAATAAAATACTAAGTGAAAGCAGCAAATAAAACTATAAATTTCAAGTTGAAAGATCGAAACATTACTAAAATATAGAAACGAAATTGAGTTCATTGCACCGGAGGATTGGCCCTATAAAAGACAAGACTTGAATGTCATGGATTACTGTGTCTGGAGCTTGTTATTAGCAGAAACTAAGAAATGTCGACGCGACAGATTCTATTGATGATTTGAAAACGTGTTTGGCAAGAGTTTGGAATGATATCCCACAGGTTACTCTCAATACGACACGCGAACTTAGATTTCTAAGCTAAGACACGGCTATGAAGTGCACGGACAACATTTTAGACATCTGTGAGCGTATACTAATATTAGTCTTTGCAAAACTTTATAGAAGTTATTTTTTGTAAACATAAATTACCGTTTGACAAATTTCCCGATTTTCTAGCGACAACCGTGTATATATAGGAAAAATAGTACAATAAATTTACAAATGAATAACACTAAATATTAACTTATTATCAACTGTTTCAAATAGTTATGCAAATTAGGCATACAAATAACTGTGCTTAAGCCTTTTCTATCTGATATATATATATATATATATATATATATATACAGTATTTCAAAAGACTATGCTATATTATTGATTTAAATAACAGTAAGTCCGGGCCTTCGGAGTTGGATTTACGCCGGTCTATCGGTTGTCCGTCCTGTGCAGTTCTAGGAGGTGCTTTGCCTTCTCACCCTTTGAGAAGGGGTTAGTTTATTGCTAATCGCCTGAGGTGCCCCTACCGGGAAATGCCGACGGGGCAGCACACGCAATTTTTAAACAGCCAGAGTGCTCAAATTCTCGAGCGCTGGCTTTTCAATTCCCACTTTCCCGACCTTGTGTCACATCTTACCTTGTGGGAGGAAGATAGATAGAAACAGTAAGTCTTCTTCGTAGTAAATATTGGCGTGATAAATGAACAAACTTTCACATTTATTCAGTTAGATAATAAGGGTGTCTATTTACTTCTTTCATGTCTCTATATGTCCGTTCTATAACTTGGACGACTGGCATGTGTTTTCAACCGATCTTGCACTGGTTACCCCCCCCCCCCCCCAAACTCTTTATCGCGGTTAAAATTAATAAGGTCGATGAAAAACGCACTCCTCTAAATCGCTCAAAAATATCGACCGCACTCGCTTCATTTAGCCCGAAAAGTTTGTCGTAAATAGTTTTGAAAGAAAATTAGCTCTAATTAGAATCTTTTTGGCTGTAGTAAATTTCTTTTCATTTTGTACCCTCTTTCAACACCTTACCCTTGCACACCCCTCCGCCTGCACACTAAAACAAGTGCGCGCACTGCCTCATCACTCTCGCACACACCATTGCTAATGAAATTGGCATATTTATTTGATTTGATTATAAGAATCCCAACCCACTCATCAAATACTATAAAAATAAAACAACTAATCGTGAAATAGGGGAGAAATAAACGTCTTTTATCACGATTTGTAAAAGTCTATCCATAATATAGCTAGAATATATATATATACATATATATATATATATATATATATATATATATATATATATATATATATATATATATATGAAACTAAAAGTAAACTTTTAGTAGATAGAACCTATAGTGAAATGGTTTAAGCTCAATATACGAGATAGAGCAATTATACAGATAGATGAAAGAAGAGGGATAAACATGTACGAATGACAAATCTATTTCAACTTCGATTGTTCAATGCAAGGTGTACGCGGTAAACACATGTTTATTATGCTTTCCTTAAGCCAAGGTTTTTCAAAGATTAAAATCTTATCATCAGAGGAATTACATAGATCGATAAGTTCGCAGTGGAAAAGCCACAATTCAGAATTAAAAAAAAATTAAGTAATCGAGAGTGAGAATGTGCGTGTAAAAAGATATGGGGTCTGTCCAGTTGGTTTAAAGAAAGAATAATAGACATGTTTTTACCGAGTACACCTTGCATTGAACAATCGAAGTTGAACTAAATTTGTCATTCGTACATGTTTATCCTTCTTCTTTCATCTATCTTTATATATATATATATATATATATATATATATATATATATATATATAATCAACAGACAGACAGTTTCACTGTATGACAGCTCTTCAGTGAAGCTGGAATTGAACCTATCACAAGCCAGAGCTCGAACCACTAGGGCACGGGATGGGCATTGTTGGTAAATAATATCTACAATATTTTTATATAAACATTGACCGCTACTTAAAAGTGCCCCACTTTTTCATTTGCAAAGAGATTTGCATTAGGCTAAATAGTAGCAAGCGATATCATTAACGACAGGAATTACTTGTTTAATCCTAATTTAGCATTTGAGTGGTCATGTGATATGCCAATAACGTGTGCGCTTCTCCTTTTTTACCGTGTTTATATTTCTATCGATAAACAGACGGGCGATACATGTCTCGACCAACCTGAATCGTTTGGATTAAAATCATTTTTTTTCTTTCCTTCGTATCCGTAATTCTTCAGTTTTACACCTTTCTTCATATTTAATGATAATAAATCTTACTTAGAACCATTGTGTTAACGACATTTATATATAAAACATATATTACAAATATATGTCGTTCATTTAAAAGAATTGGTGGGTCAGAATTATTAAAATTACAAAATATAAGCCTTTATCAATAGAAGATTAAGTAATTTTTTTTTTTTACTTTAATCTTATTAATTTCGGAATAAAATTCCATCATCAGAGTTGACCAGTATTGTGTCGTTTTTCAAGATGATGTAATTTCACTCCGAAATAAGATTACATTAAAAAAATGATAATAAATTTATCTCGCATTAATGAAGGCTTCTATTTCTAATTTTAATAATTATGACCCATGAATACATTTAAATGAAGGACCTATTTTTCTAAACTACCAGCATGCCAATGCGTCTTCGTTCGACAACCAGAATTTGAATTCATAACCGCCAAGACACCATCACGGGTAACACCCATTACAAGAACGTTATTAAAAAAAAAGTTTGTTTATTTTTTGAACAATGGCACAATACTGGTCATCTATGATAATGGTATCTTATTCCGAAATTAATCAATTTAATGTAAAAATTAAAAAAATAAATAAATCTTGCATTGATAAAGGTTTCTATTTTCAATTTCGATTATAAAAAATATTTAAATATACTTAAATATATAAACATAAATAAATATATATATTTACACACATATATATATATATATATATATATATATATATATATATATATATATATATATATGTATATATATTATACATTTCATTAGGTTCACACAAAGGTCTATGTAGTAGCTCAATATTGTATAATACGACTAGAGCTCTTAACTTAGCGTGATAAAATCATAATTATTCAGAAAATCATTCCATATTTCATCCCAAAACACTTTATTAACAAACAATTGTTTCTGTCCAGTTCGAAAATATATCTCTTCGTGAATATTTGGTAAATTTTGTATACTGTAAATTTGTATATTTTAGAAGCGGCAGAAACAATTGTTTGTTAATAAAGTGTTTTTTGATGGAATATGGAATGTTTTTCTAAATAATACTGATTATATCATTTAATATATATTTATTATTATTTCGTGTATATACACATATAATATTATAGAGTGATATAATATATGGTGCATATATTTTCAGTATTTATTTGAACAGTGCTCAATACGTGAGTAGAGCTTAGTAGTAGGAGTATATATATATATATATATATATATATATATATATATATATATATATATATATATGGCAAATAAGCTACACAGGAAATTATCAGGCTAAATGCTCATCAGGCATTTAGCCTGATGATTTCCTGCCGGAAATAAAACATGGACACCTCTGTGTAGCTTACTTGCCATATATATATATATATATATATATATATATATATATATATATATATATATATATATATATATATATATATTCATACTATATGATTGCAGGTTTAGCATGAAACACATATGTATATGGGTTAATTTGAAAAGAAAATATTATTTCTCAATAATTATTCAAAGCTCTCGCTAGATGGAGCACTTTAAGTAAGTTGACAACAGGCTGACATTTACAGCGTAATATAACACTCTAGGCACCGCCTATTAAATACCTTCGACAGCCTGCTTATAATGGCCGCTGACTTTGCCATTGAAGACGTTAATTTACTCTCCTATTTCTAGACAATGCGTGGTGGGCACATCGATAAGCGCTCCAACTACTGAGTTTAATATGACTTTCGTATTGGGGTCTGAACCGTGTGACCGGCAGGTATTGTTTGCTCTTCCATACCGATGCTTCAGGTTTGAATGAAACACATGTGTATATGGGTTAATTTGAAAAATATTCTATGTAAATAATTATAAAGTGTTTTTAGATGGAATATGGAATGTTTTTCTAAATAATACTGATTATATCATTTAATATATATTATTATTATTCTTATTTCGTGTATATATACATATAATATTATAGAGTGATATAATATATTGTGCATATATTTTCAGTATTTATATATATACATAAAACTAATTCGAGCTCCTGGCACTTGCAATGTTTACATTGAGATATTACTTACATTCAGTCAGTGTCATATGATAGCGTGGGGGTAGGAACGCCGACTATCATCTCGACGGTTGAGTCTCAATCCCGGCTTGAGGCACTAAGTAGTCTAGCAGCACTGAAGAGCTGTGATACAGAGAAACAGTCTGTATGTGGATGCCTATATGAAGCTGCCTCCCTGGGTAGAGCTTATTTGTAAGGATATCGCCAACTGCCATTAGCTTTAATGTAAAGCTAATTCGAGCTCCCGGTACTTGCAATGTTTACATTGAGATATTACTTACATTCAGTCAGTGTCGTATGATAGCTCGACGGTTGAGTTTAAATCCCGCACTGACGAGCTGTGATACAGCGAAACAGTCTCTCTCTCTTCTCTCTCTCTCTCTCTCTCTCTCTCTCTCTCTCTCTCTCTCTCTCTCTCTATATATATATATATATATATATATATATATATGATTACAGATCAGAGTTTTATCATAATATCATACTATCATTTAATGTCAATTTCGGAGCAAATTAAATCTTACACATATTTCTTTAGAAAGATTCAGAGAATACTTGAACAAAATCCAAGTTATCATATGCCATCCGTGTCCTCAGAGACAGTTTCCAGATGAAAACCACACAGCATCCAGATAAAAAATCTATGTAAGAAATGCCTTCAGACAAATATCAGAAACGTCAATTGCGATATAGATGTTGCAGAAGCAAAAACTTGAAACCAAAAAAGAAATCAATAATCAAATGTCCAGAAAAAAAACTCGGACGAATATCAAAACGACTCCTTGAAGAATCTCATCAGAAATCAAAGCAAACGAAGTCAAAACAAATAAGCAATTACGAAAGAAAAAACTAGGGTTGGCATGCCCATACGATCACTTACAATGTTAACCAGATTGTTTAGTCTTAGTTTTCCATTTTTGGTCCCCCGATTTTATAAATCAGGGGACTTATGTTTTGAGGCATGTCCGTCCGTCCGTCCGTCCGTCCGTCCGTCCGTCCGGATTTTTCTCCGCAACCATCCATTAAATTTCTCTGAAATTTTGCATAAAGTTGTAACTTTGATCAGGTTAGAAAGTGACATTCTCCTATTTTTGAAAAAAAAATCTGCTTAGCCCCCAGGGGGTCAAAAGGCCCCTAAATGGCAAAAAATGACATTTTTTGCCCCATAACTTTTCATCCATCCATTCAATTTCTCTGAAACTTGGCCAAAATGTGAAGGCAATTGTTCCTAATAGAAAATAAGTATCGCTGACATTGGAAAAAATCTGGTTCTCGCCCCCATGGGGTCAAAAGCCCCCAAAATGGCAAAAAATGACCCTTTTCTCCCATAACGTTTGATCCATCCATTCAATTTTTCTGAAACTTGGCCAAAATGTAGAGGCAATTGTTCTGGATATAAAATGAGCATCCTTGACCTCAGAAAAATTCTGGTTCGCGCCCCCAGGGGGCCAAAGGGGGTCAAGAATGCCCCAAATTGCCCAAATTTATTGCATTTTACACTCGCCACATCGAGTCACATACAGAGGGGGACCACGCACGCGCGGCTTGTTTTTTTTTAATCTACGTGATTGACGGATAACTCTGCTAGTATTTTATTTACCTCCACCTCAGGGGGTTAGAAACACGGTCAAAGTATTTTTATTTACCTTTTCTCTAGTAGGCTAGACACTAGGTCAGGTGTGCAAAGCCGGCACACTAGGATTAGCACGCTCTGGCTTACAAAAAAATGCCTGAGCAGCCCCGTCGGCATTCTCCGGTAGGGGCGCCCCAGGCGATTAGCAATAAACTAAACCCTTCTCAAAAAGAAGGTAAAGCCTCCTGCGACTGAACAAAACCATACCCCAGCCCGACTGCAACAAAATCACTGTTGAACTGATTGTCAGGGACGTATTCCCAACTGGTAAGAAAACACCTACACAGCCCGTATCAGGTAAGCTCTTCTAGTATTCCATGAAAATTGCCAGTATACTGAAATCATATGCCCTTAATAGGGTTAAGATGAAAATTCATATACACTAAATGTACAAAAGCAAGGAAATTCCCAAATTTTTACACTTTTATTGTCATTAAGAGTATGCGAGCGCAACAGGGCTATGTATTTTACTGGTAGGAATTTTTCTTCAGCGCACCTCACACACTTCATCCACTCATGCATAGAGATTTATACTGTAGTGATGTGATAATGAAATGGTTTGGTTGATATGTAGTCATACCCTTAATGACAATAAAAGTGTAAAAATTTGGGAATTTCCTTGCTTTTGTACATTTAGTGTATATGAATTTTTATCTCAACCTTATTAAGGGCACATGATTTCAGTATACTGGCATTTTTCATGGAATGTCACTACTTTTGTAAAGGCTATGCCTCAATACAATGCCTTCTCATAAGTTTTTTTGGAATTTTCTGGAAAACTAAGGTATATGGTAAACTGAAATTAAAATGTCATCAACTAGACCCTATAACCTCTATCTCTGCCAAAAATCAGCTGAATCCATCAAATAGTTGATGAGATACAGGGTGTCACATACGTACGTACTTATGTACGTACGTACAGATAACATGATTTCATGATTGAACTTTCTGGATCTCTGGGTTGCCTTGACTAATGATGCTGACATTCTACACACTTATAGAACCTATCAAATAAAAATTTTGTGCAAAGTTTTAACTAATTTGGTTTATTGGTTTTTGAGTTATGATTGATCAAAGAAATGAGATTTCCAGCATAGGCCATTCGTGTAGTCTATTTATGGAGAGTGCGCTCTCGCGCCTCTCTTGATTAATATGTTAGTGGAGTTGCGCGTGCGCGTGTGTGTGTGTGTAGAAATGTATGTGTATGTGTGCGTGTGTCAACTTTACGATTATACAATTTCTGATCTACTGTGTAAGACACAAATCTATATGGATTCCGTTAAATCTAGTTTTTCCATTTCCCATAATCCGAAGCAAAAAGAAAAAAAAAACGAATGACGTCACCCACGCACGCTCCCTTTTTTCCCCTTGAAGATATAAAACTTATACCAGTTTATGATCGGCGAACATTTCTGTTTTTAAAACTCAAATCCGATAAACATGGCGTCGTTTTCTTCCGTTGTTTTAGCCGGTTTCCCGGTTTTTCGTATATATTTCCCTATTCGATTCGTGACATTTCTTTTTTTGTTTTTTGTTGTCTGTGTTATTTGAGTAATTTATAATCTAGGTTGTAATATATACTACGGCGTACCTGGAGGAAAACACATGAATTTTTTTTACACAATTACATATTTAAACAAATATGAAAAAGAGAAAACGAAAAAAAAGAAAAAAGGATTATTGAACAGATAGTAACAGAAGGGGAGGTTTGCTCGAAAAGGAAGGATAAGAAGATGCTTTATTATAGAGACCACGCACAATTGTTATCAGATATTATGGAGGAGGGACGGGAGGGGAAGGGAAAAGGAGGGAAGAAAAGTATTTATTTACTCCTCTCCGGGAGTTAGGCACAAGGCCATTTTTATCTTACTCCCACAAGTAAGATGTGACCCAAGGTCGGGTCGGGAAAGTGGGGTTTGAAAAGCCAGCGCCCGAGAGGTGAGCACTCTGGCCATTAAAAAATGCGTGGGTAGCCCCGTCGGCATTCCCCGGTAGGAGTACCCCAGGCAGTAAGCAATAAAATTACTCATCCCCAAAGAGGGGAGGCGAAGCATGGGAGGGTGGACCTCCTAGAACTGCACAGGACAGACCCATAGACCGGCGTAAATCAAGCCCCGAAGGCCAAGACAATACCAGTCTATGGGGTGCAGTATTCATCGGAACAGATTCTACACTTTGATCTTAGCCAAAAGGTAGTATATGTACAAAAAAAACAATTCGACGTGAAAAGAGGGAAAGAACGAGAAAATTCTTTCCCGGCTGTTGCAGCTCCTTTACGAATATAGTTGTGTTGCAACGAATTGCCCCGTTGCTTACAAGCAAACAAATCAATCTTGTTATAGTAACAAATGTTTGTCAACTAAAACGGTGCTAAAAAATTCGCCTTTTTTTAGCTATTTTTATTGTAGATTCATCCAATCAAATTGGGACGATATTTTTCAAAGTAAATGCTCTATGTAAAATAGTTACAGATTTCTGTTCCGACTTCACCAACTTCGCCACACAGAATTCAATATATATATATATATATATATATACAGGCTGATTCATAAGTCACTTAGCTATTTAAAATGATTACCATATGAAGCACAAACATACTATGAACTTTTGATAATTGTTATCTTACTCTCTAATTACTGCTATTTGTTATGTTAAATTTGTTCGTTTATATATTTGTTTCTATATATCTTTATTTTTATTTATTTAAATTTGTGTAAATCATCATATGTGCTTTTTTTTCAGGCAGTATGTCATTTACAATTGAAGAGTCATTCATATGGCCAAATTTGATGAATCTCCCACACTTGTTGGAAGGCAATGACGACCTCAAATCAAAAATCACTGCCGAGTTTGTTAAAATTAATCAATCAAATATGCTACAAAGAGTCGTAAATTCCTTGCAAAAAAGAATGGAGCTATGCATGCAGAACGAAGGTGGAAATTTTGAAAATTTGCTGTAATTTTAAACTCCCATAAATGAATTTGTTGAATAAACTTTCTGTTTTGTATTACCGTATTTTTTAACTTTAGAATTTCAAAAATAAATAGCTAAGTGACTTATGAATCAACCTGCATATTTATATCCCTGACATCAAGATCTGAAGAATAAAAATCCCTGACATCCAGATCTGAAGAGGAATCTTCCAAGGAGATGACTTATCTCCTCTACTCATTTGCCTGGCGATTGATCCACTAAGCAAATTACTAAACAAAAGCAAGAGTGACTACAATCTGAGCCAGGGCCGCAAACAAGATCTAAACAAAAGTATCAACCACCTGTTCTTCATGGATGACCTCAAGCTGTATGCTAGTTCAGATGCTGACTTAAGCCGACTCTTACAGGTTGTACATACCTTCTCCAAAGATATTGGAATGAAGTTCGGCCTGGACAAATGTGCCAAGTGCTCTCTCAGAGCTGGGAAGAAGATCCAAACGTAAAACATACAGCTTGATGAAGATAGGGGCATCAAATACCTTGAAGAACAGGAACAATACAAATACCTTGGCATAGAAGAGAGAAAAAAATGACAGAGAATATATACGCCGTGTTAGAAAAATTTGCAAAACACAACTAACAAACCAAAACAAAGTAACTGCCATTAACCAATTAGCCATGCCAGTGATAACATACAGCTTTGGAATTATTGATTGGCCACAAAAGGACATTAATAGATTAGACACTAAAACGAGAAAAATGTTGACAATGTACAGAGTAATGTACGGAAACCAGTGTCTACCAAGGCTGCATCTGCCAAGAGGAACAGGGGGTATCGGTCTCTCAGAAATTGACCATCAACATCGAGCCACTATTGTGAGCACCGGCCAATATCTGATGATCTCCCAGAACCCAAACCTTATGATGGTATGCCAACATCAATAAGCCAGAGCAAGCAGAACAACCTCTATCACAAAACTGGCCAAACATTTTGGACAAGTCTGTCTTACAAATGAGGCAGAAACAGACAACAATCCTGCCACAGAAATAGCCCGCAAAAGCCGCCATAAATACACCAATACCTTCCATTCCAGTAAACTGGAAGAATGGGCCAACCAACAACGTGCTAAGTATTTCCTAGGTGAATTATCCCAGGAATATATAGATAAGGAAAGCTATGTAGGCTGGCTGAAAAGAAGATCTCTCCATTATGATCAGCAGAGAATGATAATGCCTGCTCAAGATCAAGGATTGATGACCAATGCCTTTCAAAAGATGAGTGGTCTCAGCAACAATAACAAGTGCAGGTTCTGCCACACAGAAGTAGAGAGTGTGAGCCACCTGACATCCAGTTGTAAGGTTCTCTTGGGGGATGGCTATTATACAATGCGACATAATGGAGTGTGTAAATATCTTCACTGGACTATTTGTAAAAAAATGAATATCCAGTGTAGCAGCAAGTCCTGGTAGCATATACCAGAAAGAACAGTTGGAAATAATTTATACACCATCCACTATGACTATGCAATCCCTACAGCTATATATCTAGAAAACGGGGCTGTTAAACCTGACATCGTAAGTAGCAACCCTAGTTGAAGTCAGTGTCCCTACTGATGAAGGATTAAACAGAGCAGAAAGGGAAAAGATTACGAAATACCAAGGTCTAATGTATGACATGAAAAGAAACTGGAATCTGAGGAAAATCTTCATCATACCAGTAATTACAGGAGCAACAGAACTAATTAAAAAGAATTTCAAAAGCTATCTGGCGAGTATACCCGGTGAACCGAGTGCAAGAGAAATACAAACAACTGCACTTAAAGGGACGGTTAGAATCTTAAAACGATCTCTAGGCTGAAAATAGCCGGTGAATGTCTGGCATCCGGTAGGATGCCCCTATCTCCAGTAAAAACGGAAAGATAAGAAAAATAATATATATATATATATATATATATATATATATATATATATATATATATATATATATATATATATATATATATATAATAATAATGATAATAATAATAATAATAATCCAGGCAAGCTAAACATCCACAGGATAGTAATCCAAAGAATTTCAACCGGGTTTATAAAAAGTGCTCAATATCAGATAGAGCTTTTATATATAATTATTTTTATTTACATAGACATGTACAAAATCTGCGACACTGGCATGTCTTTCCAAATGTGATCTAAGGTTAAGATCGGATTTTAACTCTGCCTGATAGGATCTTAGTTTTATAACAGCTGTCGCAGATGTTGCCAGTGTCGCAGATGTTGTTCATGTCTGCGTAAATAAAAATACTCATATATATATATATATATATATATATATATATATATATATATATATATATATATATATATATATACACTATGAATGTTTCATACGAAATATGAAAGTGTATTTACCTACAGATAACGTTGTTTCGGACTTACGTCCCTATCAATGCAGGGAGTGGCGGTTTCAAGCGGTTAAACGGAGTCAAACGCAGTTCGTAGATTCAGAAGAGAATCACGAACCTACGCCCTAATCTATTAGGCCAATATATATATATATATATATATATATATATATATATATATATATATATATGATTAAAAATGGAAATACTATTCCAACGTGATAGCAAATGAAGAAAAGAAAAAGCAAAAATATTATTCATGTATTTATCAACGTTTCGTTTTTATTTCAAGTTTTCCCCAGGATGATTGAGTTGAAGAAATAACACAAGTACAAATATTTGAAAACGTTTGGTCCGTTCGTGACGTAAAGTAGCAGTATAAGGAATCAAGCCCAACAGGCAGCTCATAAAAAGATAAATTATCAGCTCAAATAGATGGTAGAAGTGGAGGAAATTTATTTAGCTGTGGAAGGTGTAAAAGAAAAAATAGTAGCAGTCGAAGTTATTAAAACCATGAGGGAGGAAGAGGGAACGTGCGTCATGTTCATATAGAGGTTAGATAGCCGGTTATTGAAGCAGGAGAGAGCGGACGTTTAATATCAAGGTCGCATAAGGAAATGGTGTAGGAAAGAAGGGGGAGAGAAAGAGAAATAATATAGAAGGAGGGGAAAGTAATATAACTATATATAGAAAGAAAGTTATGAAATATATTTATGGCAATTAAGCTACACAGAGGCTACTGCATTTCATCTCCGTAGCTAATAGTCAGGCTAAAATGCATAGAGTTTGTGTTGCTGGGTGTTTTTATGCATACACGTGGTTTTTAGTCTAGCTAGTTAACTAATCAGATTTTTTGTTATTCTTTTAGCTAATCGTTGGGCTACTCACAAACAAAGGTTCGGTTGATTTTACTTCCTATTTCCTATTCTATTGTTCTGTTTTCTATAGGGTGGCCCTGTTTCTTTGTTGTGTCGAAATAATGGGTAACCTTATTTTAACACGTGCTTGCTTTTATTTCTATTTTAGGTTTTAGTTTAGTTTAGTATTTTTATTTATTTATTCATTCATTGAAGTATAATTAACCCAAGGTGAATTTTATTCCGTGTACGCAGTTGTTTACTATTTCACTTCTACAGTTTAATAGGTTTGGGATGTCTTTGAACTTTAGGATTTCAAGTTTCTCATTCAGACATATTCTACAGAGGTCGTCTAAATTTCTACATGTGCTGGCCTGTCGTACTATTTTCAATTCGATTATTGGTGAGAGTCCGCTTTCTTTGAGCTCTTAATAATGGTTTGTTAGTGCTGTTTTAATTCGGCGTTCTTCGTTGTTGTTGCCGTAATATCTGGTTTTAAAATCAGGGAGGTCATACTCACGTAGTACTTCTTGTTGTTAGGTTTTTCTTTGGCAAATATTGTGGCTTGGTAAACAATACGTTTGGTTAGGTATTTATTTTTTAGTGGACAAAGTGTACGAGTTATGCAGTTACAGCTTTTCTCTTCATTACTAACTTTTTCATTTCTATTTGGGTGATTGCTATTAGGTTTTGGTTATTACTATTTGTAGTGCTTATATTTTTGTTCTTCTTAGTGTTATTTTTTTATATTGGTCACCTTTTTACGCAATTTGCTATTTTTTCTTCTCTACTGTTCTCTTTTAGTATTTTGTTATTGTGTGCCTTAATTATCATTTCTAAGTTTTTGCAGCAGCTGTAAGACAGTTTTAGGTTATTTTTATTGTATATTTTATGCAGGGGATTGGTTACGGGGAAGTGTTTTTCAATGACATTTAGGAATTTCTTGCCCAGTTTTGTTTTTAGCATCTGATTATATGGCGGTGTATACCAGATTATATTTCTTTTTCTTTTACTTTTAAGTCCTTACATTTTTATGTTATTCTTAACTCCGTGGGGTATTGCAATTTCTTTAGTGAATTTGGGATGTATTTGAATTCTTCGTCCAGATATTGTGGACTATAGATTCCGAAAGAACGTAGGAAAAAAACTATTATCATGCCTGCTTTTATTTTGTTGTTGCCATGGCAAATAAAACCCTACCTGAGAGTCCGACGTTCAAACTCCTCGGCCTAATATTCACAGCTAACATGAATTCGAATACATACATAGAAGACATTGCCAAAGCTGCTGCAAAGAAGATAGCCCCCCTCTACAGTGCTAGTAAACTTATCACACCTGACATTATCCTATATCTCTACAAAGCCATCACCAGCCTATGCATGGGGTATTGTTGTCACATCTCGGCTGGTACATCATCCACTAGTCTCCCCCTCTTTGACATCGTCCAAAAAAGAGTCGCTAACTTAGGTCTTTCACTATCCACCAAGCTCCAGCTCCTATCCCATCGCCGCAATGTTACATCCTTGTGCTTGTTTTACAAGTACTTCTAATGGGCTGTGCTCCGATGAACTTGCTGCTCTAGTGCCCCCTCGATGTAAATACACTAGACCAACCCGAGAATCAGCTGCCCCATCCGTTCACTGTGGAAGTCTCCAGATGCCGGAGAGCTTTCTACTCATATAGCTTCTTCATATAGGGTTGCCGACCTCTGGAACTCCCTTAAGGCTCCCAGCTTCCCTGACTGTATCGACACGCAGAAATTTAAAACTAATGTAAACAGACATATCGCTGCACACCTCCCAACTTAGGATGACCCCCAAAACTTACACCCTAAATCTCAGTAGCCCCTTACATCTACAGTGGAAACCGGCCTTGTTTGGGGTGAACTATGATAAAAAAATGAAACATGCATGTATGGTTGAATATTTATTTTCGTATCATATTTAACATATTTGAAATCGTAATTTGTTTTGAACTTCTGAAACATACACTATAAATATATGAAAGCTCTGATTGATATATACTATTGATCATTGAGCTTAATTTTAACAGCAGCTTCGAACTATATCATGGAGAATTTATAATGTTTTTTTTTTTTGTTAAAACAATGAATGAGAATTAATTATTGCAAAAAATGAATCTTGTATTGTTTTAGTTCAATAATTTAAACCTAGAAGCGTATCCAAACAAGGGGCTTCTTTTTCATTTTCTCTTGTTTTCCTCTTTCTTTTTCTAATTTTCTCCCGGCTGTTACTAATATAAGCAATAGAATAAGTATAAACAACACCTGAGTTGTAAATAGTGAATAAAATCATAATCAATCAATCCAGTTACAAAATAAAGGAGAAGGTGTTATTTATTAAAACAAAGTATAAAAATAGTTTCCCTGCATTAAATAGTAATAAAAACGTGGCTATGCAAACATTTTTTGATTTATTGAATCAAGTACAACAGAAAAGTCGGAAATTAAAATAAATGAAAAATAAACGCCATTACGGCATCATTCTGAAAAAAAAAAACCCCGAAAAAAACCCGCAACGTTTTTAGAATAATTAACGGGTGTCAGGGTGATAAACACTCCCTATTTATATAAAGTTAGTTATGCACATATGGTTATATATTTCTATGTATACGATTCTTTCCTAAACTAATTAACTGATCATTATGAATGTAAGAAAACGACTGATAGACGTAAGGGTAGATAATGTAGGCTATATTTAGTTTAATTTAGTTTCGTGCAAATAGGGAAAAGAAAGGGTAGAAGCCCTTCGTGAAAATTCAGATACCTCCGATTTTTGTGAAATTTTAAAAATAGGTATCAGACATCATTTAATAAATATTCCTCAAATTTCAGTTTTCTTGGAGTATTTCAAACTGTTTTAGGGCCATGATATAGACATAACCTTCCATTTGAAAATTCATATATTTCAGATTTGCATTAAATTTGACCCATAGTCACTTCCTGGTACGTGGCACCTGGTGCTGCATTCACCCTAGGCGGGATGAGGTTAGGGTTCCTCCGTAGGAGGGAGTTTTTAGGGAGTACTAAATACACAAGCTGCCCCAAGTCGCATATATATCTTGGTAAGAGAAGATAACATCTTTAGGTTTAGGGCGTTTTTGCAGGGAGGAATCGCCGTCCTCTCACATACAGCGCCTGGTATTGCACTATTTGTAAACCATCTTGTACGGACCAGGCCCAACGTCGCTTAACTTCGGTGATCTAGCAAGAACCGGTGTGTCAACGTCATTAAACACAAATTAAGAAAGGTTCTCTGAATTTCAATTTGATCTTAAGAACCTTTAATCTTAAGACTTAAATGTTAAACATTTTCTAGAATCAAAATCTTGTAATATATGGATTTTGATAAAAATTACAATAATGATGCTAGATGTGATTTTTATTATAATTATATATTGATTTTAATATTCGGAAGGCGTCATAAAAGTGGTGCAAAACTGCCCTGTTGGGGGAATTAATTTTACCCGTCCTGGGACGGGTATTCTTGTGTTTTATAAATATAGGTTGTAAAAATGTATGTAGATAGCGTTTTATTTATATGATGATGATGATGATGGTGATGATGGTGATGATGATGATGATGATGATGATCTTCATCATCATCACCATTAATACTAATAGTAATAATAATAATACTAATTAATAATAATAATAATAATAATAATAATAATAATAATAATCTTAATAATAATAATAATAATAATAATAATAATAATAATAATACCACCACCACCACTAATACCAATATCACCACATAACTGATAGAACAGTTCTACCACTTCTTAACAATCGTGGACTTCTTCCCGAGGAACAGAAATGATCCCAGATAGGGAGAAGAGGGGCGCATGACCTGTAATACATAGATCAAAAGATCCTGAAGGAATAAAAAAAAAAACAGAAAAAAGAACATAGCCATGTCATGGATTCATTAAAAAAAACTTACGACAGAATTCCCCAAGCATGGATAATTGAATGCTTAAGAATGTACAAGATACCCAACAAGATTATTAATCTCATTAAGAAAGCAATGACAACACGGAGACTGGAACTGACAGCTGGAGAACAACACATGACTAAGATAAGAATACAAAGGGACATCTCCCAAGGAGACTCTTTATTACCACTATTGTTTATCATAGCCATGATGCAACTTTACATCTTCGGGAAATGTGATACTGGATACAAGTTTACAGACATAGAACAAATAATAACACCCATCATGTATATGGACGATCTGAAGCTATTTGAAAAACCGAAAGGAAACTGGAAAAGCTGATAATCACGACCAGAATCTTAAGCCAGGGCATTCAAATAGAATTCGTAAATGGAAAAAGGTGCACTGTTAGAGATAAAAAGAGGAAAACTAGAGACACCGGAAGGCATGAAATTGCCAAACCAAGAGGAAATACGGGCGCCTGGCGAACTTGATAACTATACATATTTGGGAGTTCCGGAAGCAGACACCATCAAATCTATAGGAGCGAAGATCGGAAAGAAATACTTAAAAAGAACAAGAAAACTCGTAAAAAACTAAATTATATAGTAGAAATCTAGTAAAAGTAAAAAAACCCTGGGCAGTATCACTAATAAAATACTCTGAACCCTTAATAGGCTGGATAAAAGAAGAAGTTTGGCATCTTGACAAGAGGACTAGGAAACTTATGATCATGTACAATGCACTACACCCGAAAGATTCATAACCCAAAACACAGAAAGACTGATCACCGCAGCAAGAGACACCGTCAAAACGAAAAATTAAGAGAAGCAGCGGAAACAGAAACAAAAACACAAGAAAAAAAAGTGGGACCAGAAACAGCTACGTGGGCGATCCATAAGAATGACAAGGTAAGAGACCCACTAAAACACCTGGACATGGCTAAGCAAAGGACACTTGAGAAGAGAAACGGAATCGCTACTGACAGATGCACAAAACAATGCGATTAGAACTAACTATATCAAAGCTAATATCGACAACACGCAGACTGTTGATAAAGGGACGAAACGGTAAATACTATAATAAGTGAATTCAGCAGACTAACCCTAAAAGAATACAAGAGCAGACAAAACGCAGACTTGTTATAAAAGGGTTAAACTTGTCCACGCGGATGGCCTTTAACTCTCAACAACATATCTGATAAAGAATGTAGACAATTAGAGGACTACAAATACTTAGAGAATACTGGAGGCGGATAAGATTAAAAACAAGGAAATTAAAAACCAGGTCACAGCTGAGTACAACAGAAGACTAAGGATTATTCTTAAATGACACGCATACAGTCGAAATACAATCTATGCTATCAATGCCAGAGCAGTAACTATCATTCGATATACTGTCGATATACTTGACTGGAATGTAAATGAACTAAAATGTTTGAATACCAAAACACAGAAAATGCTTACAATTTATGGAGCTTTTGCAAAGAAAAGAGATGCAGATCGATTGTATCTACGTAGAAATATGGTGGTCGAGGTCTACCTAGTGTTGAAGATGTTGTGAATATAGAAACAGGTTGTCTATATAAATATATTTCTGAAAGTAATGAGATTCTTCTTCGTCGTGAAGTGAAAAGAGAGGAAATACTAATAACTGGGGCGAAAAATAATCAAACGTTACAAGAGAGAGGGTTAAAATTATTTGGAAAGAAACTACACAGTGTATTCTTTAAGAAAACTGCATTTAGAGATAATTACAGCTGGAATTTGTTGGTCAGGGATGATTTCAAACGATCTACTGAGAGCACTTTAACGGCATCCCAGGAACAAGCCACTCGCACTAGGTACATCAAACATTACATCGATAAAACTGCAGAATCATCGATATGGCGATTGTGTAATGAAAGGGAAGAAACCTTAGCGCATATTGTATCTGAATGCCCTATGCTAGCAAAACATCAGTATAAAAATGGAGACAATACATGATACACTTTAAAGTATTTAATTACACTAATCAGTTTCATGAGAGGATTTAATTCAGTTCACAGAGGAATCTGGCAGATTTCCTTGAGTAGAAACCGACTTTTTCTTACGTCAAAGTGCTCATCTCGAAGTTATCGAATATATATATACACATATTAGCATTCACAAACACGTTTTTCGTCTTTTGAAAAATGTATCAGTGTGACTTTATTCGAATAAACAAAATTATTAAATGTCCCATAGGTATCACTAGCGTTTTCGATTTTTTGCCGAATCATCCTTCGAGTCAAAAGCAAATAAAGATAAAATGGGACATTTATTAACTTGTGGATTTTAATACAAAAAAGATCATCAGAAAAATTTAAAAAAATTTAAAAAAAGGTATAATTAAACAAACGAATTCTGCTATTTTTATAAATAAGAAAATGCTGGACACAATATATATATATATATATATATATATATATATATATATTATTTTTCTGATGATTTTGTAATTTGCAGAGACGATATTGACCTAAAAATGTTGTTTGGCACAAGACAAATGAAACGGACCGTAAAAAATATATATCACAGAAATGTTATGTTTTCTAGAAATGTGAAAAAATAAAAATAAAAATAATAAAACAAAAAACATGGTTATTGGAATATGATATGAACCTGACTTGAAGCTAAACCTAGGATTAGACTGTTGAGATCAAGACAAGCCTTTACTTTCTTCGAAGTAGTGCATCGACGCTGAGATCGATTATTTGAAGGTTATTTTTCATAGAAAAATAATTTTTTGAAAATTGATTAGTGTTGTTTCGATGTGTTTGGCTGTCAATAGCGAGTGTTGGACTGAACAACCTCGTGAAATACACTATCGATTTTTAATGTTCGATCTTTTTGGTTAAGAGAGTGCATATCTGACTCCCCTTTTCTTTTTCGGTCTTTCTAAATTGGGAGTTGAACTCGCAATCTACTACCATTTTCCGCTCGCAAATCTTGTATAACGGCTGGTCTTGAAAAAATGACGACAAACACTGATATATTAAAATATTTATTTCTCGGCTGTGGACAAACGAGTGAAGTGAGAGAGATTGAGAAAGAGAGAGAGAGAGAGAGAAGAAAGAGAGAGAGCGGAAGAAAGAGAGGGAGAGTTGAAGATCGCATGAGAGTAACCGGAGGTTTATCTCCCAAACTCGCTAGCCAGCAGACTCTCTCGATATAATTTTATGCTCGTTTATATAACAGTTTGGGACACCCACGCATTTTCCTGTAAACGTCCATGTCGTGATTTCGCCTTAGCCATCAATGTAGCCACACCCCGAGGGTGTTTATTTAGCGACGGGTGTACTCCCGTTTGCAGATAACCTTCGTAGGCGTCTCTGTATAAAATCCCCCGATATTTTATTTTCGGAAAGTTTTGTTTCCGTGAAAATCAACTCCATTTTATTTCTTCCGGCTAGACTTGTGTCTGTGTCAAGCTGGTTTAATTTATTCCTGCCGTGGGCTATATCCAGTTAACCAGATTCGAAATTCAGCACTGACTTGCATTTTCAGTCCTCTAATGTCGCTTTATTTATTTGTTTATTTTTCTAGGTTTTCTCAAAATATTATTTTACTTTTTTGTTGACATATTTATTTGTTCGTTATTTAGCTTATACTTATTTGTTTTTATTTTTATTTCGTATATTTTACGACTGTTTTTTTACTCTTTTTTAATCTTTGTTCATCATTATTTTATAAGATCTTTAGAGGACCAAAACAATATTGTTTTATTTTTTTGTTGACTTATTTATTTGTTCGTTATTTATCTTATACTTATTCTTGTTTTGTTTTTTTTATTTTTAATTAGTATATTTTTCGACTGTTTAAAAAAAAATCTTTTTTCATCATTATTGTATACGATCCTTAGAGGATTAGAAAAATAAATTAATAAATTAAAAAAAAAAGAAGATAAACTAAAATTAAAACTAAAAATAAAAGAATCAATAAAAATAATAAAATAGAAATCAGACCATGTGGTAAGACTATTTTTTTACCACATGGTTTGATTTCTATTTTATTATTTTTATTTATTCATTAATTCTTAGTTTTTGTTTACAATTTATCTTATTGTTTTTTTTCCTTCCGTCACATATTTATTCTGTACACAACTATTTTTTAACTCAGTTTGGTTCTCCACGTGATGTCAATTATTCTTATTCTGCTACCAACCATCCCTTTTACTCACTACTCTTCCCTCTTCTCCTCCTTCTCTTCCTCTCACATATCTACTACACACATTATCCATTGCCCCCTTCCTCCTACCACGGTTTCCTTGCTTGTCCAAATTTCCATAACCAATAATATATATATATATATATAATTGTTTTTAAATTCCCGAAACAGTTTTTCATGGTAAACTACTGATGATCCCTTAAAATAGTGTTAGAAATAAACTAATATAATAACTGTAAAAAATAAATTGACTTACATGAGTGATTTTCCACTGGAAGACTTGGGACTATAAGTTTTTTTAAATTTTTTTTTTTTAATATAGTTTTAATGGTTGAGAAACTTCCGAGACTATATATATATATATATATATATATATATATATATATATATATATATATATATATATAATTAACTTGTTACAAATATCCAGGGGGTATAAATCCGAAGGAAGTTGAAACCGGGTTTATGAGAGTGCTCAAATATACACTAACAAATATATATATATATATATATATATATATATATATATATATATATATATATATATATATATATATATATATATATATATATAACCGACAACTTATGTTTGAATATCTTTTCGTAGATCATTTCCAATGTCCAAATAAGAATCTTAATTTCGGAGGGGAATTGGCCAATGAATCTGCCAAAGTTTCCATTTGTGTCCCAAGTACTTTCAGGCCCATTCGGGTCCATCTTCAGGGAAATGAGGTGAATCAGGTAAAGACCATGTTTTCGTATATTAGAAGCTCTATACATAAAAACAAACAGTCCCGTAATTAACAGGATTAACTTCAATACCAACAATAATATACTAAAATGTATATAATGCTAACTATAGTTTCGCACTTATATAATTCCCGCTAAAACCACCTATAATACGAACACATGGTCTTTACCCGATTCACCTCATTCTCCTGAAGATGGACCCGGATCTGCCTGAAAGAATACGAAAAGATATCCAGACATCAGTTGTCGGTTATATTTAACAACACTTGCCTTCAATATATATATTTGATGTAAACAGAATACAGAATGTATTTCACAAACATAATTTTTCTTCCTACATTGTATAAAAATAATGAGTTTTTGTTCAATAAAGTAACATCACCGAATGAATATGGTCGAAACCATCGACCGAAATGCATTAGTCCAGCTTTAATGATGTGTATGTGTCCTGTTTTTTTTTTACTAGCATCTTGTCTTGTTTGTCCAAATTTCCATAACCAATTATATATATATCTCCACCCACTCCTCTCTCATGAATCTAGTCCAACCCTCCTATTTGCCCCCAACTCTTTCCCCGCCTTACATCTCGACCCTCCAACTACATACACACTCTATTTTCCATACCATCATCGGTTTATCTTCCACGCTTCACTGTATAAATTGTTGAGTTCTGTATAATAAAGCTCATTTTACGAAATTAATTTACGAAATTAATTTGGTCGAACAAACGACCGAAATACTTTGGTTTAGCTTTAATTATGTGTTTGTATCCTTATTTCTACTAGTATGTTTTCTTACTTATCCATTATTCCATTAATTAATTTTCCATATATATATATATATATATATATATATATATATATATATATATATATATATATATATATATATATATATATATATATATTATTGATGTAAAAAGGAATACAGAATGTATTTCACGAACAGAATTTTCGGTCGCTACATGCGGACTTCTTCAGTGCAATGAGATATATGTGTGGCCAGCAGGTTGAAATATCAGCGAAATCGAGTAGAGCCAATGGGATGAAGAGGCTAGTGTATATGTACCAGTTAATCATATATAGTCGAAAGAACCCGAAATCGATAATGATGGGAGCTCAACCAAAGGTTAAAGTGCAGCCATCAAAACACGTCTTTCTCATCTTACAAATGAGGCAACCACGCTCAGATGGATGATTGATTAGTTCAAGTTTATTTTGATCGAGAAATGATTTAAAAAAAAAGATTGATTGGTTTTTGTTTCAAACTGCAAAGATGCATGGGCGGGTGTCAATAGCGGGTGGAACGCACTCCCGCGTTATTCTGTTTGGCCAGGAGCAAAGTGTAGTATCTGTTCCGATGGATACGGAACCCTATAGACCGGTGTCGTCTTGGCCTTCGGGTCTTGATTACGCCTGTTTGTGGGTTTGTCCTGTGCAGTTCTAGGAGATCCACCTTCCCAGGCTTTGCCTCCCCTCTTTGGTGAGGAGTAAGTTTATTGCTTACTGTCTGAGGCGCCCCTACCGGGGAATACCGACCGGGCTGCCCAGACATTTTTTGTAGACCGGAGTGCTCAAATTCTCGGGCGCTGGCTTTTCAAATCCCACTTTCCCGACCTTGTGTCACATCTTAGCTTGTGGGAGGTAGATAAATAAAATCTCCTGAGTTGATAGAGTGCATATCTGGCACCCCTTTTTTTGGTATCGTTTTAAACAACCCCCTTCTCCAGTCAGCTCAACTTTTATTTTTGTTTGTTTTTATTTCTTTTTTTTTTTTGGAAGGAGGGGCAATTCTTCGATCAGATTTGCAAATGTCTTTTCCTCGTCTGTTTTCCTCATTTGTCATTTACATTAACGTTTCTGTCTGTGATACGCCAACTGCGGCCCTCAGAGATTTCTGAAATAACATTTGTTCAGATCTAGTTTAGTTCGTTATATGCGTTCTGTTTTTCTAAGTTCATTTTTGTATAGTCTAAACATGCATTCATTCGATGCATCAAGGGAGATCGTCAGTAATGCATTGCCATGATTTTTACTTTCGCATCCTATCGATTAAGACAGATACCTCGACCTGAGACCGGCGGATTCAGATCATCCATTTCACAAGTTTGTGCTACGCACATCCACATAAGATTTTTGTTGTATTTTTGAAGCAATATATCCGACAGACAACATTATTTTCACGTCACAAACAGACCGCATATTTTCAAATATTGTACTTGTATGCTATTTCTTAAAATCAATCATCTTGAGAAAGTATTGAAACAAAAAGGAAACCTTAATGAATATATGAATAAGTTTGGTTTTTCCTTTTTTTATTTTTTCACATCTATATCTATATTCTCTTTGCTAAAAAAAAATTGTGAAAGTTGTTGTTTTTGTATTTTTGTATATTTTCTTATATTTAAAAAGAAACTGTGCTAACAGTAATATCTTTACTGATTTATCCCTATGAGCTCCGCTGAAGATAAAAGCCTGCATTTTTGAAAATCCATGGGTTATGAAAAGAATAGAAGTTATTTATACGTATATATTTCTTGTTCAAACTACTTGATGATTCAATAAATATTGTTCTTTTTCCAATTTTTAATCTCATAACTCATTTTACATTATAATTGCTCTAGATTGTATATTGAACATTGACTTTTCAAGATATATTTAAAGATATCATTTTGATCTTTGTTATGTCTTCATTTTTATATATATATATATATATATATATATATATATATAAATATATATATATATATATATATATATATATATATATATATGTAAATATATAAATATATATATAGATATATATATATATATATATATATATATATATATATATAAACAAGATTTTGTTACATTTAAAGTCCAATATTTTATTTATCTTACGAAATATTTTTTCTAAAACATTCAACTTATGATGCAATTTTACAGTTCTATTTCGTTCAAAAAGGGTCCAACTAACATTAGTATGCCATATATATATATATATATATATATATATATATATATATATATATATATATATATATATATATATATATATATATATAATGACCCGATCATTATGAATTTTTAAATATATATTTTAGGCAAAACGGTAAGTAACATAGGCACATTAATGTTTTTGTAATTTTTAAAATATATATAAAATTACGTATATATATATATATATTTTTTTTTGATAAAAAAAATGACTCAATAACTGGTCACCTCTGAAGATGGAATTTATTCCGAAATATAAGATTAATGAAAAAAAAAATACAAATTAATCTCGCATTGTTAATGACTTACATATCAATTTATTAACATATCCAACAATGCTTTAAATGGACGACCAACCAATACTATTACCTACATGAGCTAGCCAGGCTCTTCGTTCGACACCGGAATTTGAATCATGGCTGCCAACACCACCAGTGCGAAGAGGCGTTTTATCAAGTAACAAAGAAATAAGTTTGGTTATTCTTGTTTTTGATAAAAAAAAATGACTCAATAACTGGTCACCACTGAAGATGGAATTTATTCCGAAATATAAGATTAATGGAAAAAAAGTACAAATTAATCTTGCATTGTTAATGGCTTACATATCAATTTATTAATATATATATATATATATATATATATATATATATATATATATATATATATATATGGTTGTACGAGATAAACCCCTTAACTAATGAACCTATCATCATTAATTTGTAAAAAGACGGCTTCTATGTTTAAGAGTGAGTTATAGGGGCTATATTAAGTTTAATTCAGTTTTATGCTAAAGGTGCAAAAATGTGATTGAAGACCTTCATAAAAATTCAGAAACCTTAATTAAAAAAAAAATATTTTTAAATAAGTATTCGACATGAATTAATAAATATTTTCTAAATTTCAGTTTTTTTTTTAGTATATTAAATGTTTTTTTAGGGTGCATACTATGGGCACAAACTCACTTTGAAAATTCACTATTTTCAAATTTGCATCGAATTTGATTAATATTTACTAGTCGCCAATTAAGGAAGATTTCCTGAACTTTATTTCTTATTAAGACCTCACTAAGCCTAAGCTTAAAATGTTTAGATATACAGGACAACACACACACACACACACACACACACACACACACACACACACACACACACACACACGCACGCATATATATATATATATATATATATATATATATATAATGTCTGAACACGATAACTGAATAGCTTATTGTATACGATAAATTAAACACTAGGTGCTATTTAGCCATGACTGATGATGACAATTAATACCTTTTCAAATGGTATTATTTACCTTCTATGCAGGAGGTTTGACACAAGGTCAGGTGATATTAAAATACATTAGAACAGCAA
This sequence comes from Sepiola atlantica, assembly GCA_963556195.1. Taxonomy (NCBI): domain Eukaryota; kingdom Metazoa; phylum Mollusca; class Cephalopoda; order Sepiida; family Sepiolidae; genus Sepiola; species Sepiola atlantica. The sequence continues at coordinate 53,445,572 of OY744547.1, forward strand.
ATTGAATATTTAATATTTAAAATACAGAATGAACCAGGAAGAAAAATAATAATACTACTATTACTACTAATTAAATAAAATGAAATAAAATAAAATAAAAATTTAATTTTAATTTAATATTATTATTATTATCATTATTTTTTTCTTGGTTTATTCTGTATTTTAAATATTTATTTTGCTGTTTCACATGTATTTTCATTACGATTATCATTTTTGAACTGACTGATGGAGTAATATATGGTTACATAATAGGAGGTTATGTCTCCAATATTGTCTAGATATTTATTGAGCACGGTTCTGAAGAAGAAAAGAGTTCCCGAAATATTATATTATATGGAGTTTCCACCAGACCATCTTGATACAGGTATTACATAACATTGTAACATTGTGTAGATAAACAGATATATGTGTGTTTGTGAAAAAATAAATAAATATATATATGTGTATGTATACATTGTATTAAGGGTGAAACTATTTTATTTGTTCCACCATTATATGTCTTATTTGCTCCAACTTGTGTCTTTCCGTCACACCTCTGCATTGCATTGCCTTCTAAGTATCACATTTCTATATACAAATAAACAATGCTTCAAGCAAACTACATAAACGTATTGTCTGAATATATGTATTTAAAAAAAAATAACACTCAAATTAGATGTGTTTTTCTCAAATGACTTCTGTATGTGACGCTGATGAAGAGATGAAGGTTGGACTCATCAAACGTACACAAAATATACGTGTGCGTGTGTTTGTATATCTGTGTTCACATTTCTGTTTGTTCCAATTCCATATTGATTTTTGAGCTTTAATTAAGCAACAGCAGACAGACAGACAGACAGACAGCTTTCCGATCATAAAAAAGTGTCATCATGTCTCCTTCAAGAACATGACCTTTCACATTACGAATAACTGACAAATTACTATCATCACTTAATTCAACTCTGATCTATGTTTTTTATTATTTAGATTATTCGGATTGCTGTTGTCATCTTGGATTTTATTATTGCAACGTTTCAGCCGATGTAACACCCGACCTTCTTCAGGTGCGTCTTGTCGAACTCAGGAATCTTTAATGTCGAACTCTGGAATTTGTATGTCGGACTGAACCCTTTATTTAAGGCACTGGTGTAGACTGCTCTCGTTCCGTCAGCCTAAACACATGCATATATAACTTCATTATTGATGACCGTAAAGTGGGGGGGGGGCAGTCAAAAAGTGTGAGGGGTGCCGCCGTCCATGCTTATATTGATAATGCCAAAGGGAAATTTAGAAGTTATTCATTGTCCAACTCACTACTGAGGACACGTCTTGTTGAATATTTTATACTCTGTCTATGACTTATTTTAGGCATAGTCTTAAACTCTGATGTGGAGAAAGTATATTTGGATGGCGAAGCTATTGAGGTTGTTGAGAAGTTTTATTACCTTGGTGATACCATTGGAGCACAGGGAGGAGCAGGTAAGAGTGTGATTAAGTAATTCTTAATTATATTCTTCATATTGCCTGTACTGAAGATTGAACCTTGAACCTTCAGAAGACTGTCACTTAGCACTTTATTCGTTGCGCCAGGGGTCTATGGAGCGAGAGCTGTCTACCCCCGTGAATTAAATAAAGAGTTCCGTTCTAAATTCCGAACAGATTCTTGAGTTCGTCATAAAGATTCCCGAGTTCAATAAGACGCACCTAAAGACGGTTAGACGTTACATCCGCAGAAACGTGAGAATAAAATCCAAGATGAGAACAGTAGTCAAATAATACAAATGATCAATCCTCATTTAAAAAATTCCGAAACATAATATCTGACCTGTGTATTTGACTTGTGTACACTGTATTAGGAATCAAATTCGCTCCAAAACTTTCTGAACTCTTTTTGGGTGTGCAACTTTATCCAAGATTTCGTGTTAGAAAGTAAGAACTAGATTGATTATTATTGGCTAATAATGAAGCAGCGTAATTCCTATGCAACTCAATTGCAATGAACATCTTGTTAACAGCGCCATCTATCGTTAGACACCATTTCCTCCAAACTACCAATTATGGAAGGGGACATAACTCTTGACATTAAACAGCAATACTTCGTTAACATGCAGGCGTTCTCCATATATTGATTAGGATTGAATAACAAGCAATTAGTGTCTCAATTGGCACAAACAGTTTGGAAGCAACGCCACCTATGATGACAAAACATCTTCTCGGAACTAGTAATTAATAAAGAGGCCATAACTCTTCATATAAACTTGTAACTAGTTAACAAGAAATCTGAGTACAAGCGAGTTTATTTGCTCCCACCTATGCATACTAACTCGGGGTCTTTTTTCGTTTTTGTTTATTTCCCCACTACAACCATATAAAAATCTAGAAGCCGTTTTTGTACCACAAAACAGAATATTGAACCGATATTAAAAATAGATTCACAAAATTTTACATACGAGTGAATATGCTTGTGTATATGGTTTTATCACTTCAAGTACATTAGCAGTAAACTTTAAGTACGCGAACCTTGAATTACGCACTTCACTTAATTATTACACCCAGCGGTTCATGGGAGCACCCAAAATTTATGATATAATGCCACGCTAAAATATCATCTAGTCTCGACGTTGCCTTTTTGTTACAATTAAAGTGTAATATCCTGTTATATTCGTTAAGAATAAGCTTAAAGTTAAAATTAGATGTGATAGAAAAAGTTTACATTCCATGGAATTCAACAAAAGGTGGATACACGTTTGGAGTTTGTGCGTACGAAAGCGAGTCAGATATGAGTACGTATTCCTTGTCTAAGTGTGGCACAGACGATTAGGAGTCATGTGGGACTCAGTTAAGATTGCCTAGTTAGTTGAGTTATTGTATGCAGTCCCCTTTTATTTTTAGTTAATAGGATCCACCAAGATGACCACTCCTCATATTTTGCCTTTCTTAAACTGTATTTTATATTGGAAGAACACCAATACGGTAACACCTGGATAATTTCATATGAAGTTAGGCGTGTCTGTATGTATATATATTTGAATGTATAGGATTCACTCCTGAACAAATTAATCGATTATTAAGAATTTTGGAACACGGCTGCTTGGCATAAGGCTGATTAATCGAGACTATATTCAGTTTAATTTAGTTTCATGCAAATGAGCAAAGAGGGGGTTACATTTTAATAATAAGTATTAGACATCAACTAAATTTAAGTTTCTCTGGGGTATTTTAAAAAACTTTAACAGGCATAATATGGACACAAACCTCAATTTAAAAATTCAGATATTTCAGATTTGCATTAAATTTGATCAATAGTCATTAGGCACCAATTAATCAAGGTTACCTGAATTTTAATTTCTTCTTAAATTTTAGATATTTTCTTGAATAAATATCATGTAATGGATTTTGATCAAAATTGGAATAAGGATTTTGGACATAAGGTTTAATTGCATTATATTTTGGGTTTCATTTTCGTAAATTAGCATAAAAAATGGGGAAAAACTGTTCCGTTCGGGGAATTTATTTTACCAGCCTGAGGACGGGTGTTTTAGTTTCAATTTTTAATGGGCTATATGTAATTGCATTTTGTCACAATAGGTTTTGGCGACATGTATTCAATGAGCAATTTTGTCAAACCCGCATTTGTATCAGGTTCTTGAGAAGGGATTAATAAATAAATAAATAAATAAATAAATAAATCTTCTTCTCTTGTGGACAGATCTATGTTTACTCAAGAGGCAATTGAGACAGCGTTTCTTCGGATGATTGGCGCGAATGCGACTCCATTAAAGCGTGAACCTGGCTAAATGAAATGTCTTTGGCCTTTTGGCTAAGATCAAAGTGTAGTATCTGTTCTGATGGATACTGCACCCCATAGACTGGCATTGTCTTGGCCTTCGGGGCTTGATTTACGCCGGTTTATGGGTTTGTCCTGTGCAGTTCTAGGAGGTCCACCCTCCCAGGCTTTGCCTCCCCTCTTTGGGGAGGAGTAAGTTTATTGCTTACTGCCTGAGGCGCCCCTACCGGGGAATGCCGACGGGGCTGCCCAGGCAATTTTTTCATGGCCAGAGTGCTCACCTTTTCGGGCGCTGGCTTTTAAAACCCCACTTTCCGACCCGAGCTTGGGTCACATCTTACTTGTGGGAGTAAGATAAACCTGGCCTTGTGCCTAACCTCCTGGGGAGGTAAATAAAATGTCTTTGGCCTTTTGGCTAAGATCAAAGTGTAGTATCTGTTCCGATGGATACTGCACCCCATAGACTGGCATTGTCTTGGCCTTCGGGGCTTGATTTACGCCGGTCTATGGGTCTGTCCTGTGCAGTTCTAGGAGGTCCACCCTCCCAGGCTTTGCCTCCCCTCTTTGGGGAGGAGTAAGTTTATTGCTTACTGCCTGAGGCGCCACTACCGGGGAATGCCGACGGGGCTGCCCAGGCAATTTTTAATGCCAGAGTGCTCACCTTCTCGGGCGCTGGCTTTTTAAACCCCACTTTCCCGACCCGAGCTTGGGTCACATCTTACTTGTGGGAGTAAGATAAACCTGGCCTTGTGCCTAACCTCCTGGAGAGGTAAATAAAATGTCTTTGGCCTTTTGGCTAAGATCAAAGTGTAGTATCTGTTCCGATAGATACTGCACCCCATAGACTGGCATTGTCTTGGCCTTCGGGGCTTGATTTACGCCGGTCTATGGGTCTGTCCTGTGCAGTTCTAGGAGGTCCACCCTCCCAGGCTCTGCCTCCCCTTTTTGAGGAGGAGTAAGTTTATTGCTTACTGCCTGAGGCGCCCCTACCGGGGAATGCCGACGGGGCTGTCCAGGCAATTTTTAATGGCCAGAGTGCTCACCTTCTCGGGCGCTGGCTTTTCAAGTCCCACTTTCCCGACCCGAGCTTGGGTCACATCTTACCTTGTGGGAGTAAGATAACACTGGCCTTGTGCCTAACCTCCTGGAGAGGTAAATAATATGTCTTTGGCCTTTTGGCTAAGATCAAAGTGTAGTATCTGTTCCGATGGATACTGCACCCCATAGACTGGCATTGTCTTGGCCTTCGGGGCTTGATTTACGCCGGTCTATGGGTCTGTCCTGTGCAGTTCTAGGAGGTCCACCCTCCCAGGCTTCGCCTCCCTCCTTTGGGGAGGAGTAAGTTTATTGCTTACTGCCTGAGGCGCCCCTACCGGGGAATGCCGACGGGGCTGCCCAGCCAATTTTTAATGGCCAGAGTGCTCACCTTCTCGGGCGCTGGCTTTTCAAACCCCACTTTCCGACCCGAGCTTGGGTCACATCTTACTTGTGGGAGTAAGATAAACCTGGCCTTGTGCCTAACCTTCTGGGGAGGTAAATAAAATGTCTTTGGCTTTTTGGCTAAGATCAAAGTGTAGTATCTGTTCCGATGGATACTGCACCCCATAGACTGGCATTGTCTTGGCCTTCGGGGCTTGATTTACGCCGGTCTATGGGTCTGTCCTGTGCAGTTCTAGGAGGTCCACCCTCCCAGGCTTTGCCTCCCCTCTTTGGGGAGGAGTAAGTTTATTGCTTACTGCCTGAGGCGCCACTACCGGGGAATGCCGACGGGGCTGCCCAGCCAATTTTTAATGGCCAGAGTGCTCACCTTCTCGGGCGCTGGCTTTTCAAACCCCACTTTCCGACCCGAGCTTGGGTCACATCTTACTTGTGGGAGTAAGATAAACCTGGCCTTGTGCCTAACCTCCTGGGGAGGTAAATAAAATGTCTCTTGGCCATCTGGCTAAGATCAAAGTGTAGTATCTGTTCCGATGGATACTACACCCTATAGACCGGTATTGTCTTGGCCTTTGGGTCTTGATTCCGCCGGTCTGTGGGATTGTCCTACACAGTTCTGGGAGGTCTACCCTCCCAGTCTTTACCGTCTTACATTTTGAGAATGGTCAGTTTATTGCTATTGCCTGAGGTGCCCTACCGGGGAATGCTGACAGGCGTTGGCTTTAAATGTCACATAGACCCCCGACCCCCACTTCCCCCCTTCCATAGTGGGCTTTCATGCCTTAGGGTGGATACATTCTGGGAATATAATTTTAATTCCCTGAATTAATGTTTCCCGGGATGTATTGCCCTAAATACAATCTGTTCCGATGGACACTACACCCTACAGACCGAGATCGTCTTGGCCTTCGGGGCTTGATGACGCCGGTCTGTAGGTTTGTCCTGTGCAGTTCTAGGAGGTCCACCCTCCCAGGCTTTGTCTTCTTACCCTATGAGAAGGGGTTAGTTTATTGCTGATCGCCTGAGGCGCCCCTACCGGGAATGCCGACGAGGCTGCCCAGGCATTTTTTGAGGGTTACAGGTGCTCTTACTCTAGGGTGTTGACTTATCAAATCCCACTTTCCGACCTTGTGTCACATCTTACCGCTGTGGGGGTAGATAAATACCCTCTCGCAGCGTGACTACATTTGAAGTGGTACGGCAGGGTAATGCGTCCGGCAGGAGATAGCTTCCCCTTCCATACGTCCTTATCAGGAAAACAAAAAAATTATTCTGCCTTATTCAAAACTAATAGAATACCCGTCCCAGAACAGTATTGTACAACGTTTATATTCCCTTACGAAGATTAAAATCAATATATAATACGATTTAACCTTATGCTTAGAATCCTTATTCCAGCTTTGATCAAAATTCTATATATGATTCTTCAAATTGAAGGCTTAAGCTTAAGGGTTCTTAAAATGAAAATTGAAATTCTGAGAATTTTTCTTAATTCATCTCTAATGACTATGAATTTTGATTCAATGCAAATCTGAAAAATTGAATTTTCACATGGGATGTTTTGCCCATACCTTAATTCCTTTTAGAATATTCCAAAAAACACGTTGGGAAATATTTATTAATTGATACCTGATACCTATTGTCAATATTTCACAAAATACGAAGATATAACATTTTTTACAATTTTTAGAACATGAAACTAAATTACACTTTATATAGCCCACACTACGGTCCTTTACTCCTAACGGTGCTACAAGATCAGGCTGTCTGAAGATACTGGCTTTCTGACCAAAAACGCAGCAAATATTGATGTTATTGTTTGTTCCTTTACCTTTGCAAAACTCAATCATGTTCTGCAAAGCCAAAAACAATTTTCTTCTACAAAACAACCAAACGAAACACCATGAATAAACATTTGAAGATATAATTTCCTGGTGAAACCCATAGAAAAACGACGATAGAAAGTGTCGCATTAATTAAGGAAAAAGGTAGATATGCCTGAGGCAGGATACTCAGATCGCACCATCGTAGGATTGAAATGTAAACCCAATATATATATATATATATATATATATATATATATATATATATATATATATATATATATATATATATATATAATTTAGTCGGTCAACTCACATCGGAAATCGACTTATATACGGAAATTAACGGAATTCGATGCGTTAAACATGAGTATCCCTTTGCTGCCATCTTTATTGCATTAAAATGCCGGGCAACTAACGGTTATCGATAGAACGAAACGATTAGTAACAATTAACCGCTTTTTATCTTTCTCTCTCTCTCTATCTCTCTCTTTCTTTCTGTCTCTTTCTCTCTCTCTCACTCTCTCTCTCCCTGTCTCATTTCCTTTTCTTACTTTCTCTCTAGTTTGCTGCGTCTAGCACTTTTCTGTTATATCTTCTCTCTTTTCTTTCTTTTCATTTCGCCCATCTCTCTGTCTCTCTCTCTCTCCCTGTCTGTCTCTGTCTGTCTGTCTGTCCGTCTGTCTGTCTGTCTCTCCCTCCATGTCTCACTCCGTTTTCGTTTTCTCCTTCTAGTTTGTTGCTTCCATTACTTTTCCTTTATATCCTCTTTCTTTTCTTTTCTCTTCATTTTGTCTCTCTCTCTCTTTCTCTCTCTGTCTATCTCTCCCTGTCTCATTTCTTTTTCTTCTTTTCTCTATAGTCTGTTGCTTCCAGTACTTTTCTTTTATATCCTCCTCCTTTCTCTTCATGTTGTCTCTTTCTTCATTTCGTCTCTCTCTCTGTCTATCTCTCCCCGTCTCATTTCTTTTTCTTTCTTTCTCTATAGTCTGTTGCTTCCAGTACTTTTCTTTTATATCTTCCTCCTTTCTCTTCATTTTGTCTCTTTCTTCATTTCGTCTCTCTCTCTCTCTCTCTCTCTCTCTCTCTCTGTCTATCTCTCCCCGTCTCATTTCTTTTTCTTCTGTTCTCTATAGTATGTTGCTTCCAGTACTTTTCTTTTATATCTTCCTCCTTTCTCTTCATTTTGTCTTTTTCTTCATTTCGTCTCTCTCTCTCTCTCTCTCTGTCTATCTCTCCCCGTCTCATTTCGTTTTATTTCTTTTTCTATAGTCTGTTGCTTCCAGTACTTTTCCTTTATATTTTCCCTATTTTCTCTCCCTTCATTTCGTCTCTAGTCAATTACCTCTCGAAGTTTTCCAAATTTATAGATTCTCTCTCTCCTTTCTATTTCTTCTTTTTTTTCTCTTATTTTCTCCCCCTGCTTGTCTAGTTTCGGTTATATCTTTTGTATTCATCCTTTCATCTCCGTTTACCCAGTCTCTCTCTCTCTCTCTACACCCCTCTCTTTCTTTAGTTCGTTTCTTCTTTCAGTTCTCTTCTTTTATATATTCTCTCTTCTCTCTCATTCTTCTGCCTATCTTTCTTTCGTTACATCCCCCAGTTCCCTCTCTCCCTCTCTTTCTCTTCATATCTTCCTTCTTTTACTCTCTCTCTCTTCCTATCTTTCTTACTCATATAATCGTTTTTATTCCTTCATTTTCTTTTCTTCCCCCCACCCTTTTCTTTCTTTTAACTTATCCTGTCTCTATTGCTCTTTTTTTCTTTTAAACTCGTTTCTCTTACTATCTCCCTTTTCCTTCTCTTCTGCGTTCTCTATTACTCTCTGTCTCTCTCTATATATATCTTGCATTTCTTTCATCTTTTGCTCTCTCTCTTCCTTCTTTACCTCCTTTTCTTTTCGACTCTCTTTTTTCTTTGCTCTCTTCTTTGCTTCTTCTCGTCTTTCTGTCTCACACTCCTCTTTTTTTCTGTATCTACGTTCTCATTTCTCTTTCTTTTCTTTCACTTTCGTCTCACACTCTTCTTTTTTTCTGTATCTACGTTCTCATTTCTCTTTCTTTTCTTTCACTTTCGTCTCACACTTCTCTTTTTTTCGGTATCTACGTTCTCATTTCTCTCTCTTTTCTTTCACTTTCGTTTCACACTCCTCTTTTTTTTCTGTATCTACGTTCTCATTTCTCTCTCTTTTCTTTCACTTTCGTCTCACACTCCTCTTTTTTTCGGTATCTACGTTCTCATTTCTCTCTCTTTTCTTTCACTTTCGTCTCACACTCCTCTTTTTTTCTGTATCTACGTTCTCATTTCTCTCTCTTTTCTTTCACTTTCGTCTCACACTCCTCTTTTTTTTCTGTATCTACGTTCTCATTTCTCTTTCTTTTCTTTCACTTTCGTCTATCTAGTCTTCTTGTTTCTCGTTATTGCTCCGTCTTCTCGTTGTCGCCGCCATTTTTTACTTGATACTTCGTGGCCCAAACCCAGCGCGGTCACAAACACGAGACAATAACAGTTAGCGCGTCAGTATTTTTTATTAAAACTACGATCAGGATTTTCTAATGCGAGAGCCGAGATCAAAATATGTTATTCTTGACGAAGAACGCAGGTGCGTTAGAAATATTTAATAACATTTTTTTTAAAATTACTAAAAACAGCAATATCGTTTTTATGCTTCAAACACCACTAATCATCCTCAAAATAAAGGTCTAGAAGCATACGTGGAATATCAACAAAATTTACATATATAAAGTTAGTTTCTTTTATTAATTAATCTCCCTCCCACGGCGGGAAGATTAGACACAAGGTCATGAAAGTGGGATTTGAAAAGCCTAGAAGAAGAGCACTCTGGCTGAACAAAAATTGCCCCATCGGCAGCCCCGATGGGATTTCTCCGGTAAGGTACCCGAGACGGACAAAGAACAAGCCATCCTCATAAATAGCAAAGACTTTGCCGGTGTGATTTATAAAGTTAGGTTATGAGTATATACTTATATATTTGTATGTACAGGATTCACTTCTACACTAATTAAATGCTTATTATGAATTTTGGAACGCAGCTGCTAGGTGTAAGGATTGGTAATGTGGGCTATATTTAGTTTCATTCTGTTTGACGCAAATGAGGTAAAATCCAAATCCTTTCTATCGAACTTTTTTCATCCATCTTACTCCTCCCTCTTCTTCTTCTTCTTCTTCTTCTTCTTCTTCTTCTTCTTCTTCTTCTTCTTCTTCTTCTTCTTAGATATTTGAAACTCTTTCAGAGAACTCGTTTGTACCAGATATTTAAAATTCTTTAATAAAATTCTTTAATAGTCGATATTATTTTTTAATCCTGTTTATTTATTGTAATAATGCTCTTAAATAAATTCTTCTTCTTCTTCTTCTTCTTCTTCTTCTTCTTCTTCTTCTTCTTCTTCTTCTTCTTCTTAGTTTCATTCTGTTTGATACAAATGAGGTAAAATCCAAACACCTCCGATTTTTGTGAAATTTTAACAATGCTCCTCCCCCCTCTACTCATTTCTCTCAGCCTTCATTTAGTATTTCACTTCCTCGTTCATGTGTCTCTATTTCTAACCCCATCTTCCCTCCTCTCTCTATATCCTTTTTCTCTCTTATCTTTCTATCTCTATTTCTCTCTAGTTTCTATTCTCTACTCTTCCCCTTTCCTTTCTCTTCCCTTTTCACTCTATCCTTTCTATCGAACTTTTTTCATCCATCTTACTCCTCCCCCTCCTCTTCTTTTTCTTCTTCTTCTTCTTCTTCTTCTTCTTCGTTTTCTTCTTTTTCTTGTTTTTTTTTCTTCTTCTCCTTCTTCTTTTTTTTTCTTTTTCCTTTTTTCTTTTTCTTCTTTTTTCTTCTTTTTTTCTTCCTTATCTTTTCTCTTCTTCTTCTTCTTCTTCTTCTTCTTCTTCTTCTTCTTCTTCTTCTTCTTCTTCTTCTTCTTCTTTATTTTCTAAAAATAAAAATAGAAACTATCGTTTATAAACAATCTGTTTACAAAATATACGCAAACGCACCAAAATAATATACCAATGAATTATATACAACACATAGGCACGGTTTCGACATAAAATTAGCCGACGACACCTGATATGCCGTAAAAGTCAACAATAAAAGGATTCAGTTTTCTTTCTCCTTCCCCCCTATTCAACTGGTCAACAAAAACATCTTTTCGCTCTGCTGTCTGGAAAAAAAATTGATACTTCTAGGTAACCGTAAGCCGCTGAATTCAAATATAAACTCAGTTTTTTAAAAAATCAGATCAAGTCAAGGTTCTTGCTTTTGACATTGATATTTTTTCATATATTGGCTTATTATACGTTATGCGATTCATTTAAGACGGGGGGGGGGGCAACCTCCGGCCCGCGGGCCATATCCGGCTCGCGGGCCATATTCGGTCCACAAAGGCTTAGCATCCGGCCCGCCACCCTGTTATGCTTTATTATTGCAATCCGGCCCGCCGACCTCCCAGTAAAACTCATATAATTTTGTGACATAGACGTAAATGTATGGTTTCAATTAAGATTTACAGTGAAATAAAAATGTATAAATATCAGCGAGCGATGATGCATGTATATTTCATTTTTCTTTAACTATTAATTTCAAATATTTGGCCTGAGATAAAAATAGAAGAAGAGAAAGAGAGAGGCAAAGAGGAAACGAGAGACGAGAAAAGGGCATGAATCAGAGAACTTATGTGAGGTGTGAAAAAACGAATGCTGGATCAACTTGCTACTTTCCTTGTCATTATTTTTTATGTTTCCAAAATGGCTCTTCGTCGGCGTCTTTTATAACATCACATACAGAAATCTCTTGAGAAAAAAATATCAGATTTGTAGAGTGTTCAATGCAATTTTTGTACAATTTATTCCTGTAAACAAAATATAGTAATTCTGAGATTTCGTTTTTCACTCCGGCTCGCGATCTCCTTCCAAAAGTCTCATCTGGCCCTCACTCTGAAAAGGCTGCCCGCCCCTGATTTAAGACGACTGTATAATGTGCTTTTCAGCAAAGTTTCACTGTTTCCAATAGAATTGATAGCTTTTATATGAATCATATTAAGTTAAATTGTATAGTTTGCATGATGCCTGTAGATATTTTCATTAGGAGATTGTATTAAAACGAACATCTCTTTAGTACTTGAGTCACATTTTCCATGTTATGTAAGGAATAGATATCTCGTTAATATAGTATATTCATCTTGATGTACACTTCCTTTTAAGATCTCAATTGGTAAAGTCATTTGTTCTATACATTTTAACTCTTTAATTCGTTAATTGCAGCGTATCAGAGCAATTATTATTCCTGAAAGAAGTTGTACAATGAATATTAAAACATCAAACCGGAAACGCTTGAATAACCCTGATGTGTTCTGTTATATTTATGGTGAATTTACTTTGGTGGACCAAAAAATAAATATTGACGATTTAGTAAAAACATTTTATTTTGCATATTTCGATATGATGTTTGGAGATCAGGATAACTCATGATCACCTCACTTGCAAAGTTTACAAAGAGGGATTGAGACACTGGACTAAAGGTTTACGGAAAGGTGAAGCTTTGGTATTCCAATAGTTTGAAGCAGAAAAAAACATTATGGTGACTTACTTTTGTGTGTCAATTAGAAGGTGTAAATTTGAAAGGTGTAAATATGAAAGGTGTAAATTTGAAAGGTGTAAATATGAAAGGTGTAAGCCGTAAGAATTGAAACTCAATATCGTATCAAGATCAACCATCTGCTAAAAAGCCACAACCACATATTGACGATATACCCATAGACACTATGGAACTTGAGGATCACAGAAATTCAATTGAGGAACCTGTTGATCATTGTTTTCATGCAGATACAAGCTCTCAGATGTCAGAGAAGAACTAAGCGATTTCATTAGTGACTCGAATATTTCAAAAGAAATCATCAGAGGCTGAAAGAAAAAAATATTGCAGAAGACGCAAAAATAACCTTCGGGCAGGTTATTTCATACCCAAATCAGACTGGCGGAATCTTTGGCATGCTGGTGTGTCCTGTTCTCTGTCGGTCTGAGGTGTTGTCGCGTGCAGTTCTAGGAGGTCCAACCTCCAAGGTTTTGCCTTTGAGAATGAGTTAGTTTATGTCTAATCGCCTGATGCGCCCCTACCGGGGAATGCCAACGGGGCTGACCAGGCCAGTTTTGTTCGGGCAGAGTGCTCTATCTCTAAGGCGCTGACTTTTCAAATCCCACTTTGAGTCGCATCTATCCGTTGTGGGAAAGTAATCAATAACTCTCCCATGGGTGGCATTTTTGTCGGGTCACTTTGTATTTAAAAGCAAACACTTGTCAAACTGATGTCATCTTGCAAATAAACAAATAAAATATGCATACACGAAGATTGCTTTGAATTTAATACAAATAATTTATTAATGAATCTCAAAATTGAATTCCATTGTCGTCTGCATAAATTGATGTCTGCGTTGTTATCGACTAATTTAATTAATAAAACTAATTTCTATTTCGTTGAGATTGTTTCTTGTCAAGAAAATCTAATCAGTCAGACATTTTGTTTTGGCCATTGGACATCAGTAAATGTGTTCTTTTGTTATCGTATTTTTAAGGAATCAAATTTTACGAAAGTTAAATAAAGCAAAATGTGCATTTTTGAGACGCGTTTATTTGATCTAAAACGTTTAAAGGTTAAAATGCTATTGCCAACTAAAGTGTGACAGACAAACTAATGTTAGATATTCAAGGACACGTTTACTAGTATATGTATTTTGTGTAAAATATACTTGATCAAGTAAATATTTGACTTTTATTGCTTGACCTAAAATCGTGAGAAAGGAAGTCGATAGTATTCATTCGGATATGACGTAAACCTTTTTTCGTAATACATGTTATTGTCATATACAAGTGATGCCTGTGTTATAACGGCTTGGCTGTCTTGTTTGAAAAATGTCATATTTCACTCAGTCATGTTTGATGGAACGGAACCTCTAGTAATAATCTAATTTTTAATACGGAATTTCAAAGTGAATTCTTTTAGTTGATCGACGAGGGTAGATTGTTCTCGTTCCATCATCCATATGAATAATGATTTATTAAATTTTGTTTTTAGGTAGCATCGCCGTTAGTGAGGATTAAATCTTAAACCTCTTTGGATACGTGGCGTAACAGATAAAGGTGCTGAGTATAATCAGTATTAAGTTACTATATTCTGGACGTCGAACGTTCAATCCTCACTACTAACCAAGAATAAAATAAAAATGACTTACTTAGGATTTACTAGTCGGTTATGGCTGATGGAACGAAAAAATCTACCCGGAGATTAAATAAATGGTTCAGTTCGAAATTCCGTATAGTTTCCCGAGTTTGAAATGAAGATTCCCAGGTACGACAAGATGCAGCTGTAGAAAGTCGGACGTTACATCTGCCGAAACGTTGTGAGAATAACATAGACGATGAGTATAATAGTCCGAATAATCCTGATTTAGTCCTATTATTGCAGATCTTCCTTTGTTCCAGCTCGTTTAAAACGTTGGTCTAGTGGTCTTTAGGAATTCGCTGTTCAGTACCTAGTTATAATACATCTTCCTATTCGAATAGCTATTTTTCCAAAAACTGCAGGCTTGTGGAACCCTATCCCTTCTAACTCTTTACCTCCTGCTGATAGCCTTGGTCTTTTCAAGACTAAGGTTAATAGGCATCGCTGTTCAGTACCTAGTTATAATACATCTTCCTATTCGAATAGCTATTTTTCCAAGAACTGCAGACTTGTGGAACTCTATCCCTTCTAACTCTTTTCCTCCTCTTATAGTCTTGGTCTTTGCAAGACTAAGGTTAATAGGCATCGCTGTTCAGCACCTAGTTATAATACATCTTCCTATTCGAATAGCTATTTTTCCAAGAACTGCAGGCTTGTGGAACTCTATCCCTTCTAACTCTTCTACCTCCTGCTGATAGCCTTGGTCTTTTCAAGACTAAGGTTAATAGGCATCGCTGTTCAGTACCTAGTTATAATACATCTTCCTATTCGAATAGCTATTTTTCCAAGAACTGCAGGCTTGTGGAACTCTATCCCTTCTAACTTGTTTCCTCCTTATTATAGTCTTGGTCCTTGCAAGACTAAGGTTAATAGGCATCGCTGTTCAGTACCTAGTTATAATACATCTTCCTATTCGAATAGCTATTTTTCCAAGAACTGCAGGCTTGTGGAACTCTATCCCTTCTAACTCTTTTACCTCCTGCTGATAGCCTTTGTCTTTTCAAGACTAAGGTTAATAGGCATCGCTGTTCAGTACCTAGTTATAATACATCTTCCTATTCGAATAGCTATTTTTCCAAGAACTGCAGGCTTGTGGAACTCTATCCCTTCTAACTTGTTTCCTCTTTATTATAGTCTTGGTCCTTGCAAGCCTAAGGTTAATAGGCATCGCTGTTCAGTACCTAGTTAGAATACATCTTCCTATTCGAATAGCTATTTTCCATGAACTGCAGGCTTGTGGAACTCTATCCCTTCTAACTCTTTTACTCCTGCTAATAGCCTTGGTCTTTTCAAGACTAAGGTTAATAGGCATCTATTGTCTTTGCGTCAATCATCTTTTATCCTTTTTAGCACCTTATATCGAGTGGTTTCATGCCTTATCTTGAGAGGCCTCCATAAAACCCCAAAACAGATAAACACCTATGACTGAGAGATTAAAATGAAGCAAGCAGGTGTTAAAGTAAAATGAAAACTTCTCTTTTGTCTTTATTTTATTTTAAATGCAGATTTGCTTATCTATACATTTATATCTCCGAAACAATCTACGTAAAAAACACTTAAATATCATTAAAGTTTTGCTTCACGTATTCTGCTCCATACATAAGTTAGATATCATCTTCTGCTTATTAGTTGCGCCTAAATAAAAAAAAACTCCCCTCCCCTTTTCTCTCTCTCTCTCTCTTTCTCTCTCTCTCTCTATCTCTCTCTCTCTCTCTCTATATATATATATATATATATATGATGTGAAAGGAAGGATGATAGTAATCCGACGTAATGGCATATAAAAAAGTAAAAATAAAACAAGAGGTATTTTTTTTATATATTCATCAATGTTTCGTCTTTATTGTAAGACTTCTTCACGATATAATTTGAAAAAAAAAATGTCATCCTACAGCGCTCACAGTAGCCACGGCTAATAATTTCCTTTATCTCTCCATCATGTCAACCCAAAATTTCGATCCACTTGCATTTTCCCTCAATTTATCATCCTGAGGAAGTCTTACAATAAAGACAAAACGTTGATGAATATATAAAAAATATCTCTTGTTTTTCTTTCTTTTTCCTTTCGCATATATATATATATATATATATATATATATATATATATATATATATATTATACGTACATAAAAGTTACCCATTGATCGGTAGACAAGGATCGGACCTTCGATATTGATGCCTATAGTCCAGCGTTCTTACCATTAGACCAAGACACCCTGGCTAGAAATACGTACGATTTTCATCACCTAAATATTTAATGTATTTTATGTAATCATATTGATTTGTGATTGAAGCGTTCGTTGTTTTTTTGCTTACTATTGTTTCGATAGTCTCACTTCCTATGTGATTAAGATGCAAAAATTGCATTATTATTCGCCCTTAACTTTATAGGACGTATTTTTCGTTAATATATATATATATATTATTAATTCATACATACATAAGTTAATCCATGGACACGTGTTTCTGGCTCACAGCCGTCATCAGCATGGCTAACTTAGACAAGGATCGAACTTTCGATATTGATGTCTATAGTCCAGCGTCTTTACCATGG
>OY744547.1:53467381-53569881 GCA_963556195.1 Sepiola atlantica
AGATATCTTTATTAAAACAATTTAAATGTACACTCTTACTTTTCTGTCAATCTTGTTTTCAAGCTAAAATCAGTAAATTGAACGAGTTATAACGATTCCCAGGGTGCATATATTTTTGGGATACTATATATATATATATATATATATATATATATATATATATATATATATATATATATATATATATATATATATATATATATATTAAAACCCAGCAGCCTACAATTAATAAGATTTCCTATTAAACCAGTAACAACATTTAGAAATGCTTACCCTAGTACAATTTTCTCTCGTGACGCTAATTCTCGCGTCGCGGAATTTAAATTGTTAACGTCTTTCCTGGAACTGTACGACTCTGTTCTTCTTGGCATTTAACTGGCTTGACGTGCGCGTTCTAGGTTGTTTTTTTATTCTCTACTTTTTTCCAGCTTTTTTTCATGTGTCTGAAAATGATCCGACGAAGAATCGAAAGTACTAGTGATACTCATCTAGACACAGAAAAAGATTATTGAAATTGAAAAAATGAAACATGGATAATCAAGCAGAGGATTCTCTATGGTGTAACAATCTTTGCTTAAATACATACATAAATATATATACGTATGTTACACCGGCCGTTCTTACACAGGAGAAACTACACCGGTTGTCACTATAAATAGTGCGAGTCACCAGAGACACAGAGAAGACAAAGCACAGTCTTGTAACTGTCTAGCCAAGTGCTAGTCAATTTCTTACTTTGTTAATACACTTGTTAAACCAACCTTCGACTTGACTTCCTTTATTTATTATTTACTGTTGGACAACTTCACAACAACGTACATATATACATGAAAGGGAAAAGATTACGAAATACCAAAGTCTTATGTACGACATGAAAAAAAAAAACTGGAATCTTAGGAAGATCTCCATCATCCCAGTAATTATAGGAGCAACCGGATTAATGAAAAAGATTTTCAAAAACTATCTGGCGAGTATACCCAGTGAACCAAGTGCAAGAGAGATACAAACAATTGCAGTTAAAGAGACGGTTAGAATCGTAAAAAGATTTCTCGGCTGGAGTGTCTAAAATAGCGTGTGAATGTCTGGCATCCAGTAGGATGCCCCATCCCTAGCAAAAACAGAAAATATAAGAAAATTATATATATATATATATATATATATATATATATATATATATATATATATATATATATATACTTCTTTGTAATATAGCAGGAAAAATCCCAGCATGAGTGCTCGATTAATTGAGAATTAAAGTTAAAAATTAAAAATTAAGAGCGTAATATTTATTTATTTTTGTACAGAAAAATTAGTACAACATTCATACCGTCGGTTTCAAGCACAGACGAACTTGGCCATCCGGCTTTCCTAAGCTTCTGTGCCTGAAACCGACGGTAAGAATGTTGTACTAATTTTTCTGTAACAAAATAAATAAATAAATATATATATATATATATGTAAGGCTTTACGCGCTCCACTACTTTTGGAGCTGCTCCTGCTCCTGTCCCAACGCTCAAAATTGGAGCTGGCTCCTCTCACGCTCCCCATTTTCAAAAAGGAGCCGCTCCTGTTCCAACTCCTATAAAAAAGGAAGCGGCTCTTTTTCAGCGCTCCATAAATAAAATGTACCTTCTTTCATAAACGTTCTATTCTGTCAATGAATGGTCGAAGGATAGGGGTGGGCGTCAAAGGATCTCATCGATATGGGTTAGAATGTCACTTTAAGTGTAAGACCGTAAGATAATATTTGACAACATCTCTCTAATATTTTGAGAGTTATAGAACATGTCGGACGAAGTATAGGATTATACGTAAATTTTCGTTTCCTGAGGTATAAAATAAAAATATCTCTGAAGTATTTTAAAACAATTTTAATTACATTAACAACCTATTTTTTCAGGTAAGGAAAATTTGACCAGATATTTTTTCTATTTATTTTGGAAGGGAATTTAGATTTGTTTTAAGTAAATAAAGTTTTACTTTTAAACATTATTAGTGATTATTTTCTTTTTAAAGAAAACCTTTCTCTGGAGGTGGAGAGACAACCAGGGCAACATTACTCGTCGTGTTGTTGTTTAATATTTGTCTGTTTTAAGAACGTAACTAGATATTTATCTACCTCCCACACTGGTAAGATGTGACACAAGGTCGGGAAAGTGGGATTTGAAAAGCCAGCGCCCGAGAAGGTGAGCTCTCTGGCCTACAAAAAATGCCTGGGCAGCCCCGTCGGCATTCCCCGGTAGTAAGCTATAAACTTACTCCTCCACAAAGAGAGGAGGTAAAGCCTGGGAGGGTGGACCTCCTAGAACTGCACAGGACAAACCCATAGACCGGAGTATTGATTTACTCCTTTCCAGGAGTTAGGCACAAGGCCAGTTTTTATCTTACTCCCACAAGTAAGATGTGACCCATGGTCGGGTCGGGAAAGTGGGGTTTAAAAATTGCCTGGGCAGCCCCGTCGGCATTCCCAGGTAGGGGCGCCTCAGGCAGTAAGCAATAAACTTACTCCTTCCCAAAGAGGGGAGGCGAAGCCTGGAAGGGTGGACCTCCTAAAACTGCACAGGACAAACCAATAGACCGGCGTAAATCAAGCCCCGAAGGCCAAGACAATACCGGTCTATGGGGTCCAGTATCCATCGGAACAGATACTACACTTTCATCTTGGCCAAAAGGCCGAAGAGAAACGCGCAAGTATTTTCAAACAAATTGATCTATCCATTTTATTTCAATAGTACAATTTGGGGCGAAAAAAAACCCCAATGAAGTTTATATTTTAAAGATTGAACAAAAAAATATTTTTCATAAGTTGGCCAAAAAATATCAATAATTGTCAATAAACAATTCAAAGATCCATTTAATGTCTTAAAATTTCATACAAAATATCTGGCCTAGACCTTGAGAGTTGAAAAAATATCGGGTCAAATTTTCCTTTAGGATGAAACTGATTGCTGGTCTTAATTGTATTTTTGGTCCTGAAATAAAATTCTCATTTACTTTTTAAAGTGTTGGGAATCTAACTTTAATTCCAGGTTTTAATCGCTGGCGGGCACGTTGGTTTTTATTGTTTTTTCCTTGGACTAAATATATTTTTTCCTTGGACTAAATATATTTTTACTGCTTTAACATTTTATTACACACACAAAAAAACTTTGAGCATTCTATTTATAAAAGCAAGTTTTAACGGAATTTAACGAATTTAAAAGCAAACATAAAAAGGTAAAAACATACTAGTCGTGAATCTAAGAACAACAAAAAATGTCGCCGAAAAGACGACGGGTAAAAATGTGGCATAAAAGTTCAATTTGATATATGCTAAAAAATAAATTAGAATTTTTTGTCAGGACAAAATGTATCATTTCACCCCAAAAATCGATTTTATCGAACATTTGGTTGAATACCGAGCGAAATGGGCAAGAAAATCAACGGCCCCTATAGTATAATTGAACCTAAAATTCTTTATTTAAAAACACGAATTAAAAGAAAAATTGGCTTATTTATTCAATCACAATAAACATCCTATCATAAATACAAAAAAAGTTCAAATCTATAAGAAAATAACTTCAAAGACATCTATAGACTCACTGGCTCATTTAAAGACATTTGATGCCAAATTGTCTGTCTTCTGCCTTAAGAAAACTGTCTAATCAAAAATTTAACACATAGATGTAAAAATCTGAGAACTTCAAATGTTCTCCTTCTTTCTCCCTTTCTCTCCCTCCCTCTCCCTCTCCCTATCTTATATACATTTACCAGATATAATTAAAAAAAAATAACTCAGAGTAAACTGAGACTTTCTTTTCTTTTTTATTGCTGAATAAAAAACTAATGTTTAAAAGAAAAAAAAAGAAAAACACTGCTCTTTAGTCCCAAATGGAGTGGCTCCCGCTCCACTCCCGCTGAATATAAAATGAGCCCTCCTCTCCTTCGCTCCAGCAAAAAGGAGCGTGCTCCTGGAGCGCCCCGTAACGCCCTATATATATATATATATATATATATATATATATATATATATATATATATATATATATATATATATATTTACATACAGATTTTAATCAGACATGGACCAGTGGTTTCTGACAAGAAAAGGGTTTTAAATTCCCTTTTCCGTCTTCTTCAGCATAGTCTGAAATAGTAAATGATGGAATTTCTTCAAAAAACATTTATAACCGTTATAAAACGCTCTGGACAAAGAATTTGAAATGAGGGGCCGGTCAGACGCTAGGTCAGAAAAATAACCGTTAAGTAAGAGATTCTATATTTAGAAGTAAAGAACCAGAGAGAAAGAAAAGAAGAAAGAAATAAAGAAAAGAGAGAAAGAAAGAAAGAAAGAAAGAAGGAAAGAAGGAAGGGAAAATAAATTAAAATTAAATTAAATTTATAATAATAAAAAGATTTATTAATTAAGAGTAAATAAAAATTATTTATTTATATTTATATTTAGAGCATAGTATAAGGTACGTAACTCTAATTAATTAAATTATCTAAGCAGGGGAGGTAACTATTTATTGTTATATAAAAAATATATATGTATATATATAAATCACAATGGTTTCAATTAATAAATGTCAAATTAAAGTAAAAATATATAAATATAATTAAAAATAAATAAATATATAAATAAAAAATCAATATATAAATAAATAATATATAAATAAAAAATAAAAAATCAATATATAATTAAAATATCAATATATAAATAAAAAAATATCAATATATAAATAAATAAAAAAAAACAATATATAAATAAAAATTCGATATATAAATAAAATCAATATATAAATAAAAAATCAAAAAATCAAAAAATCAATATATAAATAAATAAATATATAAATAAAAAAAAAAAAAAAAATCAATATATAATCAATATATAAAAAAATTCAAAGAATAAATATATGCATACGCACACGTATGTGCACACACACATATATATATATATATACACATATATATATACATATATATACACATACAAATGTATGCAAGTATAAATAAAAAATCAATATATAGATAAAAAATCAATAATCAATCAAAAATCAATATATAAATAAAAATCAATATATAATATGAAAATTTGAAAAATAAAAAATGAAAATTTGAAAAGTCCTAAATGCTGACGGTATATTTGCAGAAAAAAACTACAACGGTCTGAAATCGAGCAAATACCGACCAAAAGTTGAAATGTTGGAGAATTTCGAAAGAGACCTGCTTAACATTACACATAACCTTCGTTTCACAAATTACACAAACCCATTACAGTTGAAACTCACCTCTGACATAAAAAACTCAATAAGCTGAGAAAAGACAATTACTCATTCGTTTTTTCGGACAAAACTAAAAACATATATAAAATGAAAAATGAAATAAAGACATCCCTCACTAAAAGCGCCATTACTACAAATTACCAATTAGCAAAAACTAGCACATACATAAATATTAACAAAAAAGCATCAGATTTAACAACTAAATTAGGAATTGAATATAGAGCAAATATTTTAACTAAAAATAAGGCTTTCATTACTCTTAAGGACCATAAAGATAGTTTTAATATTAGACCCTCTTGCAGACTCATAAACCCAGCAAAAAGTGATATTAGTCTAGTTAGTAAAAGTATTGTTAAAAGCATAGTTAGCAAAATTAAACTTAATTCAACACTCAGTCTGTGGGAAAACACTAATTCTGTATTAAAATGGTTTAGGAATATTAAAGATAAACATTTATGTAAATTCACACAATTTGACATAGTAGACTATTACCCCTCAATTACAAAAGATATCCTCGATAAAGCTCTTAACTACGCACTAGATTACACAGATATAAGTCAGTTAGAACGAGATACCATCCTAAATGCCAGACAAACCCTTCTTTTCTTCGAGGGAAGGGCCTGGGTAAAGAAATCGGATCCTGAGGACCCTTTTGACGTTGCAATGGGTGCCCACGATAGTGCGGATATATGCGACCTGGTAGGACTTTATATCTTACACACACTCAAAATTAAGTTTCCCGACCACTTCATCGGATTATACCGAGATGACGGGGTCTGCCTTTCACACAATAAAAACGGACATATTCTAGATAAATTTAGGAAAGACCTCATTCAAACCTTCAAAAGTTTAGGCTTTAAAATCACTATCACCTCTAATTTAAACCAAATAGATTTCCTCGATTCTACTCTTAACCTCAAAAATAATACTCACAAACCCTACCATAAACCGAATGAATCACTTCAATATATCCACAAAAACTCATGCCATCCACCATCAATCCTCAAAAACCTTACTAAAAATATAAGCCTTAGAATTTCAAACCTCTCCTCCAATTATAAAGTTTTCACACAGGCCGCTCCATATTATAATAAAGCCCTCCGCGACAGCGGATTCCATGAAGGAATCTCATACATCCCAAACCAGAATATTCCACAGAACAACAACCGCAAAAGGAGGAGATCGATTATCTGGTTTTCGCCGCCCTTCTCCAGCAGAACAAAATCAAGAGTAGGTCATATTTTTCTCTCTTTATTAAACAAACATTTCCCTCCAACACACAGTTTACATAAGTTTTTCAATAAAAACACCATCAAGGTCAGCTACTCAACCATGCGGCCTATAAGGAGTTATATCACCAGAGAACAAAGCACGGCAGTCGACACCGGATGCTCATGCCAAAATAAAAATTCTTTCCCCCTCGAGGGAAATTGTAAAGTTGACTCAGTTGTATACAAAGCTGTGGTTACGAGTCAAACTGATAACAGTACAGATGTATACTACGGCATGACACAAGGTTCCTTTAAACAAAGGTATTATTCACACCTATATTCCTTTAGATACAAAGATCGCGCAAACACATCTTTGGCTAAACGAATTTGGGAACTAAAAGAAGAAGGAACTCCCTTTTCTATAAATTGGAAAATCATAGAGAGAAAACCCATTTATTCACCTACATCTAATGTTTGCCATTTGTGTAATGCTGAGAAGTTTCATATTTTTAAGGCCATCATGAACCCAAACACCAGATGTTTAAATGTGCGCGATGAGGTTTTTAAAGGCTGTATACATCGTAAACAAGCACTCCTTATTTATTAGATGGATCGAGTGACTTAAGCCTACCTAGAGCCCTACATACATTTTTCAGACACTTATATATTTCTACTGCAGACTCCTCGTTCCACGAACCTGATCACAGTTCTTTTTTCTCCATTTTTTCCCTCTTTCTTCTTTAAATTTTTAAATTTTTAAATTTTATTTTTTAAATTTTCATTTTTTATTTTTCAAATTTTCATATTATATATTGATTTTTATTTATATATTGATTTTTGATTGATTATTGATTTTTTATCTATATATTTATTTTTTATTTATACTTGCATACATTTGTATGTGTATATATATGTATATATATATGTGTATATATATATATATATATATATGTGTGTGTGCACATACGTGTGCGTATGCATATATTTATTCTTTGAATTTTTTTATATATTGATTATATATTGATTTTTTATTTTTTATTTTTATTTATATATTTATTTATTTATATATTGATTTTTTGATTTTTTGATTTTTTATTTATATATTGATTTTATTTATATATCGAATTTTTATTTATATATTGTTTTATTTATTTATTTATATATTGATATTTTTTTATTTATATATTAATATTTTAATTATATATTGATTTTTTATTTTTTATTTATATATTATTTATTTATATATTGATTTTTTATTTATATATTTATTTATTTTTAATTATATTTATATATTTTTACTTTAATTTGACATTTATTAATTGAAACCATTGTGATTTATATATATACATATATATATTTTATATAACAATAAATAGTTACCTCCCCTGCTTAGATAATTTAATTAATTAGAGTTACGTATCTTATACTATGCTCTAAATATAAATATAAATAAATAATTTTTATTTACTCTTAATTAATAAATCTTTTTATTATTATAAATTTAATTTCATTTTAATTTATTTTCCCTTCCTTCTTTCCTTCTTTCTTTCTTTCTTTCTTTCTTTCTTTCTCTCTTTTCTTTCTTTCTTTCTTCTTTTCTTTCTCTCTGGTTCTTTACTTCTAAATATAGAATCTCTTACTTAACGGTTATTTTTCTGACCTAGCGTCTGACCGGCCCCTCATTTCAAATTCTTTGTCCAGAGCGTTTTATAACGGTTATAAATGTTTTTTGAAGAAATTCCATCATTTACTATTTCAGACTATGCTGAAGAAGACGGAAAAGGGAATTTAAAACCCTTTTCTTGTCAGAAACCACTGGTCCATGTCTGATTAAAATCTGTATTTAAAAATAAAAATATTACGCTCTTAATTTAATTTAATTGAGCACTCTGCTGGTATTTCCCTTTTATTCTTTTTTGAGTATACCTTTATACTTTATATATATATATATATATATATATATATATATATAACAGTTATTTATTATATTCCAATAACCATGGTTTGTTTTATTACTTTTATTTTTGTTTTTATTTTTTTCACATTTCCAAAAATTCCAAATTTCAGTAATATATATATATATATATATATATATATATATATATATATATATATATATATATATATATATATATATATATATATATATATCATGTTAGAATCATAGAAAATTATGACATATTCTTATGTTTCTGAGATAAATTTATTAAGCACATATAGGAGTAATCAACATTTCGCTATACATAAGCTTTGGTTGACGCATTTTTGGAACTTGTTTACTTACTAATAAACATGTCATAATTTTGTATCTTTCTAAGTTGTCATATGATAGTTTTTGTTGATCAAAAATCCTATCTATCGATCTGATGTAATACCTGCAGTATTCATTGGTATCCGACGGACTTGATTTACTTCAATTTTCATCGATGTAATTTTGGGGTGTCGTTCTCTTTGTCTAGTTAGTATACTGTCAAAGTTAAAACATTTGACTTTACTTATCTTATATCTATCTATCTATCTATCTATCTATCTATCTATCTATACAATATTATGATTATATATATATTTTGTTTATTTTAAAATAATCAGTGTGCCGGTCACATGATTCGAACCTCAGACCTAAGTCAACATTTTAACTTCTGTCTGGACCCCTAGAACGATGCGGCCAACCTAACAACCACGGTGAAAGAAAGAGAATTAAGATCTATTTATGTCTTTTCAAGTGGACACAACTAGAAAGCTGTGATAGTGTTTAATGACACGGTCGGACGGAACTTCATATTACGCATTAAATTTAAGAGCCTAATGAGTAGCGCTGACGACCGTCAACTAGTCTAGCCGCACTGAAGAACCGTGATGCAGCGAAACAGTCTATCAGTTTATGAATATATATATATATATATATATATATATATATATATATATATATATATATATATATATAAATAGATAGATAGATAGAAGAAAAAAGAGTGATAAATATGCGACGATTGTCCAAATTTATTTCAAATTTCAATTGTTCAATGCAAGGTGTATTCAGTAATAAACTAGTGTTTATTATTCTTTCCTTAAGCCAAGGCTTTTCTAAAGATCGAGATATCATCATCAGAGGAGAAATATAGATAGATAAGTTGGCTTTTCAAATATTTGAACTTTGTTTTTTTCGAAAGCCAACTTATCTATCTATATTTCTCCTCTGATGATAAGATCTCGATCTTTGAAAAGCCTTGGCTTAAGGAAAGAATAATAAACACTAGTTTATTACTGAATACACCTTGCATTGAACAATTGAAATTTGAAATAAATTTGGACAATCGTCGCATATTTATCACTCTTTTTTCTTCTATCTCTACAATTGCTCTATCTCATATATTAAGCTAAACCTCTTCACAATAGGTTCCATCTACTAAAAGTTTTACTTTTGGTTTATATTTGATCCTATATATATATAGTCATCAATTGACAGATTGTTTTGCTGCATCACAGCGCTTCAGTGTGGCTTTCAGTTGATGACTTTTTTGGACTACCACTCACCACCTGGATCACTTTTCAATCAACCTCCTTGATATCTTTTCGTGAATATGTTTTAAATTTCATGACTTAGATAAACTGTATAGCTTTAACAAAAAAGTGTGTTTTGAGCTGATATATTTGATGTTTTATATACTTTTATGTATTTTTATATATATTTTTATATATTTTTAAAGTTTAATTTTATTACCTGCAGTAATGTCATTGCGGTAATGGTCCTCTGAGGAGAAGAATTTTCTTTGAAAACTCATGAGTCAAGGACTTTAAGGTACTTAGCCTGAACATTGAATTTTAATAAAATTTGATTCGCAACTTATTTTATTATTTCACTTTATATAATGCTATTAATGCTCTATCCAGTATATTGAGCTTCAGTTTTATCCGGATGTTCACAGATTAAAGATATTAGTTGCCTCTTATATCTTTTGTTGGATTAACTTCATATATATATATATATATATATATATATATATATATATATATATATATATATATATATATATATATATATATATATATATATATAGTAGAGAATGGTAGTTTTCTTGAAGCATTGCTGGGTATAGTAGTAGTAGGGTTTTGAAAGGCTGTGGGCAATGCAAATTCCGGGTAAGATGCAAGTTGTAAGGAAAAAAAACAATAAATGATTTATTGTTTTTGTTCCTTACAACTTGCATCTTACCCGGAATTTGCATTGCCCACAGGCTTTCAAAAACTTACTACTAATATATATATATATATATATATATATATATATATATATATATATATATATATATATATATATATATATATATATATCAAAGTGAGAGTTCATATATTTTTTCACAGGCATGTTTTTAAGAATTTGAGATTAATAAATGAGACCAAACACCTTCCAAGCATGTGTAGATGCGATATTTCTTAATAAAAATCAGAACAGAATATTTTTTTAGTATCAATTACTTTCTTTTTACTTTCATTTTTTTTTCTTTTCGCTAGATAACCTAGCTTAGTCAGAGTATCGCAACAATCCTTGTTGGTTTTGATAGTGGCAATCCTTCAGGATGGGAATGGGCATTGATGTTAACGGTTTTCTCATTTTTTTTTTATAAATATGAAGTTACGCGCATGCACGCGGAGTATGTATCAAATTGGGAATGTTCATTCTTTTCGGAAAGCATCGTTTAAGAATATATATATATATATATATATATATATATATATATATATCGTCTGGATATGTTGAAAATAAATCAATAAACTGCTCGATCGTAAGAATGTGAGAGCTAAAATACAAATTATTTATGTAAAAACTATACGTTACATATTCCAGAGATGTACGATAGTTTCATTGACATGGATACACCTATACTGTTGAGTAAAGGCCGTTATAATCCATCTCAAATCCTCGCCGACGAACTAAATGAACGCAGTTTGAAAAATGGAATTCAACGATCACCGGTGATATATATATATATATATATATATATATATATATATATATATATATATATATATATATATATATATATATATATATATATACATTGTTTATCACCGTTGTTCATCACTATTCGCTGATCGTTGTAAACACCCACCGACTTGGCATTTACAAAGTTAAATTCCTCCTAAATTCCAAGCTAACTGGCGGTGGCCGACGGGTAAGACTCTTGATTGCGAATCAGTGGCGATTTATGATCGAAGTTCGCGTCCGCCGACCGTCTGGAATTAACTTTCTGCACTGAAGATTGCGTAAGCATGAAACATCGATGTCTGTAGGTAATGAATAATTAATATTTATTTAGAAAATATTATTATAAAGCCCCCTTTACTAAGCCCGGGCACTCTGAGTGAGTTTGACAACAAGCAGTATCACAAGCTTCATTGCGAGATCAAACACGGGTTGTTGTTGTTGTTGATCACTATTCGCTGCTCGTTGTAAATATCCACCGACTTGGCATTTACAAAGTTAAATTCCTCCTTAATTCCAAACTAATTTGTGGTGGCCGACTGCGAATCAGTGGTGATTTGTGATTTGAGTTCGCGCCCGCCGACCGTCACTGAAGATTGCAAAAGCATGAAACATCGATGTCTGTAGGTAATAAATAATTCATATTCATTTATAATATATTTATATACATATACATATATTTATATATATATATTTATATATAAATTTTATACGTACATAAAAGTAATCTATGGATACAGCCGTCATCAGCATGGCTTACTTAGACAAGCATCGAATCTTCGATATTGATGTCTATAGTCCAGCGTCTTTACCATTGGACCAGGACGTCCTGTATAGAAATATGTACGATTTTTATCGCCTAAACATTTAATGTATTTTTATGTAATTATTGTTTTTTTGCTTACTATTATTTCGATTGTCTCACTTCCTGAGTGATAAAGATGCAGCAAATTGCATTATTAGTCGCCCTTAACTTTATAGGGCGTATTTTTCGTTAATATATATATATATATATATATATATATATATATATATATATATATATATATATATATATATATATATATATATATATATATATATATATTAATTTTATACGTAAAAGGTAAAGGTCGCATAGCCTGGACGCGCACGAGTGTCGTTGCCGACATCGCACACTTCCCATGGCCGTAGTGGTGGTGATTTGTTAAGAATCACCGTGTAGGGCACAGCATATGGAAGGCGGAGCCCATCTCTCTCCTTTCGCTGCCTTGAACCTTCCCTGAGTTTTAGTCAGGTACCCATTTACTGCTGGGTGGACAGAGGGAGTTTTCAGACCCGAAAATTCGCATGCCGTGATTGGGATCGAACCCGGGTCGTCCAGCCCAAAGACAAGTGCTATAACCACTCGTCCACAAGTTAATCTATGGACACGTGTTTCTGGCTCACAGCCGTCATAAAAAATACAATTAATATTTAGGTGATAAAAATCGTACATATTTCTAGCCCGGGCGTCTTGCTCCAATGGTAAAGACGCTTTCAGGTTTGGTTTCTTTTTTTAATTTTTATATATTTATTTGTTTTTTATTGTCCTACTTTTCTTTATATTTCAATGAAGTTGTATACATAAGACATCGCTCAATAAGTTCCTGGCTTAACATATAGATAGCGTCACTAATAGAAAAAAATATATGATTTTTATAAAGTTTTCAAACGATAGCTACAAAAGAGCTTCACCCGGTTCAAATCCTTTCGTCATGCTAACACGCATTTTGATTGGCTGTCAGCTACACTCCCCCAATGGCCTTGGATTTCATCCGAATGTTCCCATGTACTGGATGCGCTGGACAGATATTGTTGATATTCATGTCATATCTTCCCCTAGTTGACATCCGTCGTTGTGATTTCAGCTTTTAACAGTTTTGCATATTCGTAGACAAAAAAACAGTGTTATGTTTCCTTGAATCCTTTCCTAACTCGTGTGAATTTTGATTTGATAGTTTGTTGGCTCCTCAGCACATGATCCCAAATATAGACTAGTATATTTAATCATCCCAATTTCTTTGTAGACCCCCAAGCGCATTGCTAGCTATGGAATATCTGGAAATGTCTTCACAACCATCAAATCCTTTCTCTCTGCTAGGTTTATAAAAAAGTCGTTGATGGGCAGAAGTCCGAAGCACATAGTATCAATGTCGACCAAACCCTCTTTCTGATCTTCATCAATGATCTCCCAAATCACATTTTAAGATCATTCATTGACATTTATGCAGATGACACAACCATCTATGGCAACACTTCGAAGAGCATTAATGATCAAGATCTGTCTGTTTCTCACTCTTCCGAACTGGAACACGTAGTGGAATGGAGAAATACATCTAAAACCAAGCTTCTCTCCTTTCAGCACCAACGCCCCGACCATCACTTTGCTCCAATTAAAATGAATGAATCACTTCTTAAGGAAGTCTCCTGCCTTATAAACTTCTGGCACTGACGTTCATTCCAGATCTGAAATGAAAGACTTACATTAAATCTGTTGCTAAGGTCGTCGAAAAAATGGTTGGATCATTCTACCGCTTCAGAAAATATTTCACTCCTCACGCAATTCTCTATCTGTATAAGAGTCAAATACGCCAAAAGATGGATTACTGTTCCCACATCTGGGGAGGTGTACGCTTTTTTCTTTCGACAGAGTACAAAATTGACTTCGAAATCTACTCAGGGATGTCATCTTCTCTTCCCTACAGCCTTTTCCCCACAGAAAAGACGTTACTAGGCTTTCGTTATTTTCATCATAGCTACTCGACTGAGCTCCATTTATATTCCATCTGTAAAATATTAACAAAAAAGAACTCGTGACGCTACAAAAACTGTAAATAATTTTCCCTTTCCCTCTGTGTACATGAAACTAAACGGAACTTCCATGAGCAAAGTTTCTTTCCAAGAACTGCCCGTCCGTGAAACACAATACTACGAGGCTGCTTCCTATCTAACTACAACATGGTCGTTTTCAAGTCAAATGTTAACAAGTTCTTTGTTAGCTGTGCCCATCAATAATCAAACTCTGCTTAGTTCCAACCATCTTTACTAATCCTCCGGACAACCCCATTAACCCCTATTCTCGAGTGGTCTTTGAGCCTTTATTAGCGGTGAGTCGTTAGTACATAAAAGAACAACAACAATAAAAACGGACAACAGCGGATAACCCTGTTGATCTAATATACAAGAAAACCTTGAAATACTCTCAAACCAAGAAGTAATGAAAAGAAAGTGGAGTCGAGTTGATTTGTGGTTGAACGAAAAAACAACAACAAAAAGAAAATGATGCGTCCGTGTTTGAACTTTGGCACAGAACGACTTTTGAGAAAAATGTCTGGAGCGGAATAGGAGGTTGGGGTAGAAGTAAAAGAGGGAACAATAAAAACTCAAGAAGTGTCCTTTTGCCTTAAGCTTTGCCTTCTGTTTGGTCTCTTTCCAAATCAACGTTCATTAGAGTCAAACTATGAGAGAAAAGAGTTGGCTACGTTTTCATACGGGGATTTATTACTTTCGTATTCCTAATTCCTTCTTTTGTTTCATCTCCCCCCCTCCCTCCTCCACATTCCCGCCTTCTTATTTTTCTTCAAGTCTTCCATCTTCCTCTTTTCCTTTCCTTTTTCTTTTTTTTGCCTCGCCCCTTTTTTTCTCCTTTCCTTTACTTTTTAAAACTTTTTTTTCGTGCGGCCTTACTCCTCCATCTCCCCCTCCATGATTTCCCTTAACCTTCCCGCCCACTCATTTTCGTTTCTGTCTTACTTTCTTTTTTTCTTTCTTCTTGGCTCCGCCCCTTCTATTTTAAAAAACTTCCTTCGTCCTCTTTCTTTTATTCCTTTTTCGTGTCCCCTTCTTCATTTTCATGTTTCTATTTTTCCTTCTTCTTCCCTTTTTATCATTCCTCTGTTTTCTTTTCATATCTTCCTCCCCATCCTTCCCCTTCTCCTCCTCCTCCTCGATTTTCTTATATTTTTTTCCTCACTTTTTTCACTTTCCATCTTCCTCTTTTGTTTTCTTTTTTCTTCCATTTTCTTTGACTTCTTTTTTCGTATCCCCTTCTCTTTCATATTTCTTTTTTATTTCTTCCTTTTTATCATTCCTTTGTTTCTTTTCATTTCTTCTTCCTAGTCGTTCTCATTCTCCTCCCCCTCCTCCTCCTACTCCTCCTCCCTCTTCTCCTATCTTCCCTATTTCTTCCTCTTTCCATTTCTTTTTCCTTTTCTTTTCCCTCCACCTACTATTCTTCCTCTCTTCAACTCCTCTCTTTCTTCTTTCTTTCATCTCCTTCTTTCTGTCTTTCTTCATCTCCTTGTTTTCCCCTTTCTTCATCTTCTTGTTATTCTTGTTCTTGCTCTTCGTTTTCTTTCCTCCACCTTTTCCCATCCGCCATCTTGTCACTTTTCAACTCTTATTCTTCGTCGCTCTTTGGCAAATAGTTTCCTTCTTCTTTATCGTTCTTTTCTACCCCTTTTTCGAATGCTGTTACCACTACTACTAACAGTATTTAGACTACTACTACTACTACCACTACTACTACTACCACTACTACTACTACTACTACTACTACTACTACTACTAGTAGTAGTAGTAGTAGTAGTAATATTATTATCATTTTATTCACCTCCATTACTCTTTATTTCCCTTTTCACCTCTTGCCTTTTAGCACAATCCTTTGTTTTCTTTCGACACGTCTTCTCCAACTCTGCCAACCACACACACACACACACACACACACACACACACACACACACACACACACACACACACACACACACACACACACACACACACACTCGTGGGTTCATTTTATATTGATTTAAGTAATATTGATTCAGTACATTCACACCGGAAGCGGCGTCTAGTGTTCTCCGCCAGAACGTGAGTGACAAGAGCACATTTCCTTAAACGCGTCTGTCTCTTCTTCGGGTGCGCATGCGAATGTGATGCGCGTGTGTGTGCGCAGTCGCTGCGCATGCGAATGTGATGCGTGAGCGCATGCGCGAACGAGCGTGTGTGTATTTCGGGTTCTTTTTGTAAAAGAGTTCCGCCACGAATAGAAAAAAAATGAGTTTTGCACACACACAAAAAAATAATAATAAAATAAAAAAAAACTAGCCCGCTAGCAATACAGCCTTGATCTACTTTAGTGAGTCCTGTCTAGACATGTGTCGGATTAGGGTTAGAGTTAGATTGTACAAAATAGAAAAATAAACGCCACCGTGGAACGCATCGTGGAAGGGTGAACAGCAATTTCTGTGAGTTTATGTGTATACAGAACTATCAGGGAAACGATCAGAGGGTGTACACATCAATGTTAAAAAAGCAGCAGCGATTGGTTGCATGAATTAGGAGTTTTCACAGAAAATTTGAAGAGCACCTGCCACAGGATGATTAAGATTAATTCCTCACACAAAACATGTGCAACCCTTTTATTACTTAAAAAGAAGATATAATGATATTAAACATCATGTCTAGATACTATTATTAAAAATTTTACCAAATCCATTAAATAATTTGGTACTTCTGCAGTTTACAGACCGTGCTGAAATAATAACGTCATTATTTAGAAACCCATTCTTAACATGAGGAGGGGGTCTGTTAACTATTCTGTACTTTCACCTAACGATTTGATAAACAAAAGATACCGTAAACATTGAATTTGACTTGAAAATCCCATATTCTTTGATTAGTGTCTAATAACGATGGATACGATTCAGATTAAATCTGAGATATTTGGATTTTCGAATGGGAGGCTGTTCCCATATGATGCACCGAAAAAAAAACCCTTTAAAATACTCTAAAGAAACTGATTGCGTAAAGAAGTAGAATCTCAATTTTTATGGAAAGGGTATTTTAGTGAAAGAATAAACGATTGATTCACAGGGTAAAATCAGCCGATCAGTTGTTGACATGTATGTTATAAAATGGTTGATATATGGAATTAGTGGATAAGCATGGAAACAGCGCAGTTAAAATAATAACACAAACACAATACTTATTTTTTTCTTCTTTCCGTCAAATTTTTCAGGGTGTTCCCACGTAATCTCATAGTAAAGTAGAATCTCATTTGTGTGTGTGTGTGTGTGTGTGTGTGTTTGTGTGTGTGTGTGTGTGTGAGTGGGTGTGTGTGGGTGTGGGTGTGTGTGGGTGTTGGTGTGTGTGGGTGTGTGTGGGTGTGTGTGGGTGCGTGTGGGTGTGTGTGTGTGTGTGTGTGGGTGTGTGTGTGTGTGTGTGGGGGGGGGGTGTGTGTGGGTGTGTGTGTGTGTGTGTGTGTGTGTGTGTGTGTGTGTGTGGGTGTGTGTGGATGTGTGTGTGTGGGGGTGTGTGTGGGTGTGTGTAGGTGTGGGTGTGGCGGAAGGTGTTAATCTACAGTAATACCGAAACTTGTCAGAAATACATAAATAAGATATCCTATAACATACAATGCAATTTATTGCAATAAATGCATTCAATCTATTAAACAGTTGACACCATACATATGCCAATGTACAACCGACATTTTTCTTTTGTTTTATGTATGAATGCGTCACTGTTTATCAAGGCCAAAATGCCATCCGAGGATAAAGGTTAATGAGTCCATTAGGTGGACGGTGAAACACCACCGTGAGGATTGATAACGATGCTCGAGACTGGTCAGAATTTGATTATTTATAAGGATGGCTCAACAAGAATTTGTTAACATTGGACTTGAATACGATTATGTTGTAGTCAGTTGGGAAGCAGCCCCGTGGTATTATCTCTCCTCTGCTACTAACGATCTTTCGTGGCCCAGTGGTAAGAGGGAAAGGAGCGAAAGAAAGAAAGATAAAAAGGGGAAAAAGAAACCAAGAATATGAAAAAAATGTAAAAGAAAAGAAAAAAGAAAGAGGGGAAAAAAAAGGAAAAGACAGACAGAAAGAAAACATGAATACAAAATCAAAAACGAAATAAGGAATAATAAAAAGAATGAATAAAATGGAAACATATAAATGAAGAAAAAAAGAAGGAATGAAACGAGAAAAGAAAGAAAAAAAATCCAATATGAAAGAAGGAAGGGAAGAAAGAAAAAAGGGGAAGAAAAAATGAATATTAAAAAAAAAATGTAAAAGAAAAGAAAGGTAGAGGGCAATAAAAATGAAGAAAAGAAAAGGAAAGGGGTTAATAAAAATGTAAACAATAAAAAGAAAGAAAGGACATTGAAAAATGTAAAATAAAAAGAAAAGATAGATAAAAAGAGAAACAGAAAAAAGGGAAAAACAAGGGGGAAAAATGAAATGATGAAGAAAATAGAAAGAAAAGGTAAAAAGACAAGAGAAGAAAAATAGAAGTAAAGGCGGAAGAGTGTGGGGGAAAAAGAAGAAAACACTGAAAATAAAAGAGTAATAAAAAAACGAAAAAAGAAAAAAAAATTTTGAATAAAAAGAAAAAAAAGAAAAAGAATCAATGATATAAAAAAACGGTAAAACATATAAAGGAAGAGAAAGAAAGAAAGAATACAAAAAAAAAATATCAATAAAAAGAAAGAAAGAAACACGGAAAGAAAGAAAGAAGAAAAAAAAGAGAAAAATAGAAATAGCTAACGAATAAGAAAAAGAAAAGTATATAAGAAATAAAAAAAATTGATAAAAAGTAAAGAACTGAGAGAGACGGAGAGAGAGAGAGAGAGAGAGAGAGAGAGAGAGAGAGAGAAAAGAAAGAAAGAAAGAAAGAAAGAGAGGGTAGATAGAAGAACCGGAAGTTGATGTTTTTGTTTGGCCGGAAATGCATTCATCTTATTCCAGTTCTTTATCTGTCTTCATCATTTATTCTGGATGAGAGACAAGCTTTTAACAATTCATTTCTTTATTTGATGGCCAATTATGTTTTTGATTTTGATGAATGGAAAGTACCGATAAGAAATTAAAAATGTATTTCAAATTGTCGCGCGAGAAAGAATATACTTTGAATATTGAAAAATCAAAATACAAAAGAAAGAAAGAAAGATAGATAGATAGATAGATAGATAGATAGATAGATAGATAGGTAGATAGATAGATAGATATGTAGGTATGTAGACAGATATAGATTGATCGATCGATAGATAGATAGATAGATAAGTAGATAGATAGATAGATAGATACATAGGTAAATAGATATAGATCGATCGATCAATCGATAGATAGATAGATAGATAGATAGATAGGAAGATAGATGGATAGATAGAGGTAGATAGACAAACAGATAGATAGAGAGAGAGACAGAAAGAAAGAGAGAGAAAGGGAAAGATAAATAAAGATAGAGAGAGTAAGCGATTTATTGATACAGAGAGAGACAGATAGATAGATAGATAAATAGATAGATCGATAGAGAGAGAGAGATAAATTCATAGATATATTTACATATTTATATAGAGTAATTCTTTGAAAATCCATGGATTAAAGATCATTGTAATAATTTATTCTCTTTTAAATACCTGATGACTAGCATAAACCTGTAAAGTATGTAACTTTACCTTTGTTTTATTATTTCAATATTTTCGATACATAAATGTATATATAAATAATAATCAATGAATAAATGTTGTATCTTTAAATAATGACCTATCGTGATAATGGAAAGCTCAACATATTGGATAGAGCAGTAAATCAATTAAAAGAATGATGACAATAAAAGTTGGAAGAGTTACAAATTTTATTAAATCATCAATAGTTCGAAAACAAGGAGAAATCCTAAATCCTTAATTCATAGATCTTCAAAGAAAAATTCTTCTCATCATGGGGAAAAGACCGCTAATGTATGTATATGTATGTAACATAGATGCATATGTATGTAACATAGAAGCTTTGAAAATATGAAATATAAAAAAAATGAACTTTCCCAAATTTATAACTACCAGTGACCATGCGCGATCAAGTTCTATTTAAATCAGACATTTGCACCGTTAGTCCACAACATCGGACGAGACACTTCTACAAGACCAAGAAGGATTATTACGAAAAAAAAAAGTTTATACCTTTTATTTGTCTAAGCTCTGTCGAGGCTTGTTTTATCAAGCGAAATATTAGATTAAAAAATCAAGATGAAGAAAAAAAAATATATACATATTTGTATTTTTATTTTGATTTAATAAAAATATCTGCATCTAACACATGGTTTCTTTGAAGGCATTTTGCCTCTATCTTTATGTGAAAATATATACATCTAGATAAAGACTTATTGACCAAAACGATCCTAATTAGAGAAACAATGTTGTTTAATTACATATAATTTTAATTTAACAGAGTACCGTCCCCAATGAGGGGTGGGCGCACACAATGTAACTAAGTGTAACGGGACGAGCTATCCGTCTATCTACATGTCTATCCCTCTCTCTCGCCCACGCGCACAAAAGTAACCTGTTTTTAATGTTTTTGTGACTGTTATTCTCTTTGTAATATACTTTTTTTAAAACTAAACATCGGCGTCCGAGTGATTGTATTCACAGACAAAGAATAACCCAGGTTCACAACAACTGCACGGATGTATAATGTCTTAAACATGCAACGTTAAGTGAAAACGTAATGCACACACTAACAAGTGCAGGTTCTGCCACACAGAAGTAGAGAGTGTGAGCCACCTGGCACCCAGTTGTAAGGTTCTCTTGGGGGATGGCTATTATACAATGCGACACAACGGAGTGTGTAAATATCTTCACTGGACTATTTGTAAAAAGTTAAATATCCAGTGTAGCAGTAAGTCCTGGGAGCATATACCAGAAAGAACAGTTGGAAATAATTTATACACCATCCACTATGACTATGCAATCCCTACAGCTACATATCTAGAAAACGGAGCTGTTAAACCTGACATCGTAATATGGGACAAAAGGGAGAAAGTAGCAACCCTAGTTGAAGTCAGTGTCCCTAATGATGCAGAAAGGGAAAGGGAAAAGATTACGAAATACCAAAGTCTTATGTACGACATGAAAAGAAACTGGAATCTTAGGAAAATCTCCATCATACCAGTAATTATAGGAGCAACAGGACTAATGAAGAAGAATTTCAAGAGCTACCTGGCGAGTATACCCGGTGAACCGAGTGCCAGAGAAATACAAACAACTGCACTTAAAGGGACGGTTAGAATCTTAAAACGATCTCTAGGCTGGAGTGTCTGAAATAGCCGGTGAATGTCTGACATCCGGTAGGATACCTCATCTCCAGCAAAAACAGAAAGATAAGAAAAAAATATATATTAATATATATATGTATATATATAATTATTTTTATTTACACAGACATGTACAAAATCTGCGACACTGGCATGTCGATGTTATCGATCAACAGCTATTATAGACGGAGATCTCACCAGGAAGAGTTAGAATCCGATCTTAACCTTAGCTCATATTTAGAAAGATTTTTATATATATACGTATTAAGGCAAACGTTATAAAATAAAAAAATAAATCAAGCATCCTTTTGAATTTTTGTACGTACCTCGCATATTATCATGTTTCGCATCTCATCACCACTTACGACGTTCATTTTAAAGGCCATAACTTACTGGCCTTTAAAGGAACTCATCAATAAAGGACATAGTTGTCTACACACCAAGACTAACTCCACCTGATGATGATTCGATGAATTAAAACGAAAGTACTCACGAATAAAGAAAGAAAAATGAAACAA
Source organism: Sepiola atlantica (assembly GCA_963556195.1). Lineage (NCBI taxonomy): Eukaryota > Metazoa > Mollusca > Cephalopoda > Sepiida > Sepiolidae > Sepiola > Sepiola atlantica. The sequence continues at coordinate 53,489,475 of OY744547.1, forward strand.
GAAATCCGCGGAACTTACACTCATTGACCGAAATACTTAACAGACTATTCGAAAAATTAAAGAAAACGTCTCATATATATAACTTCTTTTGTAAGATGGTAGGAAAAATTCCGGTGCTCAATTAATTGAGAAAATCAAAATTAAGAGTGTAACATTTATTTATTATTCGCTACATAAAAAGAGTACAACATCAGTACCATCGGTTTCAAGCTAAAAAAATGTTAACCTCCCGTCTTTTCTCTACAAAGTGACAACAAAGTTGAAGATAGCCGGGAGGTTAACATCTTCTGAGCTTGAAACCGATGGTACTGATGTTGTACTGATTATATATATATATATATATATATATATATATATATATATGAAGAAGAATGGAAAGGAATTAGAGAAACAAAAGCCAAATCAAAATTCAATTCAATTGCTCAGAGCAAGGTATATTCCGCAAAAAGGCAATTTATTCAAGTTAAATTTTCTTTAAGCCAGGCTTTTCAAAGATCAAAATCTTATCATCAGAGGAAGTCGCTGGGATAGATAAGTTGGCAATGGCCAAGATTTAAAATTTGAAAAAAAGAAATAAAAGTTGTAGGGAAAGAAAACGCTGGGCAAAACTCTGCTCGAATGCAAGCAAATGTCCGATTGCTAAAGAGTCCGGTGTCGAAAAGTCCAGCGGAGAGAATAAGATGTAGATAGGTGGGTCATTAACGGCACAATATGTAATGAGAGAGGATTCAAAGTTAAAATCCAAGATGCCACAACTTCAGGTACGGCGAAAATAGAAAATCCAAAAGGGTAAAAAGTCCAATAAGAGGTACGTTCGTGGAAGCAGGTAGGCTCAGAGAAGATTGAGGTGGAAAATATTCGCCATTAAAAATACTTTCTGGGCAGAGATAACAAGGGAAAGTCTTTTAAAGTGGGGAAAAAAGGCAGCGAAAATGTATATATATATATATATATATATATATATATATATATATATATATATATATATATATATGTTGTACTTAAAAAAGGACGAAATGTATACGTACATAGATAATAAACAATAACAGATATTTATTATTATTTGTCGCTCTTCGAAAAAGTACAACACTGTAAGTGTAGTATTACCACAGCATGACGTCACTAGCTTTAAATGCATCGTCCTTCCATTAAGAAAGTAGAACACTCTAGACGTTAAGCCACCGTATTAAGTGTAAACATTATCACCGTTTATTCGCTATTTAAAATTGGCCGTGTGGTTAAGGCGTCGGATTTGAGTTGCAAAATACTTGTAATCCGGAGTTTCGAATCGAATGACCGGTAGCGAATAATCATATCTCTATGCTGATGAGTCCCGATTATTAAAAAAGGACGAAACGTATACGTACATAGATAATATACAATAACAAATATTTATTATATATATAATAAATATTTGTTTTTTGTTTATTATCTATGTACGTGTACGTTTCGTCCTTTTTAATCCGGACTTATAAGCATAGAGATATAACTATTCACTACTGGTCGCGTGATTCGAAACCCCGGGCTACGAGGATTTTAAAAGTCAAATACCGACATCTAGAAAAACTCGGTCATCGCTGGATAGCTTAACAAACAGTGATAATTTTAACACTTATTTCAGCGGCTTGACGTCATAAGAGCGTTCAACTTAATGAAAGGAACGATGCATTTATGCTGTGTTAATATTACACTATATATATATATATATATATATATATAAAATATTTGTTATTGTTTATATATATATATATATATATATATATATATATATATATATATATATATAGGGTGAGCCTAAAGTAGGTGGACAGTAAAAAACATTTTCCTTCTTGATTTACACAGCTTTGAAGTCTGCCTCTTACGCTTCGACAAACAAATGTTTTTTACTGTCCACCTACTTTTGGCTCACCTTGTATATATGTATACATGTGTGTGTGTGTGTGTGTGTGGAATTTATATGCCTCTTTGCTGGACATTTTGGTCTGCACGATAAGTCTTTGCAGTTTGAAATTTCTATGTATTTCGATTTTTGCGCTGTGACAGCAAATTTAATTTCATCTGATTTATGTATTTTTGTCTGTTCATAAAATTGCAAGTTTTAAAATTAGAATTAATTAAGAAAATCATTTTCTTTTCCGTTTTCATTACTTCCTACACATTCGCGCTAACAATGGACGGCGTTTTCGGGTGACTTTCTATGGAACGATACGTGAAGGTGAACGGTTTAAAACACGTTTAGACTGACTCGCCTGTCATTCGTATAAAATTGCACCGAGTTACATGTGTTGGCTTATTATTATTATTATTATTAGTATATTAATGAAACAACTAGCAAGGATAACAGATGATGCCCGGGTACATGAATAACAGAATAGAAGAGGTAAAAAGTCTGTGCAACATTTTTTTTTAAATCTCTCTTTATATATATATTCTTCCGAAAGCTCTCTATCTCTTTCTCTTTCTTTCACTCTCTACATCCGACTGTTCCGCTTCACCTATCTATGGCAGCTGATTTATTATTAGAATGTTATGGTGGTAGTAGGGTGGTTTGTGGAGTGCGGAGTGATGGAAAATTATTTTTAAAAGCAGTCGGAATATTCCGACATTCCGATATATATATATATATATATATATATATATATATATATATATTTATATATATATATATATATATATATATATATTAATTTTAAATAAATAATATTGAATTATTTTTCCCTACATACGCCAGCGTTTCAAGCTTTCGCTCTCATCAGTGTAGGGCTGATAATCTCAGACGGTCGCACGGTTCGGACCCCTGTCACAAAATTAAACTAGACTCCGTAAGCATGCACTGTAACCATTAAGCCACGAGACATTACCACATGCAAGAAGAGAATTTAAGTTTTATTTATATATATATTGTGTTTGAATTTAAGTTCTATTTATATATATTGTGTGTGTATTTAGGCAGCATTTTCTCATTTATGTAAACATTGTTAAAAATAACAGTATTCGTCTGTTTAATAATACCTTTCTTATTTGTTCAATTTTTCTACAAAAAATAATACCAGAACAAGGAAATGGGACAAAAAATTAAAAAAAAACAAGAAAGGAAAAAAGAAGAGAAGAAGAAAGGAAGGAGAAGATAAAAGAATCAAAACAGGAAAAAAGAAAGAGAAAGAAGAAGAGGAAGTTGAGTCATAAAGAAACAAACAAAGTAGAAGAATGACAAGTAATAGAAGAGAAAGATAAAAAGAAGTTTAATTATCTTACAACCATCGTGACTTGACTCCGGCAATTATTTATTTAAAACCAAACTTTTACTCACTCCTCTCAGCACCGATACCACTGCCGACGCATGTGTCTAGATCTGTGTGTTTTCCTCCCTGCACTGAGGATCATCGCAAAAGCATGTGGCAGTCTGAAGTTGTTGCTGTAAATCAAATGTGGTGATGCATATTATCTTATAAGAGGCAGGTAAAACATTAGACAACACCAGGGTTGATAAACGTTAGGTTTATTGAGTCACACTCGATAATCATGTTACAATGTATCAATTAATCTCTACCGGTTTGTCTCAGAGTTGTGATCTGAGTATAGCTTGAAAGCTTTTTAAATTACTAATTATTTTAGCCCATCTTAGCATGATTGTACTTCTTAATCGCTTCGTTGAAGGTAATGAGTTAACCCGTTCCATATATGACGCCACGTTCGCCCGCTTGTATCGTAGAATTCCTTTCTAGTGATTTGTCTTCTCAGCTATAGTTAAGCTTTTAAGTGTCTCCTGTCTGAAACACTTCGTGTCTCCTAACATAACTACCAATAGATGCACTACTTTACTTAACTGACCCACTTGGAATATCTAACATTAAAAATATTAGAGGCTTTAAGTCTTAAAGTTGTTTTCCCACCCAGAAAAGAGGTGATATGCGTGTGCCCAGATTTCGACTTTCCCAATCGGTACGTGTGTCACACTGAGCATTAAGCGTCGTCATGAATACTTTTCTAAAAGGAGGAAATTAATTCAGACAGCGACAATCCGTTACTTCATGGATGGAAAGAATTATGGCAAAAAGCGAGATAGATAGATAGATAGATAGATAGATAGAGAGAGAGAGAGAGAGAGAGAGAGAGAGAGATAGAGAGAGACAGACAGACAGAGAGAGAGAGAGAGAGAGAGAGAGAGGGAGAGGTAGAGAAAGAGGGTTTATTAAGTGTAAGCTTTTTACATTAGAATTTCATGAATCCATTTTTAACACTTTGTTTTTAGTTGATTCTCTCCACGACTGAGGAAGAAGCTTCGGTCATAATTCTCCCTGTCGCTCATATCTCACCTCTGTCTACTAGCATCAGAGACTTCCGTTCTCACGATACTGGATTTCTTGTCCTGATAACCCCTTCTGTCTGAAACACTTCCTGTCTCCGAACCTAATTGCCAATACATGCACCAACCAATATATGTGCTAGTAGACTTACCCATTTTGAATATATAACAAAAAAGAAGGAAATAAGAAAAGCGACAAGAATGACAATATGAAGAAAACATAAAAGGAAAATGGTTTGAGAAACTTAAGGTTTATTGAGTCGCACGTGACACTAATTTTACAATTAGTTACATCGTAGGCGAAAGAAGAGGAAGGGTGAAACTATAAACAAAAATAAAGAAAGCGAAGGAAAAAGAGGAAGCGAATAAGACGATGAAGGAAGAAAGAAATGCAGAAACTATGGAATGAAAATGAAGAGCAAAAAGAAGGAGAAAGAGAATGCGAGAAAAAGTAGAAAGTATAAACAGAAGAAGAAGGAAAAGAAGATCAAGTAGAAAAAGAAGAGGAAGAAGAAAAAAGAATTGCATTAAAAATGAGGATGACAAATTTTATGGCACATCTATGAAGTGTAGACTATTCAGGTGATCCGATTCATAAATGGCGTACTGCTATTTGAATCATATCTGGAGTGAGCAGGGGTTGATGCAAATAACAGCTTTTGATATTATCTCATAGTCAGTAGCAGACACCGTAGAAAAAAATAGAACGAAGAAGTGGAGAGGGCGACGAAGAAGAATTCATACGGCATTTTAGAGTTAACATATAAGCAAAGTAGACACATTCAGCAAAGAAGACACAGAGTATAATGCAGAATAATACAGCAAAAGTAGACACATACATCAAAGTAGACACATACAGCATAATACATCATAATGAAGCAGAATAAGGCAAAAGTAGACACATACAGCATAATACATCCTAATGAAGCAGAATAAGGCAAAAGTAGACACATACAGACAAATACGGACAAAGAAGACATATTCAGAAAAAGTAGACACATACAGCAAAGTAGGCACATAAAACATAATACAGCAAAAGTAGACACATACAGAAATAGTAAACATAACTTAAGTAGACACATATAACAATACATCATAATACAGAAAAAAGTAAACATATGCAGCAAAGTAGACAGATATCGCTTAATGAGGTAAACATAAACACATACAGCAAAAGTAGACGCATACAATAATACAGCATTATACAGCAACAGTAGACAAATAAAGTAACATAATACAACAAAAGTAGACACATAGAACATATACAACAAAAGTAGACACATAAAACATAATACAACAAAAGTAGACACATACAACATAATACAAAAAAGTAGACACGTACAACATAATACAACAAAAGTAGACACATACAACATAATACAACTAAAAGTAGACACATACAACATAATACAAAATAAGTAGACACATACAACATAATACTAAATAAGTAAAAACATACAACATAATGCCACAAAAGTAGACACATAAAACATAATACAACAAAAGTAGACACATACAACATAATACAACAAAAGTAGACACATAAAACATGATACAACAAAAGTAGACCCATACAACATAATACAAAAAAGTAGACACATACAACATAATGCAACAAAAGTAGACACATACAACATAATACAACAAAAGTAGACACATAAAACATAATACAACAAAGGTAGACACATACAACATAATACAACAAAAGTAGACACATACAACATGATACAACAAAAGTAGACACATACAGCAAAAATAGGCACGTACAGTAAATGAAGACAAACAGATAAAGCGTAAAAACATACTGCAGCATATTACAACAAAATTAGACACATTCATTAAAGTAGACACATACAGAATAAAACAGTATAATGCAGTAAATTAAACACATTCATCAAAATAAACACATACAGAATAATACAGTATAATGCAGTAAATTAGACACATTCATCAAAGTAGACACATACAGAATAATACAGTATAATGCAGTAAATTAAACACATTCATTAAAGTAGACACATACAGAATAATACAGTATAATGCAGTAAATTAAACACATTCATCAAAATAGACACACACAGAATAATATAGTATAATGCAGTAAATTAGACACATTAATTAAAGTAGAGACACACATAATAATACAGTATAATGCAGTAAATTAGACACATTCATTAAAGTAGACACATACAGAATAATACAGTATAATGCAGTAAATTAGACACATTCATTAAAGTAGAGACACACATAATAATACAGTATAATGCAGTAAATTAGACACATTCATTAAAGTAGACATATACAGAATAATACAGTATAATGCAGTAAATTAGACACATTCATCAAAGTAGACACATACAGACTAATACAGTATAATGCAGTAAATTAGACACATTCATCAAAGTAGACACATACAGAATAATACAGTATAATGCAGTAAATTAGACACATTCATTAAAGTAGACACATACAGAATAATACAGTATAATGCAGTAAATTGGACACATTCATCAAAGTAGACACATACAGAATAATACAGTATAATGCAGTAAATTAGACACATTCATTAAAGTAGACACATACAGAATAATACAGTCTAATGTAGTAAATTAGACACATTCATCAAAGTAGACACATACAGAATAATACAGTATAATGCAGTAAATTAGACACATTCATCAAAGTAGACACATACAGAATAATACAGTATAATGCAGTAAATTAGACACATTCATTAAAGTAGACACATACAGAATAATACAGTATAATGCAGTAAATTAGACACAGTCATTAAAGTAGACACATACAGACTAATACAGTATAATGCAGTAAATTAGACACATTCATCAAAGTAGACACATACAGACTAATACAGTATAATGCAGTAAATTAGACACATTCATCAAAGTAGACACATACAGAATAATACAGTATAATGCAGTAAATTGGACACATTCATCAAAGTAGACACATACAGAATAATACAGTATAATGCAGTAAATTAGACACATTCATCAAAGTAGACACATACAGAATAATACAGTATAATGCAGTAAATTGGATACATTCATCAAAATAGACACATACAGAATAATATAGTATAATGCAGTAAATTAGACACATTCATCAAAGTAGACACATACAGAATAATACAGTATAATGCAGTAAATTAGACACATTCATTAAAGTAGACACATACAGAATCATACAGTAAAATGCAGTAAATTAGACACATTCATTAAAGTAGACACATACAGAATCATACAGTAAAATGCAGTAAATTAGACACATTCATTAAAGTAGACACATACAGAATAATACAGTCTAATGTAGTAAATTGGACACATTCATTAAAGTAGACACATACAGAATTATACAGTATAATGCAGTACATTAGACAGATTCATAAAAGTAGACACATACAGAATAATACAGTATAATGCAGTAAATTGGATACATTCATCAAAGTAGACACATACAGAATAATACAGTATAATGCAGTAAATTAGACACATTCATCAAAGTAGACACATACAGAATAATACAGTATAATGCAGTAAATTGGATACATTCATCAAAATAGACACATACAGAATAATATAGTATAATGCAGTAAATTAGACACATTCATCAAAGTAGACACATACAGAATAATACAGTATAATGCAGTAAATTAGACACATTCATTAAAGTAGACACATACAGAATCATACAGTAAAATGCAGTAAATTAGACACATTCATTAAAGTAGACACATACAGAATCATACAGTAAAATGCAGTAAATTAGACACATTCATTAAAGTAGACACATACAGAATAATACAGTATAATGCAGTAAATTAGACACATTCATTAAAGTAGACACATACAGAATAATACAGTATAATGCAGTAAATTAGACACATTCATTAAAGTAGACACATACAGAATCATACAGTAAAATGCAGTAAATTAGACACATTAATCAAAGTAGACACATACAGAATAATACAGTATAATGCAGTAAATTAGACACATTAATTAAAGTAGACACATACAGAATAATACAGTATAATGCAGTAAATTAGACACATTCATTAAAGTAGACACATACAGAATAATACAGTATAATGCAGTAAATTAGACACATTCATTAAAGTAGACACATACAGAATCATACAGTAAAATGCAGTAAATTAGACACATTAATCAAAGTAGACACATACAGAATAATACAGTATAATGCAGTAAATTAGACACATTAATTAAAGTAGACACATACAGAATAATACAGTATAATGCAGTAAATTAGACACATTCATTAAAGTAGACACATACAGAATAATACAGTATAATGCAGTAAATTAGACACATTCATTAAAGTAGACACATACAGAATCATACAGTAAAATGCAGTAAATTAGACACATTCATCAAAGTAGACACATACAGAATAATACAGTATAATGCAGTAAATTAGACACATTCATTAAAGTAGACACATACAGAATAATACAGTATAATGCAGTAAATTAGACACATTCATCAAAGTAGACACATACAGAATAATACAGTATAATGCAGTAAATTAGACACATTCATTAAAGTAGACACATACAGAATCATACAGTAAAATGCAGTAAATTAGACACATTCATTAAAGTAGACACATACAGAATCATACAGTAAAATGCAGTAAATTAGACACATTAATTAAAGTAGACACATACAGAATAATACAGTATAATGCAGTAAATTAGACACATTCATTAAAGTAGACACATACAGAATCATACAGTAAAATGCAGTAAATTAGACACATTCATTAAAGTAGACACATACAGAATAATACAGTATAATGCAGTAAATTAGACACATTAATTAAAGTAGACACATACAGAATAATACAGTATAATGCAGTAAATTAGACACATTCATTAAAGTAGACACATACAGAATCATACAGTAAAATGCAGTAAATTAGACACATTCATTAAAGTAGACACATACAGAATAATACAGTATAATGCAGTAAATTAGACACATTCATTAAAGTAGACACATACAGAATAATACAGTATAATGCAGTAAATTAGACACATTCATTAAAGTAGACACATACAGAATCATACAGTAAAATGCAGTAAATTAGACACATTCATTAAAGTAGACACATACAGAATAATACAGTATAATGCAGTAAATTAGACACATTCATTAAAGTAGACACATACAGAATAATACAGTATAATGCAGTAAATTAGACACATTCATTAAAGTAGACACATACAGAATCATACAGTAAAATGCAGTAAATTAGACACATTCATTAAAGTAGACACATACAGAATCATACAGTAAAATGCAGTAAATTAGACACATTCATCAAAGTAGACACATACAGAATAATACAGTATAATGCAGTAAATTAGACACATTCATTAAAGTAGACACATACAGAATCATACAGTAAAATGCAGTAAATTAGACACATTCATTAAAGTAGACACATACAGAATAATACAGTATAATGCAGTAAATTAGACACATTCATTAAAGTAGACACATACAGAATAATACAGTATAATGCAGTAAATTAGACACATTCATTAAAGTAGACACATACAGAATCATACAGTAAAATGCAGTAAATTAGACACATTCATCAAAGTAGACACATACAGAATAATACAGTATAATGCAGTAAATTAGACACATTCATTAAAGTAGACACATACAGAATCATACAGTAAAATGCAGTAAATTAGACACATTCATTAAAGTAGACACATACAGAATAATACAGTATAATGCAGTAAATTAGACACATTCATTAAAGTAGACACATACAGAATCATACAGTAAAATGCAGTAAATTAGACACATTCATTAAAGTAGACACATACAGAATAATACAGTATAATGCAGTAAATTAGACACATTAATTAAAGTAGACACATACAGAATAATACAGTATAATGCAGTAAATTAGACACATTCATTAAAGTAGACACATACAGAATCATACAGTAAAATGCAGTAAATTAGACACATTCATTAAAGTAGACACATACAGAATAATACAGTATAATGCAGTAAATTAGACACATTAATTAAAGTAGACACATACAGACTAATACAGTATAATGCAGTAAATTAGACACATTCATCAAAGTAGACACATACAGAATAATACAGTATAATGCAGTAAATTAGACACATTCATCAAAGTAGACACATACAGAATCATACAGTAAAATGCAGTAAATTAGACACATTCATTAAAGTAGACACATACAGAATAATACAGTCTAATGTAGTAAATTGGACACATTCATTAAAGTAGACACATACAGAATTATACAGTATAATGCAGTACATTAGACAGATTCATAAAAGTAGACACATACAGAATAATACAGTATAATGCAGTAAATTAGACACATTCATCAAAGTAGACATATACAGAATAATACAGTATAATGCAGTAAATTAGACACATTCATTAAAGTAGACACATACAGAATAATACAGTATAATGCAGTAAATTGGATACATTCATCAAAGTAGACACATACAGAATAATACAGTATAATGCAGTAAATTAGACACATTAATCAAAGTAGACACATACAGAATAATACAGTATAATGCAGTAAATTAGACACATTAATCAAAGTAGACACATACAGAATAATACAGTATAATGCAGCTAATTAGAAACATTTATCAAAGTAGACACATACAGAATAATACAGTATAATGCAGCAAATTAGACACAGTCATTAAAGTAGACACATACAGAATAATACAGTATAATGCAGCAAATTAGACACAGTCATTAAAGTAGACACACACAGACTAATACAGTATAATGCAGTAAATTAGACACATTCATCAAAGTAGACACATACAGAATAATACAGTATAATGCAGTAAATTGGACACATTCATCAAAGTAGACACATACAGAATAATACAGTATAATGCAGCAAATTAGACACATTCATTAAAGTAGACACATACAGACTAATACAGTATAATGCACTAAATTAGACACATTCATTAAAGTAGACACATACAGAATAATACAGTATAATGCAGTAAATTAGACACATTCATCAAAGTAGACACATACAGAATAATACAGTATAATGCAGTAAATTGGACACATTCATCAAAGTAGACACATACAGAATAATACAGTATAATGCAGTAAATTGGACACATTCATCAAAGTAGACACATACAGAATAATACAGTATAATGCAGTAAATTAGACACATTCATTAAAGTAGACACATACAGAATAATACAGTATAATGCAGTAAATTAGACACATTCATCAAAGTAGACACATACAGAATAATACAGTATAATGCAGTAAATTGGACACATTCATCAAAGTAGACACATACAGAATAATACAGTATAATGCAGTAAATTGGACACATTCATCAAAGTAGACACATACAGAATAATACAGTATAATGCAGTAAATTGGACACATTCATCAAAGTAGACACATACAGAATAATACAGTATAATGCAGTAAATTGGACACATTCATTAAAGTAGACACATACAGAATAATACAGTATAATGCAGTAAATTAGACACATTCATCAAAGTAGACACATACAGAATAATACAGTATAATGCAGTAAATTGGACACATTCATCAAAGTAGACACATACAGAATAATACAGTATAATGCAGTAAATTGGACACATTCATTAAAGTAGACACATACAGAATAATACAGTATAATGCAGTAAATTAGACACATTCATTAAAGTAGACACATACAGAATAATACAGTATAATGCAGTAAATTGGACACATTCATCAAAGTAGACACATACAGACTAATACAGTATAATGCAGTAAATTAGACACATTCATTAAAGTAGACACATACAGAATAATACAGTATAATGCAGTAAATTAGATACATTCATCAAAATAGACACATACAGAATAATACAGTATAATGCAGTAAATTGGACACATTCATCAAAGTAGACACATATAGCAAAGTAGACACATACACCAATAAAAAAGGGAATATTTTCTAAGCTTTTTGTCTACAATCGTTCATGAGTTTCCTCTTGAATCATTCAATTCAGGCCAACTCATCATTCATGACGACGGATGATCGAATGACGATTCACTGGGGAAATATTAGGATAGAACGAAAGTGAGAAAGGGAAAGTGGTAGAGGATGAGGGGGAGGGTGGAGGAGGAATAAAAGTAGCGTGAGGGAGGACGAAAGGGAGACGAGCTAAGAAGGGGTGAAAGGGATAGGGAGAGGGGGATAAGAAAACTAGTTATAAGACGCGTGGGAGTAAGTGGAGAGATAGATATAAAGAGAAAGATGGAGTGGCAGGGGATAGCTGGATGAGGATTATAATGAAGGGGAGAGAGAGAGAGTAAGGACGGATAGAAGTCCGAGTTTGTGGGGTTAGGGAGGATAAATAGATGACAAACAGGGAAAAAGGTTAAGATGAGTATGAGTAGGTAGTGAGAGATAAATAGATAGATAGATAGATAGATACATAGAGAGAGAGAGAGAGGGGGGTAGTGTGGGGGATAGCTGAAGGAGTATAGAGAAGAGTAAGAGAGAAAGTACAAGGAGGAGACGGAGTAAGCAGGATATTGAGATGGCGGGGAGAAACATAAGCTGTAGGGAGAGTAAAAGTGAGATGTGTGATAGATAGATAGATAGATATGCCCATAATGGGATATATATATATATATATATATAGATAGATAGATAGATAGATATAGATAATATTTATAAATAAATGTTAATTAGTTTAATACCTACAGACATCGATGTTTCATGCTAACGCAATCTTCAGTCTAGGAACTAATTCTCAACGGTCGGTGGGCGCGAACCCCGATCACAAATCGCCACTGATTCGTAGTCGAAGATCTTATCCATCGGCCATAGCCAATTAGTTAGTAAATATAGAGGAATTTTAAATGTAAATAGCGAATCGGCGGCTAGATACCAAGCAGTATAGAGTGATCTACGAAACGGCGTTCGGATCGTGCATATAGCTATTTGCACTGCTTGTTATTAAAGTTACTCGAGAGTGCCGAGCCTTTGTGGGAGGGGGCTGATAAACAATAATATTTATAAATAAATATTAATTATTTTAATACCTACAGACATCAATGTTTCATGCTAACGCAATCTTTAGTGTAGGAACTAATTCTCAACGGTCTATATATATATATATATATATATATATATATATATATATATATATATATATATAGATAGATAGATAGATAGATAAATAGATAGATAGATGTTTGGGTGGATAGATATTGTATATTTGTGTGTGTGTAAGAGAGAGAGAGAGAGAGAGAGAGAGAGAGAGAGAGAGAGAGAGAGAGAGAGAGAGAGGGAGATGAAAGGGTTGGTAGAGAAGGACTATAAGGAAAGGGGGATGAAGAAAGGACAAGGAGCAAACTGAATAAAATGTAGTGACCGGAATTGAGACAGCAGGAGAGGAAAAAGAGGCGTAGGATGAGGAAGAATAAATGTCTTGATATATATATATACATATATATATAATAAGGAGAGGTAGATATATATATAAGTAGAGCTTGATATATATATATATATATATATATACATATATATATATATATTCGAATATACAGTTGGCCACTGATGAGCTGCAGTAACGGCGGAACACGTGTCTGTGGATAACTATTGTATCTCTAATATATATATATATATATATATATATATATATATATATATATATATATATATATATATATATATATATATATATATATATATATATATATATAGAGAGAGAGAGAGAGAGAGAGAGAGAGATAATATAAGGAAAAGAATTATAAGATTGAGAGGGGATGGAGGAAAAAAAGGTTTAGAATTAGTAGGAGTAAGAAGTGTGAGAAATAGATAGAGAGAGAAAGCGAGGGAGAGAAAGAGAGAGATGGGGAGCAATGAGAGAGAGATAGAGAGACGATAACAATGGGTATGCGGAATGAGAGATCGAGAGCGATACAATGACATAGAGTTGCGTGTCATAGGAGTGGTAGGAAGAGTGATAGAAATAGAGAGAGAGAGAGAGAGAGAGGAGGGGTGGGGATAAAACATGAGAAGGAGGAATGAGAGGGGCAGGGAAGAAGCAGTATGATTAAAACGATAGAGAGCGAACAGAGAAAAACGTATGAGTAGTAGGATAAGGAGAAATAAAAAGAGAGGGTAGCAGAAAGATGAAAAAGGGAAAGGGAGGAAGAAAGGGCGAACAATACGGGGAAATACATCAAACAATCGAAGGACAAAAATAAACGAAACGAAGCCCCTCCGCCTCCCCCAAACTTCCCTTTGATAACAGTTGTGTATTTTTAAGCAGCCCAAAGAATGGTGGGAGGTTCTGAGCCGTTTCCGATTCGAAATCAAATTTGCCGGCAGTTCCCAACGGATGGCACGCATTCAAAACCAAAAAACAAAAAATGATGACTCTCTTGCGGTGTATGGATGGAGAAGTACGCACTCCTAAAGTTGGACTTACGGCGTCCGACTCGCTGACGAATCTCTCCCACAGGTGTCATCAAATCTCCGTTAAAAGTGAAGATAAAAACAAATCCGATCGGACCAAGATCTGGTTTGGTTAACCACGAACTGGCATAATATTTAATAATATCTTCTGAAGAAAAAGTATTATTATACTAAATATGAGTCAACGTTTGTTTCCAACCAGGCTTTTTCCTATATACTTTAACTAGAATGATATCCGTTCCAGGACGGGTAAAATTAATTCCCCGAACAGAACAGTTTTGCACAATATTTGATGTCCCTTTACAAGGATTAAAACTAAGCTAAAGGATACTAAACCTTATATCTGGAATTCTTGCTCCAAATGTTATCAAAATCAATTACATAATTCTAGAACTTGTCTAAAATTTAAAGGCCTAAATTGAAATATCGGAAATTTGACATAAATAGTGCGTAGACTAACCGATAAAATTTAATACAATTCCGATATATTTAAATTTTTAAATAGGAGGTTCGGCCAATATTATGTCTATATTAAAGTAACACGAATATATATATATATGTATGTCTATGGATATTATAAATATTTATTTATTTATCAACGTATTTGACGTGGTTGTCTATACATCTGAGGAGACCTAATTAAAGGGGTCGAAATAAGTTATTATGTGTACAACCTTAATGTGTGTATAGTTTTTCTTTTTATAATTCTATTTTGCTCTGTTTAAATTACATTGAGCTCTGTTATTCAGATTCTCTACACAAAATTGAAATCTACACACTATATATATATATATATATATATATATATATATATATATATATATATATATATATATATCCTAGAATACCCGTTCGAGGACATATAAAATGAAATCCCCGAACAGAACAGTTTTGCACTATTTTCATGTTATTTAAGGAAATCAAGATATAATGCTACTAAACTTATGTTTAGAATCCTTGTCCCAATTTTGATCAAACTCCATTACATTATTTTTATTCAAGAAAATGTTTAAAATGTTTAAAATTTAAAGCTTAACCTAAAGAGGTCTTCAGAAGAAATTTTAATTCAGGAAATCTTGCAGAATTTGTGTCTAATGACTATGAATCAAATTTAATGCAAATCTGAAATATTTGAATTTTCAAGTGGGAGGTTGTGTCCATAAGATTTCGTTCTACACCCCTCTTTAAAATACTCAAAAGAAAGTAAACTTTGGGGCACATTTATTAATCAATGTCTAATACCTATTGTTTAAATTTTACCCAAATCGGAAGCATCTGAATTCTCATTAAGGGCTTCTACCCCATTTGCATAAAACTCAATTACACTGTATATATATATATATATATATATATATATATATATATATATATATATATATATATATATATATATATATATATGGGGTAAGGTACACGATAATTCATTAAAATTTTAAGATTTTTACGATTTTTATTGCTTTTTAAAACTTAATATGTGACAAATTAGCAAACCTATCTCTGATACATTCAGATTAATTTTTGGGTTCTCGCATTCGGTGTATCAATTTCATGCTCACTCCTATTTGTGTTTATCCTGGCTAGTTCCTCTGTCTTCTTCCCTCTTATCGCCTTTTCCGCTTGTCATTTTTCACACACACACACACACACACACACACATATATATATATATATATATATATATATATATATATATATATATATATATATATATATATATATATATATATATGTTACACCGGCCGTTCTTACACAGGAGAAACTACAACGGTTGTCACTATAAATAGTGCGAGTCACCAGAGACACTGAAGAAAAAGCACAGTCTTGTAACTGTCTAGCCAAGAGCTAGTCAGTTTCTTACTTTGTTAATACACTTGTTAAAACCAACCCTCGACTTGACTTCCTTTATTTATTATTTTAACTTCACAACAGATTGGCGACAAGGAATCGAAACGATTTCACTGCAAAAAAAAAAAATCACCCAAAGTGATTCGCCAGATCTTCACGAAAAAAAAACAAACCATCTTAGTCAGATATTTGGATTCGCAAGGATTAACAGCAAATTAACTACTGAGTAGTTAAGCGAAAAAAAAAAAAAAAAAAAACACAAATTCAAAGCTTGCTACCAAAAATCGAAAACTAAAAAACGCGTAAGACATTTTCAATTATTGAAATAATTGAATACACTGATACCTTTATTTTTTTTTCTCTTCAAGTTTCACTGACTCGTTAAGATAAATGTTATCCGCGTCAACTATTACAGATATTGTGTAAGTTTGTCGTTATTATTAGGACAACATCTGATATTTGAGCAAAATCCGGAGTGACTATTTATTAAAACGGTCTACCACAGAATTGTCGAGAGCAAAGGACGGACAGTAAAAAAATATATTCGCGTAAGTCATTTGTGCTTCTAACAAAGAACTGTTAAATAAGCAAGTCGCATTTTTTTCAAAATGAAAAGGAGTTAAAAAGATTAAAAACTAGTCTTATTAGGCTTATAGCGACGGACTTGGTTTTGTAAAACTACGTACACATATATAATTATAAAAAATTTTTTTTTTTTCTTAGTTTTGTTTTTCAAACAAAAGAACTGGGATTGCATTTTTTTTATTAAGGAATAATATATTGTTTTGTGTATTAGTTGAGCAAACTAATTATATTAAGCACGTTGTGGGGAAAACTGATTTATTTTTACAAGTGTAAATTGTGTGGTGCATAACTTGAATTCGTGAATTATGGACACTGAATTCAAAGATTCTCTTTTTCAATTACTTAAATTCCAAACGGAACAAAATGTTGCGTTACAAAGACAGCAAGTTGAACAACAAATGGAACTTCAAAGAAAACAAGTTGAAATTGAGGAGAAATTTAAAAAAGAGTTGTTGGAACAGCAAAAAGCCCAAAGAAAAATGCATGCTGAACAAAAAGAGCTGGCGACAACACGAGAAGAAAGATTCCAAGAAAAACTGCTACAACAGCAGAAACACTTCGAAGAACTCTTGATAAAAACACAGGAGGAACAGAGAAAATTTCTGGAGGCAACACAGTTAACGAAAGCAAACGAGAATCATAATGCATTCTCCCAGACGGCTGTGTGGAGCGCTATTGAAATTTTCAATTATAATCCAGAAGACGATGTCACTTTTGCTCACTTCTATAGAAGATATGAGGATATTTTTGTATCGGACTGCAGTACATGGACAGACTCTAAAAAAGTTAGATTTTTGCTAAGAAAATTAGGAGCTGCCGAGCATACAAAGTTCGTGAATTTTATCCTTCCAAAAAGACCAGTGAGTTGAACTTCCAGGAGGCAGTTACTTTACTAACAGAACTGTTTTCTACAAAAACTTCTCTTTTCCACAGGAGATATAAGTGTATGAATGTCACTAGAAGAGAGGAAGACGACTACATTACGTATGCAAGTATAGTAAATAAACTTTGCGACGATTTTAAATTAGAGGAATTATCATCGGATAATTTTAAATGTTTAATATTCTTGCAAGGTCTGGTCTTAAATAAAGACTCTGAAATCAGACGTTGTCTTTTAAATAAACTCAAAAATGAGCCATGTCTAACAATATAAAACTTAGCGGAAGACTGTGAACGTTTTGTTGCGTTGAAACAGGACAGTCGTGACATAGAGGAAAACGGAGTGTCGCACATTAAAAAAATCCATCAGAAGAAAAAATTGACTTCAATGAATAACCAGAGAAAAAAACATGGAAAAGATCCACCTGGACCGTGTTGGAGGTGTGGAGATAACCATTGGTACAATGAGTTTCCCTACATATTCAAACAATGTGACAACTGCCACCAGAAAGGACATAAGGCATCACGTTGTAGAAAAAAATCTGGTAGAAAGACAGCCATTAAACTGACAAAAATTGAACCTGAAAAACAAAATATCCGGAAATATGTACAGGTCAAAATGCTTAAAAAAAGTAAGACTACAGCTTGATAGTGGGTCTGACATTTCCATCATTAATGTACAGACATGGAAGAAGCTTGGGAGACCCACTATGATCAAATCACAAAAAACGGCGAGAAGCGTCAGTGGTGAAAAAATAACCTTCGAAGGGGAATTATTGACGAATATTTCTTTCCAGAATAAAACCGTAAAAGCCAAAATTTTTGTTATGCGAAAATCTAATAACCTTTTTGGAACTGATCTGATTGAAAAGTTTAGCCTATGGGATCTGCCTTTAAGCTCCTTTTGCCAAAAGGTTGAGGATTCGAATGTGGAGGCAGAAAAACTCAAGAGAGAATTAAAAGAAAATTTTCCAGACGTATTTTCAGGCGGTCTTGGAAGGTGTACAAAAGCGGTAGCAAAGTTTGAAGTTAAAACAAATGAACTACCTGTGTTCAGAAAGAAAAGAAATGTTCCATACGCCGCTATAGAGCAAATAGACGGTGAATTAGAAAGACTCGAGAACATGGCTGTCATTTCAAAAATTGATCACAGTGAGTGGGCTTCACCTACAGTTTATGTTAAGAAAAAGAACAAGGAGATTCGAGTTTGTGCCGATTTTTCCACAAGGCATTAAAAGATCACCATTACCCTCTTCCAAGCCCTGAAGAAATATTTGCGAAACTGAGTGGAGGAAAATATTTTTCTAAAATCGATCTCAGCGACGCTTATCTTCAAATCCCTGTCGATGAAGAGTGTTCAAAACTGCTATTTATCAATACCCATAAGGGATTATACAAATTTAACCGACTTCCTTTTGGAGTAAAGGTCCCCCCCCCCTGTGATTTTTCAACAAATTATGGACATGATGTTAAATGGGATGGATTTCGCAGTAGGGTACCTGGACGATGTGTTAATAAACAGCGTTAGCAAAGAACAACACAAGACTCATGTAAACCAAGTATTCAAAAAAATCCAGGATTATGGGTTTAAAATCAAAGATGAGAAATGTACTTTTTTCATGGAAAAAATAAAATACTTAGGACAAATCATCGATGAGCAAGGAAGAAGGCCAGACCCAGATAGGGCAATGGCGATACGGAACATGCCTGCTCCAGAAAATATTGCGTCTCTACAAAGCTTTTTAGGGTTGGCGAATTACTACAATGTGTTCGTACCAAACATGCATAAACTAAGATCACCCTTAAATGAACTGTTAAAGAAGGACCAAAAATGGGTCTGGACGCAAGAGTGCGAAGAAGCGTTTCAGAAAATTAAAGATATCTTAACGTCTGACTTGTTTCTGGCACATTATAATCCCAAGCGCGATATTGTAGTTGCAAGCGATGCCAGCAACTATGGTATAGGAACATGCATATTGCACAAAATGGATGATGGAAAATTAAAACCCATAGCCCATGCATCCCGAACACTTCTATCAGCCGAAAAAAACTACTCTCAAATTGAGAAAGAGGCTCTAAGCATTATATTCGCGGTAAAGAAATTTCATCGTTTCCTGCATGGTAGACAATTTCTGTTACAAACAGACCACACACCCTTATTAACGATTTTCGGATCGAAAAAGGGACTACCACAACACACTGCGAATAGACTCCAAAGATGGGATACCATTCTTCTTAACTACAATTTTCAAATGGAGTATGTACCATCTAAGAAATTTGGTCATGCAGACGGTTTATCAAGGTTGATACCTAAGCAGACAGAACCATTGGAGGATATGGTGATAGCAGCCATTCAAGCGGAAGCTGAAGTAAAAAATACGTTATGTGACACAATAAGAGAACTTCCAGTAACGCTTGATGAGATTAAGAGTAAGGCAGAGGTGGATGAATTTATCATAAGCACGAAAGAAAAAATCAACAATAGCCAACTAGATGATGGAATTTATTCAAGTTGCGAAAACGTCCTGTTATATAGCGACAGGGTTGTAATTCCTATGACATTACAGAAAAGAATGCTCAAGGAATTCCATGTAGGACATTCAGGCATATCGAGAATGAAAAGCCTTATGCGCTCTTTCGTTTACTGGCCAAACATGGATAAGCATATCGAAGAAAAAGTCAGGGAGTGTAGAGGATGCGCCTTAGCTACGAAAGCTCCTCCAACTCAATTCGGATCGTGGACTAAACCGGACCGACCTTGGTCTAGAATTCACTTAGATTTTGCGGGACCACTGGATGGGTTCTACTATCTCATTGTTGTAGACAGCCTAGCTAAGTGGCCGGAAGTACTAAAATGCAAGAACCCCACATCCGAGGCAGCTATCAACTTCCTATACGAACTATTCGCTAGGTTTGGAGTAGTAGACTGCATTGTCACCGACAATGGTACTTAATTCACGTCTACTGAATTTAAACACCTTTGCGAGGATCATCTCATCGAGCATATAACAATCCCTCCATACCATCCAAGAAGCAATGGACAGGCGGAGAGATTCGTTGACACATTCAAGAGAGCTCTGAAAAAAGCTAGTGGATCACCAACGGATAAGTCAATCCAACGGTTTCTGCAGGGTTACAGAGTCACTCCGAATGCAAACATCGAAACGTCGAACACATCTGCTGAGGTCAGGTTCGGACGCAAGGTTAGATCGATTTTCCACAAGTTGTTACCAAACCAGGATAGGGCAAATATAAAAAGAACGATAACAAAAAAAACGGTATAAAGTTGGCGAAAAAGTTTTTTATAAGATCTACAGAAACAATAGGACTTTCTGGGAGTCCGGCACTGTGGATAAACAAATAGGCAACATGGTCTATATGATTAAGAGACCAGATTTCGTGCACAAACGTCACACTAACCAAATCCGGAAAATATATTCGAACAGTGAGGTGACCAGATCGCCCGAGGAGGACATCATGGATGCAGTGTTTGATACTTTTCAGGTGCCCATACCAGAGACTGCTCCTGAGATTAGGAGATCAAATAGAAAACGGAAATCGACTGAGTTGATGATGGTGATTCCCAAACAAAAACGTTATTAATCCCCAGAGGGGATATTTTCAGAGGGGGGTGTTACACCGGCCGTTCTTACACAGGAGAAACTACACCGGTTGTCACTATAAATAGTGCGAGTCACCAGAGGCACTGAAGACAAAGCACAGTCTTGTAACTGTCTAGCCAAGAGCTAGTCAGTTTCTTACTTTGTTAATACACTTGTTAAAACCAACCCTCGACTTGAGTTCCTTTATTTATTATTTACTGTGGGACAACTTCACAACAATATATATATATATATATTTAGGCAAACATTATTAAATAACACGGAGTGGTTTTGTTTGTATGCGACTTTTTTTTTATTTTTCAATTTTCCGAATTGTCCATCTAATGTTCCGGTCAAATTTATGTAAATATGATCCATGGGTTCCTTTTTTTGCAAGTACTTTCGATTTGAATCGTCAAATCATCTTCAGGCGGTATTAGTTTTAGTGTCTTTACAAATTATGACTTTACTGTTGTGCTCATTTTTGAATTATAACGGCAAGTAGTTTATAACTTGAAAAAGCGTCTGTAAAGTTGAAATGTACATGAGAGCGTGATGGCGTTCTACACTTATGAGAGATTTAAAAGTTTGACTGTTTAAACCGTTAAGAAATTGATGACGTTAAAGAAAGTGCATACAATTCAAACGCATAACTACCTAATGGCTAAGAATTTGGTGATGTTAATTATTATGCTAGACACTTTAAAATATTGCGATTAGTTTTATGTAGAGGGCTTCGAGTATTTTTAATTTTTTGATATTGGTATCGTGGTGTATTATTTTGGTATTGTTAACAAGGATGTTTCTATATTGGGAGGGGGTGCAATTATGTTTTTTTAGGTGTTGGCATATAGAGCTAGTGTCGGAGAGATGTAGGGTGAGTCTTCGGGATAGTGTTGCAGAAGTGAAACCTATGTAAGAATTAGTTTTTGTTTTATTGTTGTCGGATATATATATATATATATATATATATATATATATATATATATATATATATATATAAGATAATGATGTATTCTTCACTTTTATGATAAATAGGATAGTTCAAGCAAAGAATTGTTTCTGACTAAAATTCCTGCAATCGTGAAAACTGCTGAAATCTTAAACATGTAGCAGTCATAACAAATGACTTATTTCTCTTTCGGAGAAATGTCCCTGTTATACAATTTGGTTGCACACTGACCAATCAGCTTGTAGGGCACATTTATTTCATCTGTCCCCTAAAGAACTACTTCGGGCCCTTTGGAAATCACGGTTGGTCAGAGAGAGATCCCGAGAATCAACGAGGAAAGACGCCCCTTTATTTCTCCTGTCCCTGTCCAATAGACACTCAAGCATCGAATATCTTCGTCTGAAGATAATTGCTCACAGACTTTCGGCAGCCCAAAGAACTTTCTACTTTTATTTTCGTCACGTGAACACTGTCCAACTTTCTTCAACCTATACCAAACGTTATAGGTCATTGAATAAACGATTCGTTGTTGTTATGGAAATGATTTTGTTTTCGTTTTCGTGCGACGGTTTTCGTTACTTACAAATAATATGTAGGGGTTGGTCTGAACACCCACGAATAAGACCAGTACCTTTTATTAACCTACCGCTAACCCTAAGTCTGTGTGACAGAAAAATAAACTCCCCATCGAATCGAGAAAGAAAGAAAAAGAGTAGTTTCCGCCAGAACTTACAGTTAGTGGTAGAGTCAAAAGAGGTTTTATTTTGCTTGACAAACGGTAATCGTTACTTATATATCCGGATACTTTCACAATCAATATAATATTTTAAATCAAACAACAAATTATTTGCTAACTAATCCGTATTAATTCCAATTCTATAAAATAAATTAGTATTACTGACATATTTTTAAAGAAATACACTTGGAATATAAACCCAAAAAGTTGACCTATTTGTGTTATTCCTCAGGCCGACAGCAACAAAGCCGTTATAAATATAAAAAAACCCGCAAAAAATCAAACGAATAATTCGCATTAATACAATTGTATTCACAAATTCTATGAAACACATTTTTTTAACGGAAATACCCTTGGGATATTAGTCAAAACAAGTTCTTGCTGTATATATCCATTTATGACCTATTTGTGTTATACCTCAGGTCGACAGCAACAAAGCCACTGTCGACATTTCTTTTATAAATATGTAAAACAAAACGCAAAATCTCAAACAAATAATTCGCATTAATACAATTGCATTCACAATTTCTATAAAACAATTTTTTAACGGAAATACCCTTGAGATATTAGTCTTTGTCTACTTTATTTGCATTAAAACAATGGGTCAAATAGAACCTACTGGCGCTACCAGATCAGGATGTCTGAAGTTATTGACTTCCTGACTCAAATGCACCAAACATTGATGTTTTATTGGTTTTTTTCCTTTGCAAAACTCAATCATGTTCTGCAAAATCCAAAACAAAAATCAACAATTTCTCTCCCTCCCCTCTTCTTCCCCCTCCCCTCCCCCCTTTCACTCAACCAAACACCATGATTAAACATTTGAACATATAAAGAACTTGAAGCATAAAAACCTTTACCAAAATGACAACAATTCAAAATACCAAAGCTCTTAACTAATGAAGGATATTTCTTTCTACATTCATGGCATAAAATGACCCTTAAGGTTGATGTGCCATTAAGCTATATCTTACCTTACTCACAAACACCAGAGACGAGAAAGAATATCAAATTTTTTTACCTTCTCCGCTTTCTACAGTTCCTTTCAAAATGTGACACCCCAAACCTCAAACCCACCTCTCTACCATCCTCTTTTCCATCCTCTCTATGATTTACCAATGCCTAAATGAACTGTTCGAAACTGTAAATACTCGATCAAACTTTCTCTTTCTTACTAAAATGATATGAAATTACACCCTTGTGTTTTGGGTTCTTTCTTCAGACTTCCGTCCTATACATATCTTTGATGAATTTATCTGCACATGGTTATCCCATTCTCACGTGGGAGAATTGAAGTTTATTTCAGGATTATTTTAATCCCAACCATTTTCAAACCCCAAACCCCAACCTCTCTACAAACCTCAAACCATCCTCTTTTCCATCCTCTCTATAATTTACCAATGCCAAATGAACTCTATGAAACTGTAAATACTCGATCAAACTTTCTCTTTCTTACTAACATGATATGAAATTACACCCTTGTGTTTTGGGTTCTTTCTTCAGACTTCCGTCCTATACATATCTTTGATGAATTTATCTGCACATGGTTATCCCATTCTCACGTGGGAGAATTGAAGTTTATTTCAGGATTATTTTAATCCCAACCATTTTCAAACCCCAAACCCCAACCTCTCTACAAACCTCAAACCATCCTCTTTTCCATCCTCTCTATAATTTACCAATGCCAAATGAACTCTATGAAACTGTAAATACTCGATCAAACTTTCTCTTTCTTACTAACATGATATGAAATTACACCCTTGTGTTTTGGGTTCTTTCTTCAGACTTCCGTCCTATACATATCTTTGATGAATTTATCTGCACATAGTAACCCCATTCTCACGTGGGAGAATTGAACTTTATTTCAGGATTATTTTAATCCCATATAAAAACCATGGCTAAATTCTATTTTGATCACCTAAATTACTTACAGTGAAATGGGTTCTTTTATGATTTAGTTTTTCTCAACTGATAATCTATTATTTATTTTTAATAAATTAAATCATTATTTTATTGTTTCCCTGGGCAACGCAAGAGCATGGATACACCATATTTTAATCACCTTAATTACTAACAGTGAATTTGGTTCTTTTCTGATTTTCTTTTTAGGAAGTGATAATATTTCTTTTCATTAAACTAAATCATTATTTTATATTTTCCAAAACAAGGCTAAATCTTATTTTAATAACCTAAATTACTTACAGTGATATCAGTTCATTTTTTAAAGAATTGCCACTTTTATACTTTTTTTTTTTAATAAATGATTATTTCATATTTTAACCGGGCAACACCAAAACATGGCTAAATACTACTTTAAACAACTAGATTACTTACAGTTAAATAGGTTATTTTCTTATAGTTTGTTTTTATAATATATATTCTAATATTCATGTTTTCTTTATTAAAACATTATTTTATATTCCCCCAGGTCACGCCGGGACACAGGACCTGCTAGTCATATATACAATTTTATATTCTATACATTTTTAGATCTTTCTATTTATTATATTTCAATTCATTTTCTTTTGTCAACGGTTACATACAGTATTTTGATTCCATTATAAACGATAGTTATGCAAGTTGATCTATTACGCAATTTCTCATGCTCGTTGGATAAATCCTGCCCGAGCAACAAAGCAACAATGACGCCATCGATGACTCCCAGTGGCCGCAAAAAGAGAACATTTGATTTTCAGGCTTATGCGCAGTTAGTCACCAAGTTTGAATTACATACGCATGCCTTAGTATATGTTCATACATACAGCTATTATATATATATATATATATATATATATATATATATATATATATATATATATATATATTTATAAAATTTATACAGACACGTATAAAAGCGATACTATTATGACGATGTTTCGATCGGTAGGCATTAATACTACGATCTACTTAGGCAAAGAAAACTGGTTAATGTTTTGGTGTTCATCTATATATATATATATATATATATATATATATATATATATATATTAAATTCCCGAAACAGTTTTTCATGGTAAACAACTGATGATCCCTTAAAATAGTGTTAGTGACAAACTAATATAATAACTGTAAAAAATAAATTGACTTACATGAGTGATTTTCCACTGAAAGACTTGGGACTAAAAGTTTTTTTAATTTTTTTTTTTTTAATTAAATTTTTTTTTCAAATATAGTTTTAATGGTTGAGAAACTTCCGAGACTATATATATATATATATATATATATATATATATATATATAGAGAGAGAGAGAGAGAGAGAGAGAGAACAGTTATTTATTATATTCCAATAACCATGGTTTGTTTTATTACTTTTATTTTTGTTTTTATTTTTTTCACATTTCCAAAAATTTCAAATTTCTGTGAAATATATTTAACGGTCCGTTTCATTTTATTTGTGCCAAACAACATTTGTATGTCAATATCGTCTCTGCAACACTACAAAATCATCAGAAAAAGTTCACAAATAATAAGAGTTCTTAGATTAGAGTGTCTTGAAAAACACCCACATCATACATCAGTTTCATTTTAAGGTGAAAATAAACAAAAGAACAAACAAAAATTTTAGAGCAAACACTCACATGTGTACGATCAAACTAATCAGCCATTTTTATTTTTATTTTTTAATTTTTTATTTTCGTTCAAAGCTAGTATCTCCCCCCCCCCCAAAAAAAAAATTAGTGCGATTCGTTTAAAAACTTTAATTCGGTAATATTTGCTAAAATATTTAATATGTACTATAATTTATTTATAAACTTCCAGTTTATTTGAAGATAATTTATTTATTATTAAAGTTACCTGAATGTTTATGGTGCGAAACTCATTTAAGCAGATCATTATAGAGCTAGTCTCAATGTGTCAAACCGTCCATTCAATCAACTATTAAAAAAGTTTCTTCTACATAAGTGTTTATATGGAATTTATATAGTATTTATTAGTAAACTCTTTCTAAGAATATTGAGACAAGCTTACCTTCCCAGAAATTCATCACTCAAGTAGTAAGCCACTAGTTAAAATACGAAACTAAGGGGGTTATATTTACGGCGAAATATATCCTCCATATTTAGCCAGATTACGATTTCGAAATATAGAATGGGCATTATATATTTATTTATTTAATTTCTTAAAGTGTTCTAAGGATTCAAAAGTAGTTTAACGGGGATCTGTACCTTAAACATTAATTTTTACTATGTTTTATTTCTAAATCGTACTATCAAGTGAATTGCTAAGACAAATATACGAATGTAAACAATTAGAGTCTTACATTAATATTTCCATCTATTATTTAGTCGTTTTTCTCCCTTCTTTTAAGTATCATTATGCTTATTAATATACATTCACAAATATGTTTAGTATCCATCAATAAATTCATATCAACCACACATATATACACACACATAACATAAGTATACATATACATACATATACACACACACATACACACAAAATATATATATTTCTTCAGTATATGTACGATAAAAAAAAACAAGTATATATATATATATATATATATATATATATATATATATATATATATATATATATATATATATATATAAATAGTGTGTCAGGTTGTATATGAAAAGAAATCAAATAAAGTGCTCGATCATATAAGAGAGCTAATATAATTTATTTAGATACTGTATATTACATGTTTCAGCAATGTACCGCGGTTTCATCCAAAAGGCATCAAAAGATGTCTAAATCTGCCCTTTTGGATGAAACCGTGGTACATTGCTGAAATATGTAATATACAGTATCTAAATTAATTATATATATATATATATATATATATATATATATATATATATATATATATATATATATATATATATATATTAGAGAATAGTAGTTTGCTGGGTATAGTAGTAGTATGTTTTTAAAGGCTGTGGGCAATGCAAATTCCGGGTAAGATGCAAGTTGTAAGGAACAAAAACAATAAATCGAATACGAAATATGACTTACTATTTATTTTTCCTAAAATCTTACATAACAGCAAGAGTGTTGTTAGCTGTTTGTGTGATGTCCGGATGATTAAAAAATCATTATTTAATATTTCGGGAAAAGAAACTTCCCTTTGTCAAAAATAATCAATACCAGAAGAAATCCACGACTATGCAGAGAATCTGACAAAATAAAATGGCTGCCAAAGCAGAACAGCAGCGAAAACCAGGCTCGCAGAAAAAATCAGCCAGTCGATCTTTACTTGTTTCCAAGGCAGTAGCTATCAGTGTGGCGAAGGAAAGTCTTTTTAAGTGTGTCACTAATTTTCGTTTTCATATTCGCCGACCGGTAGAAATCATTGCCTCCCCACGTACCCTTACATATTAGAAAAACATAAGTTACACTCATAAACATACACACGCTACACAGTACGCACACAACTTACTTATCCCCCTCACCAGTCTTACACACCCAGACACTACGTATACTCGAATCTACAGCTAGCAAGCTAAATCGAGATTACAATACATACACTCCCATAAAATAATATATATATATATATATATATATATATATATATATATATATATATATATATATATATATATAATGCAAATGCATGTACTATATATATATATATAGAACATATTTATTTATAAATTATTATATATATAATTATTTATGAATAAATATTATGTTCAATATATATATATATACATGCATTATATATATATATATATATATATATATATATATATATATATATATATATTTAGGCAAACATTATTAAATAACACGGAGTGGTTTTGTTTGATGCGACTTTTTTATTTTTTCAATTTTTCGAATTGTCCATCTAATGTTTCGGTCAAATTAATGTAAATATGTTCCATTCTTTTTTATTTTTTGCAAGTACTTTCGATTTGAATCGTCAAATCATCTTCGTCAAATCATCTTCATATATATATACACACACACATATATATATATCTATTTATATATATATATATATATATATATATATATATATATATATATATATATATATATATATTATTTGATGGGAGTGTATGTATTGTAATCTAGATTTAGCTTGTACTATGTATATATATATATATATATTGAATATATTTATTTATAAATAATTATACATATATAATTATTCATAGATAAATATTATGTTCAATATATATATGTATATATATATATATATATATATATATATATATATATATATATATATATATATATATATGAAGCAATCCAACAAAATCGCTGGGGAGAGAAGATTACTTATTTTTTTCGCTCTGCTGGCAAGATGCGACCGGGATTCAGTCTTATTTTGCTCAATTCGGGTTTAACGGGTTTTCTAATTGAACAACGAATTTTGACTTGATTTGGGTTGCCCATATCGGGATTTTGGAATTTTAATTGAAATTTCTATATTATTTGATTTATTTATCATTAACATTGAATATTGATACATTTCGCGACTGGATAACTTTGTCAGCTCCTTCAATTTCACGTATATGGACTGCTGTTTATAACTTGGAGTAATCCTCGGTTAAACCTCTGAATGTCTTTCCTGATTATGTTTCTCAATAGGTATGACCTGGATGGATTGTATAGATTCAACAAAAAGTATGTTTTTGGGTTGATATATTTGATGTTATGTATTTTTATGTATTTGTGTATATAATTTTATACATTTTCAAAGTGTAATTTTATTACTTGTAGTAGTATAACTGCGGTAATGGTCCTCTGAAGAGAAGAATTATCTTTGAAAACTCATGAGCTAAGGACTTAAGGATACGTTGCTTGAACTTTTAATTCTAATAAAATTTGATTGACACCTTATTTTATTACTTCATTTTATATTATAATATATATATATATATATATATATATATATATATACAGTACATGCATTATTTGTATCCTTGATGTTAACTCAATAAAACACCAGTGTTTATAAAAGTCAGAGGAAGCTGGCTCTTGAGAGAAATCGCATCTGAAATATGTTTTCACATATGTAACCAATAATGTTTGTATAAATAAAAATCCATACTATATATATATATAGAGAGAGTAATGTGTAGTGCAGTAGCAACGAGAGAAAAATGTATATTTAAAGAAGTGAGGCTACCCCCACGTTTGTAAATTTGAAAAAAAACTTTTATCAAAAATTGTTTATCATTTTATGATTTTATAATTTTAAAATTTTATAACGCGTTTCGAGCATCTTCGTTCTCTTCAGATATTCTTTCCATTTGAAAAAAATCGGTTTATTTTCAACAGTTTGGCATTTCTGCGCATGTGCACGCACGTGTATGCGTACGTGTGTGCGCGCGTGTGTCTATGTATTTTCATATATTTTAATTCTCTGGGTTAAGGCTATGTGTTGTTAAAACGTGTCTTTCTGACTTTTATCTCTGCGGTCATCTTCATGTGTGGCAATTAAATACATTTTGGTCAGTTTATTTGAGATTTTTTTGCGGATTTTGTCTTCACAGTGTCTTCGCGTGTGTGCATGCGTGTGTGCGCGTGTGTGTGTGTGTGTGTGGGGTGCATGTACATTTTGGTTACGGCGTTAGTTTTAGCTTGTGTACGCAGGTGCATGTGCGCGCACACATGTGTTTTTGTTTTTGTTTATATATATGCATACATACATACACACACATATATATATTTATATATGTATTTGTGTACATATACATACATATACACACATACATATATACATAAGGAAAGAGGGAGAGGGTAGAAATAAAAACAAGGTAAGGATAGGTATGTATATATCCAGGATTTTATTAGCTTTTAGTAGTTGTTTATGGAAACGATTAGTTGACGGCGACCTTTAGCATTTGGATAAAGATAGAAAGATAGATAGATAAATAGATTGAATAGAATAGATAAGGTAGAATAGATAGGTAGATAGATAAATAGATAGATATATAGATAGATCGATAGATATATAGATAGATAGATAAATAGATAGATAGATAGATAAATAGATAGATAAATAGATAGATATATAGATAGATCGATAGATATATAGATAGATAAATAGATAGATAGATAAATAGATAGATAGATAGATAAATAGATAGATAAATAGATAGATAAATAGATATATAGATAGATCGATAGATATATAGATAGATAAATAGATAGATAAATAGATATATATAGATAGATAGATAAATAGATAGATAAATAGATATATAGATAGATAGATAAATATATATATATATATATATATATATATATATATATATATATAGATACACAGATACGCAGATAGATAAATAGATAGATAAATATATATATATATATATATATATATATATATAGATAGATAGATAGATAGATAGATAGATAGATAGATAGATACACAGATAGATAAATAGATAGATGGATTGATAGATAGATGATTGGATGAGTGTATAAATAGATAGATAGATAGACACACGCACACGCATACGCACACGCACACGCACACGCGCACACATACATCCATTTTTATATACATGTATGTACACACATGCGCGCGTGCCATGCATCCGTTCTATGTATGTGGATGCGTATATGCACACGTGCGCGTGTGCATATGTGTTCTTATTTATACACGCACTCACATTCGTTTTCGTATG
Source organism: Sepiola atlantica (assembly GCA_963556195.1). Taxonomy (NCBI): domain Eukaryota; kingdom Metazoa; phylum Mollusca; class Cephalopoda; order Sepiida; family Sepiolidae; genus Sepiola; species Sepiola atlantica. The sequence continues at coordinate 53,521,506 of OY744547.1, forward strand.
CATGCAGATGCGTGCGATCTGTATGTTGTGTGAGTTGAGTTATGTTCTGTTCACTGCTATTGTAGTTTTCATGGACAAAAATGACTATAAACCGAAAATTATACTAAAAAACAAAGATTACTACAAACCAATTAGCACCAACATTGACAACAACACCATTTCAAAAATCGCAAAACTTTGCACGACATACAATAAAATACTAACAAAGAAAGAAAAGGATTTCCTAACAAACTTTATGATTAAAACAAACAACTTCTACGGACTGCCTAATATACATAAATCAAATGAGATAAGAAATTCTGCCTAACTCCCAAAAGTAATATCACGGAGCTTTAGAAAGAATTTGAACGCAAATTTAGACGGATAGAAACATTAAATAATAATAAAAACAAAACAGATGATTCATTAGTAAAAAATAAATCAACATACTTCCCTAACAAACACAACTAAACCCCTTCTTTGAAAGCCTCTGGAACATCAACCCCCAGAGAAAAGTGAAACTTACCAGCAACCTAACATCTAAACAAAACCAAGCACTAGACAACATCCTAAATAATAATTATGAAGAAGCAGACAAAGGCAATGCTGTAGTCGTCATGGTCGAAAATTACTATAAATCGAAAATTATAGAGGCACTAGAAAACAATGATTACTACAAACCAATTAGCACCAACATTGATAACAACACCATTTAAAAAATCAGAAAACTTTGCACGACATACAATAAAATACTAACAAAGAAAGAAAAGGATTTCCTATTAAACTTCATGATTAAAACAAACAACTTCTACGGACTTCCTAATATACATAAATCAAATGAGATAAGAAATGCCATCAACACACATAAATCAAGATTTATTAGTGTCCCGAGTCCCAGTGACTTGACATTCAGACTCAGAGTAGAAGGACCAACATACCCAGCAAGCAGACTTAGTAACTTAAATGACATATTACTACAACCACTCACCGAACAAGTCAGGAGCTACATAAGAGACGACATACACTTCCTGAGCTCCTTACCACAAACAGTAAACCCCGGAGCAAAATTAGTTACATTTGGCATTATCAGCTTATATAGCAACATACCCGATGACTTAGGTAAACAAGCACTATCATAGTGGATTGACAAACCCCCACAAATATTACATCCAAGATTTACCAAACAATTCATCATCGACAGCATTGAGATTATTCTTAACAATAACTCTTTCGAATTTAATACGAAAACTACATCCAGACCCAATGAAATTGTAGCCGCCATGTTGAATGATTAAATGTTGCAGGAACTGTGTTTGTAAATGGTACAGCAATGGAAACTAAAATTGCACCAACATATGCTATCCTAACACTGGCTTACCTAGAGGAGATCTTATATGAAAAGATAGAACAAATATATGGACAAGATACCTAGATGATTGTGTTATCCTTTAGGAACCACAATGAATTACTCAATATACTACAAAACCTACACCACAACATTAAATTCACTCTCGAACATAGTCACGCAGGACTACCCTTCCTAGATATACTAGTTAAAATTAAAAATAATCAGGTGATGGCTTTTAAAATGGAGATATTGGGTGTTCGTCGGTTTGTGGTAGATGTCTGTTATAAAACAGACATCTACCACAAACCGACGAACACCCAACAATATCTCAATTTTAAAAGCGATCACCTCAAAAGCTGCCTGAAATCTATACCCTATTCCCTAGCACGCAGAATCTGCGCTATAGTCAGTGACAAACACCTCCGGATTGTCCGACTGGAGGAACTACAATCAACCTTAACACGAAGAGGATACCCCTCGCAACTAATAGATAAGGTATAGAACTAACAGAAAAATACCATTAGAACCACTACGAAACCCCTCAAACGAAACAAAGAACATATATTAGCATACGTCTCCAAACAATCCAGAACTATTCACAGAGATAACAATAAATTTAACCGTTCTTAACCAAAACAATAAACTAAGCAACATACTAAAAACAACGAAAATAATAAAAAGAAAATGCCAACGAAAAAACCTCAATAACATTTTACCCTCATCCAAACTCAATCAACACATAGTACAGGGGGTCTCAAAATGCAACAAAGAAAAATGTTGAGTGTGTGACATAATAATAAGAAGGGAACTCATACACATTCCAAAACCCAATACAAACATTCAAAATAAAAAAAAGACTTAAACTGCAAAAATGTTATCTATATACTAGAATGCATAATATGCAACGAATCCTATATAGGCGCCACCAAAACACTAAACAATACAGTTGCTTTACATAAAAGCAACATAAAAATCCAAGAAAACAAAATTATTCTAAGGAAATTAACAACATCTTTGAGGCACGCATAAGAAAGTGAACTATTTTGAAAATCAACAAGCGTGCAATTTAAATGAAAAATTCATTTATCTATTTTTTAAAAAACTATAAGACAGTCTCGCCTGACAAAGTTGTTCTACAATGAAAGCGTACAAAAAAATTAAATAAATGAATTTTTCATTTAAATTGCACGATTGTTGATTTCCAAAATATTTCACTTAAATACATTCTCATGCGTGCCTAAAAGATGTTGTCAATTTCCTTACTTTAAAAGCGCCAATCTGAGCATAACATCGCAGAACTACACTTATCTTTTAAAACTTGACGTGCCTTTCTGCTTCTATCGTGATTCGACCCCTCGGAGTTAATACCATCAAAATGAGAAAGAAAAAAAGAAGAAAACAACTATAAGACAGTCTCGCCTGACAAAGTTGCTCTACAACGAAAGCTTGCAAAATAAATAAATAAATAAATGAATTTTTCATTTAAATTGCACGATTGTTGATTTTCAAAATATTTCACTTAGAAAATTATTCGTTTCAAAATATAGGCACTCATGCAGCAGAGGTAAATTCAAGGTAATGCCCATCTTTTAAAATCAGGATTATTCATACTACCTCACACAAGAAAAAACTTAATATTTAAGTTCAAGCCAGCTTTGAACAGAACATAACTAAACTCACACAACATACAGATCGCACGCATCTGAAACAACGAATCTGAGTGCGTGAATAGACAAGAACCACAATGCACAGGCGCACATGTGCATGTACGCATCCACATATATAGAACAGATGCATGGAACGCGCGTGTGTGTTTACATACATGTATATAAAAATGGATGTAGGTGCGCGTGTGTGTGTTTGTGCGCGCGTGTGTGTGTCTGTCGATCAATCTACACAAGCCAAAACTAACGCACTAACCAAAATGTACATGCACTCCACACACATACGCGCGCACACACACGCGCAGACACTGTGACGATAGAGTTCGCAATAAAATCTCAAAGAAACTGACCAAAATGTATTTAATCGCCACGCACTAAAGTGTCCGCAAAGATAAAAGTCCGAAACACACATGTTTAAAAATCACATACAAAGTAAAAGATATGAAACCCCATACACACACACGCGCACACACACACGCGCACATGCGCAAGAACGCCAAACTGTTAAAAATAAACCTATTTTCCTTTAATGGAAAAAATATCTGAAGAGAGCGAAGATGCTCGAAACGCGTTATAAAATTATAAAATTATAAACAATTTTTGGAAAAAGTATTGTTTTCAAATTTACAAATGTTGGTAGCCTCACTTCTTTAAATATATATATATATATATATATATATATATATAATCAAGAGAGAGAATTCGTAAAAGAATTGCACTTAAGATTGACTGTTTTTAGAATGTTTCGGAATGTAACAAAATTCTGTTTACTAATATATATATATATATATATATATATATATATATATATTGTTTTTGTTTTGCGCTCATCTTCTTTCCTTTTACTTATACGTCATCGTCATCTATATATATTTGGTATATATATTTCGAGTACATATACATGCATATATGTTTTCGTTGGTTTATATATCTATATATGGAAATATATATATATATATACATATATATATATATATATATATATATATATATATAAATATTAGTTATTGTTTATTATCTATGTACGTATACGTTTCGTCCTTTTTTAATCGGGACTCTTCAGCATAGAGATATGACTATTCACTACCGGATTACAAGTATTTTTCAACCCAAATCCAACGTCGCTAACCGATCGGCCAATTCTGAATAGCTTATAAACAATGATACTTTTAACACATTTTAAGCGGCGAGACGTACAGGCATTCAACTTCTATAAGGGAAGGAATGATGCATATAAAGCAAGTGACGTCATGCTGTGTTAGTACTACCATTTACAGTGCTCTACTTTTTTACGAGGAGCTTCAAATATAAATATTTGTTATTGTTTATTATCTATGTACGTATACGTTTCGTCCTTTTTCAATCGGGACTCTTCAGCATAGAGATATTACTATTCACTATATATATATATATATATATATATATATATATATATATATATATATATATATATATATGCATACCTTCTCTCTCTACAGCGATTTCAATTCATTTTTCTTTATCTATCACTATATATATATATTCCTTAAAACTACAGATCTTCTATTTTTTGTTGTGTTTGTTAGCTTTTTTCTCTTGATAAAGCCTACGCACCAGCTGGGCGTAACGTTTAGTTTTAGTGTTTCTGCTTTTCCATTTTGCCTACTACCATGAGATTTAAAAAAATCCTTTTGTTGTCATATATATTGAGATATTGAGGGAAAGTGTAAAATGGAATTATTCAGATTATTTTTGATTGGGCTGACTTTAGTCAATCTGGCTTCGCCCAACTGAAGCAGATGTGTTAGGTGATCGGGCTAATTGGGGCCGGTCTCCGTCAAGGTTGAATCGATCAATTAAATAAAATCGTCCCAGGAAAATTGGATAAAATTATCTCAGGACTGAATAAGGAGTTGGGATCACTCAATGAATATTCATGCCACATTTTCCCAGGAAAGTTAGTGGGTGTGCAGTAGGACGACATCATATCTTTTTCTTGTTAGCACTTTTTCCAATTCTTACATATTGTTACCTTTTTGCTTTTATATTGGTTTACCATTAATTTCCTAGAATTCAATATAATGAAGTCCAAAGAAAAGAAGAGCCCCATTTATTACAAAACTGAGGTCATAATCTTCGTTTTGAAGACGGTGGGTTTATACCCCCAAATCTAATCTAATATTTATAAGTCAAATAAACACAACTTCTCTATTGATTATACAAAGGGGTAAAGTGGATGGCAGAGAGGGAGGTGAGGAAGATAACTTTCGCCCATCCACCAAAATCACAGCCCCCCTTCCTCTCTACCCATCCTCCTTTCCCTGCATACACAAACATTCCAACCTACTTTTTTCCCCTTCAATCTTGAACCGCAGCCATCTGGTCAAACACCCCCTCCCCCTCTTCCTCACCTCCCTCTCTGCCATCCACTTTACCCCTGCTCATCCCCCACCTCTTTCTCTTACCACCAGCTACAGTAGTCCTGGCTCACCCCATCCTTCCATTTTTTCCCCACTCATTCTTTTCTACATTCATTTCTATTTCTCCAACAAATACGGACGTCCACCCAGTAGTTGGCCACTATTTCATTCTATTTTTCCCAATATGTCTACCCTACATGTATCTGTGCTTGCATGACATTTTTCTCTATTTTATCATCCTGATGAAGTCTTATAAATAAAGACGAAACGTTGATGTATATATAAAAAAACATCCATTTTTTGGTTTTCCTTTTTCATTTTCCCATCACGTCGGATTACTTTCATCCTTCTCTTCCCATATATATATATATATATATATATATATATATATATATATATATATATATAATTTTCTTACCTTTTTGTTTTTGCTAGGGATGGGACATCCTACTGGATGCCAGACATTCACACGCTATTTTAGACATTTCAGCCGAGAGATCTTTTTACAATTCTAACTGTACCTTTAACTGCAATTGTTTGTATCTCTCTTTCACTTGGTTCACCGGGTATATTCGCCAGGTAGTTTTTGAAATTCTTTTTCATTAGTCCTGTTGCTCCTATAATTACTGGGATGATGGAAATTTTCCTAAGATTCCATTTTTTTTTCATGTCGTACATAAGATTTTGGTAGTTCGTAATGTTTTCCCTTTCATGTATATATGTACGTATATGTATTTATGTATGTTTTTAAGCAAAGATTGTTACACCATATATATTTTTCTGCTTGATTATACCTGTTTCATTTTTTCAATTTCAATAATCTTTTTCTGTGTCTAGATGAATATCACTAGTACTTTCGATTCTTCGTCGGATCATTTTCAGGTAACAGAAAACACATGAACAAAAACCTGGAGAAAAGTAGAGAATAAAAAACAACCTAGAACGCGCACGTGAAGCCAGTTAAATGCCAAAAAGAACAGAGTCGTACAGTTCCAGGAAAGACGGTAACAATTTAAATTCCGCGACGCGAGAATTAGCGTCACAAGATACAATTGTATTGAGTTAAGCATTTCTAAATGTTGTTACTGGTTTAATAGGAAATGTTATTAATTGTATGTTGCTGGGTTTTAATATATATATATATATATATATATATATATATATATATATATATATATATATATATATGGGAAGAGAAGGATGAAAGTAATCCGACGTGATGGGAAAATGAAAAAGGAAAACCAAAAAATGGATGTTTTTTATGTGTACATCAACGTTTCGTCTTTATTTATAAGACTTCATCAGGATGATAAAATAGAGAAAAAATGTCATGCAAGTACAGATACATGTAGGGTAGACATATTGGGAGGAAAAATAGAATGAAATAGTGGCCACTGCTGGGTGGACGTCCGTATTTGTTGGAGAAATAGAAATGAATGTTGAAAAAATGAGTGGGGAAAAAATGGAAGGATGGGGTGAGCATATATAGTATCCAAAAAATATATGCACCCTAAGAATCGTTATAACTCGTTCAATTTACTGATTTTAGCTTGAAAACAAGATTGACAGAAAAGTAAAAGTGCACATTTAAAGGTACTGACACCAACATTAGCAAAATTCATTAAACATTATTTTTTAAAAATTTTGATTTAATAATAATATAATAGCTACTTGGGGTAATTTCAGAATGTCTATAAATTTACCCTAACATTAACCCGAACCCGGTTATCGGTTCGGGTTAATTTATCAACATGGTAGAGGAAATGTTGCAAGACGTTTGTAGATCCAATGTATCATGATATGAAAGGGGTATTGAGCAGAATGGGTTGGGGTTAGGGTTAGGGTTAGGATTCATTTTATGGACATTCTTAAATTACACTAAGTTTCCCTTACGTTTATTAACAGTTAACTATCTACGTTTTTGTTAATTTTACTGTCAGTATTTTTTAAATGTGTATTCTTACATTTGAGGCGCTAGAGAAAGCAATGTGAGTCCAATGACCGGGTTTCGCCGGACAGGGAGACAGAAGCAAAACTAAACGGCCTTTAAATAGAGCACGGCAAAAGCAGAGACGTGATCCGGCTATTTTTCGTTGGATTCAATATGATCAAATTGCTGTCATCACCTTCGAGACAGTTCCTCTCGATACGGCCACCATCTTAGTGACTTCCATTACAGCAGTACCTGTCATACGAGCACAAACAATCTGACCTATTTGGAAATCTGATAGATCTGTCATTTCAATTTTTCTTACTGATATGCACCATCCAAAAAAAAGAGGATGTTAAGCAATTAATTCAGGACAATAATAAGCATAAATATAAAATTAAAACCTTTTAACATTTGTTTTAAAATTGATGCAAATTTCACATGGTGTTTCTATTATTTTGTCCAACCTTTGTATGTTGAAAACTTCGACTATGATAAATGAAAGCAAATAAATACATCTAAAATATAAATATATAACTAAATATATCTAAAATATGCGTCTTTTCAATCAGCGCGTTTAACGATGTAAATTATATTTCAAAGCGAAGCGTGACAGACTGACTCGTGACAGACTATGCCTGAAATACATGCGAGTAACTAAAAAAGAGTGAATTATCATTATTCTTTTTCATTATTCAAAACAGTAACTCGAGCGAATTATTCCAGTCTGTCTGCGACTAAATATAAATTACCATTATTCTTTTCAGACCAGGCTTTTTTGTTTGGATTCCGTGCACTCATGCTAATTCGTTTTCTTCGAGTTTCTCTCATGTTTTATTTGCCTTCCATTTTGTCTTGTTTAATATTGGTAAGATGATCTGCAGTTTGAAGCACGTCCGAGGACTTCTATAGCCTGGGCAGAAAAGGTAAAGATACCCGGTGCTAAACACGTACGTGGGTGGAATTAGATATAGTTTTTATTTCCGGATATAAGAGAGTGCATCCTCTCGTTACTCAAGATAAATAATTCAAGGAAAAAGACTTGGATCTTGTCCAAGGGGAAGCACTCTATAATTTTTGAGTCAACAAATTACCTTATGTAAATTCCGTTGCCTCAAGTTTGCCCCCATTTTTATTGGTTTAAGATTGGTATGCATGATTAGTTACACTTTTTATAACTATTTTTTAACTATAGTAAAGGATTACTGTGATAGGGGCCAGATTTATAGTGGGCACCCGAAATAGGGAGTTGTGCAGCAAGATGTTTGTTCACATTATATTTAAATTTCTCCATGTAGCTTGAAAGACACAGGAGCAGGGAGATTATTCAAAAGGCAAGCGATTACGAGAAAGAAGCTATTTGAATAGAAAGTTTTTCCACATCTTGGGACTTCTAGAGTGAAGGGGCGGGATTTAGCTGCTAGTCGGGCTGATCGAGGGTATTTACGTTTACAAGTGCGGTAAGTTTACAAGTAGATCCACTCCGTAGGCAACGAGCACGATATTACGCCTCACCCCATTCCCCTGCCCTTCGAGGACAGGAGAAGCAAACGATTACGGCACTTACACACATATTTACACACTAACAAAGGACAGTATATACACGCGCTAACAAACTACAATAAATAAGAACATGGACACTGCCTATTACCCTGAACGCACACACAGATATTCACACTGAGATATAATCATTCCAGTTATCATAGGAGCCACTGGACTCACGAAGAAGAACTTGAAAAAGTATTTAGAAAGTATACCTGGTGAACCAAGCGCAAGAGAAATCCAAACAACTACACTCAAGGGAACAGCCAGAATCCTGAAAAGAGCTCTCGGTTGGAGTCTGTAAATAGCGGGTGATCGTATGGCATTTGGAAGAATGCCCCGTCCCCAGCAAATGAATGAAAAGGAAAATAAAAAAAGGTAGATATAGGGAGAGTTTAAACGTCTATTAGACACCATCCTCGAGTGTATTCGGTATGAATGTGCAGGGGTTTGTCAGGGCAAACTGGCACGAACATACTTCACCCTACAAATAAACACTGCTCAAATATTCAAAATAACATAGTATTCGAAGCTCAAATAACGCCTTTTTTTTGCAATATGAAAACATGATGTTTATTAAAACTCCATGGAACTCAATGTTTCATGGATAGAGCAACTCCAACCGCACTTGAACAATGGCAGTATGAAGTTTAACGATGCTAAAAGTAGACTTGGCTATTGAGAACGTCACACAGAAAACAACGTCGGGAGTTAGGGTTAAATCTGGCGAACGAGACCGTCGCACAAGTGCTCCACCTCTGCCAATGCATCAACCGGGCAGGCTGTTGTCTAGACAGATTCTGTGCACGATCCTGCTGTCGTAATAAAGGCAAAAGCTGATTTTCTTGTTGATTTCCTTGTTGTTGTCAATCGGACTTCTGTACAGAGCTCATGAAGACCGTGCCGCAGGATAGTCTGGTCTGCATGAAGTCCTCATCGTTGTTCACATCTATTCGTTAAGATGCAGGTGTTTACTGTCACATAGCAGTAGTCCTGTTTGAGCGGAAAATTTTAGAGGTCAAGTGTCAGAGGGGGATACCCGGCGGAAGTTATGCAAGTAACTTGATTTCCGGGCTAATCCCTCTTTCTTTCTCTTATCTGGCGGAATTCCAACAAGGTAGGACGTGTTTGCGTGCTGCCCCCGAAATGAGGACAGCACGCGTTTGGTGGTTAATATACTGAGACTGGCTATCTGTTGATCTATCGACTTCAAATCTATCACTCTCTCTCTCTCCAATGCGAAGTTTCTGTTTCTGTTCTTTTTGAATAAACAATTTATAAACAAAAAAAAATAGCTGTCTGCGTGAGTTTATCAACAAATGAACAATCAGCCTGGGTTCACAAAGAGAATGGTGGTGCTGGCGGCGACCACGACGGCTAGAAGAACGACACACGTGTGTAAAGATTTTATGAACGGTAAGGTGTAATACAACATTTACACCCAATGCCGAGCACAGCAAGGCGCAATGGTGACATAAGAAGTCGGGGGATGTTTGGGTCAGAATCAACGTCTTCGCTTACCCCATGGAGATGCAGAAACGACCAGAGGGCAACAGATCCTGATACCTTCTCCTCCTGGATTTAATACAGAGCCCTGTTTGCTGGGTACCTCTGACACAACCACGCTCCCCCTCTACCACGTTGAGAAAGGGTTCAGTTTTAGGGAGGGGTGCTGCTGTTGTAGAATAGCCATATATTGTTTAATTTTGTTGACCGCAAACAAGGCACACCGTAACTGAAACGTAAGTGGCTAATGTAAATAGGGGACATATTTATAGAGGCATCCTTAGTTATGAGTTTTGCAGCGAGATGTGTACATTCAAATTTCTGCATGTTGATAGATTCGGGGAAACAGGGAGCAGAGAGGGAATTCCAGGAAACAAACTATAGAGTAGAAAGCCTTCCAGAATTTGGGGATCTCTACAGTGAATGGGTGTGATTTTGCTAATTGCGAGTTGGTCGGGGTATTTACTTTGAAGGGACACAAGTGCAGCACTTTCAGTTAGAGTACTTGTATAACAAGCACAGGGATGTAACATTGCGGCGATGAGACAGGTTCTGGAGCTGTGTAGACAGTGTGGAACCTACTTGGTTAGATACTCTTTTTTGGACCCTGTCCAAGAGTGAGAAACTAGTGATTGGTGTACTAGCCCAGATTTGGCAACAATACTCAATGCATCAGCGAATTGTGGTTTTGTTGAGATATAGTAGGTACGAAGAAGTTTTCTAGCTTTGCAGCAGACTTGACAGTATCTTCTATGTATTTATCTAAATTTATGTTACCAATGAATGTTAGACCAGGGAGTTTGAATGATGGATTCCTAGCCATGGCAATCGGTGGTTAGTAAATGTTTCTTATAATTGTTAAATGAAAAGAGCTTTGTATTGGTAGCATTAAATGTTAACATCCATTTATGGCCCTATTCCACTACAGACTGAAACTAATTTTCTAATGACTCAGTCATTATCTTAAATATAGGTGGGTTCTATTTTGCCTTATGTCGAGAATAGAGCGTGGTATCATTAGCAAGTATACCCATCTCGGAAAGTCTTTGTTCTTGGCCTTTTGGCTAAGATCAAAGTGTAGTATCTGTTCCGATGGATACTGCACCCCATAGACTGGTATTGTCTTGGCCTTCGGGGCTTGATTTACGCCTGTCTATGGGTCTGTACTGTGCAGTTCTAGGAGGTCCACCCTCCCAGGCTTCGCCTCCCGTCTTTGGGGAGGAGTAAGTTTATTGCTTACTGCCTGAGGCGCCCCTACCGGGCTGCCCAGGCAATTTTTAAACCCCACTTTCCCGACCCGACCTTGGGTCACATCTTACTTGTGGGAGTAAGATAAAAACTGGCCTTGTGCCTAACTCCTGGAGAGGAGTAAATCAATACTCATCTCGGAAAGATAGATGGCGTTCATGAAAATCAAGACATAACAAAAGACAAATAGTCGACCTCTGAAACTAATTTTCTAAGGGCTCAGTCGACCCATTGGACACACTCGCATTACTGTGATGTTGTTTAGCTTTAGTAGTAATTGGGGAATGTTCTTGTTTATAATCATATAGAAATTATATATATATATATATATATATATATATATATATATATATATATATATATATATAGTTACTTATAATTTAATATATTTATTATAAATAGTCAAACTTTCAAGGTAAAGGTACGATGAATGTTAATTCCTAACAACAGAGCATATAAGAATAAACAATAGAATGTTAAATTCCTATTCATATTTAAAACGATCACTATAACTTTACGGACCGTTTCTTCTACACATGAACACCCAGGTATAGATATAGCTATTTGATTTTTCATACGTTAGACTCTTCGGAAGTCAAGATCGTGTAAAGTAACATCAGAAAAAAAGAAAAGACAAAGAAAAACACACTCACATTTATATAGGATACATAAAATACAGTTCCAATGAGGAAGCTCGTGTCTTTCTAAACGTTGTTATGGATATATATATATATATATATATATATATATATATATATATATATATATATATATAGTAAGCAATGAAAATATATATGGCAATCAAGCTACACAGAGGCTCCCGTGTTTCATCCCCGGGGGGAATCGTCAAGCTAAATGCCTGACGAATGCCTGACGATTCCCCCCGGGGATGAAACACGGGAGCCTCTGTGTAGCTTGATTGCCATATATATTTTCATTGCTTACTACCTAGCTCTACTTACGTATCGAGCACTGTTGAAGTAAATACTGAAAACTGATACATAAAAAATTATATCTCCTTATAATATTTTATGTGGATACATGAAGTACTAATATATATATATATATATATATATATATATATATATATATATATATATATATATATATATATAATTAATTAATTAAGTTCAAATATTAACAAAATGAACAAAACCATTTGTTTTCAAAAGTGCTCAATATTAAAGTGCTTTTATATTAAAATAAACATAGTTTGAGTATCCGACAATTGTTTCAGAACCTCCTCGGCTCCCCCTCAGGGATATACTCTGAGGAGGAGACGAGGAGGTTCTGAAACAATTGTCGGATACTCAAACTATGTTTATTTTAATATATATATATATATATATATATATATATATATATATATATATATCTGTGTTATAATGGAATAATTCCAGGAAGAAATCCGGGTATGAGAGCTCAATGTGGTAAACAGAGCAAAAATAACATAAAATATAATAACACGAAATTACATAATTGTCGATGCAATAATTTATTCCAACCTTGTGGTTTCCTCGAGCATCTAACTAGACAATTACATTTTTGAGACTGACAGAAAATTGAATTCACCTTCAACAATTCAAATACAACCACCACTCTCTCTGGTTGTATTTGAATTGTTGAAGGTGAATTCAATTTTCTGTCAGTCTCAAAAATGTAATTGTCTAGTCAGATGCCCGAGGAAACCACAAGGTTGAAATAAATTATTGCAGCGACAATTATGTAATTTCGTGTTATGTGTTATATATATATATATATATATATATATATATATATATATATATATATATATATATATATATATATATATATATATATATATATATATGTGTGTAAAGGAGTAAGGCTACCAACATTTGTAGAATGTTTTTTTCAACATTTATTTATTATTTTGTTGTTTTACCATTTTATGATTTTATATATAACGCGTTTCAAGCGGTGGCCCGCTTTCATCAGATATGAAAATCCATTTGAAGAAATGTCTTTCGATTCGAGCAAATGTTGTTTCATTTGAGGAATTTGTTAAAAAAAAAAATTAAAAAAAACAAAAAACAATAACAAATTCCTCAAATGAAACAACATTTGCTCGAATCGAAAGACATTTCTTCAAATGGATTTTCATATCTGATGAAAGCGGGCCACCGCTTGAAACGCGTTATATATAAAATCATAAAATGGTAAAACAACAAAATAATAAATAAATGTTGAAAAAAACAACAAAATAATAAATAAATGTTGAAAAAAACATTCTACAAATGTTGGTAGCCTTACTCCTTTACATATATACTTTTCTCTCGTTGGAACTGCACTACCCTCTTTTCTATATATATATATATATATATATATATATATATATATATATATATATATTCATGCAAATGGTATTAAATAACATAAAGTTTTTTTTGTTTCATGATACCTTTTTATTTAAACAAAATTCCGAATAGTCTATTTAATATTTTGGTCAAATTGGTGTATACAAATTCAGTGAGTTACTTGCTTTAATTGTTTTTTGTCATTAAATTCTCATAATGGAGGGTTAGTATTGGTCTGTTTACAACTATGTCTTTTACTGTTTAGTTATAAACGCACCTAGACTAACCCGGTGATGGTAAAACGGTATGTGAATAAGCAGTCTCAGTCCAGAATGGTCCCGGACGACGAAGATGAAATTGGAAATATTCTTGTTCATAAGCATTTTGATATATAAGAAAATGTGACTATTGAAAAATAATAACACCGCTAGGAAGCATGACAATGCACTTGTTTTTATCTTAAAATTTTCGGCAAAATACGCCCTCATCAGAGTTACAAGCCATGGTTTTATACTTCTTTATTTAGTAACTTTTGTTTGGTTGACGTCGATCAGTATGATGTTAAAATAGTGCCCGATGTTAAAACGGTCTCAGTTCAGAACAGCCGTATGCGATAATGAGGAATGAAGTAAAAATTGGGAATGTTCTTGCTCATAAGCATTGTTGATATATAGAAATTTGAATATAAATAAATATATATATATATATATATATATATATATATATATATATATATATATATATATATATATCTCTATATTATCTAAGGTTAAGATTGGATTCTAACTCTTCATGATGAGATCTCAGTTTATAATACCTGTTGATCGATAACATCGACATGCAAGTGTCGCAGATTTTGTACATGGCTGTGTAAATAGAAAATAATCATATATATATATATATATATATATATATATATATATATATATATATATATATATATATATATGTGTGTGTGTGTGTGTGTGTGTATGTGTGTGTGTTTGTGTGTGTGTGTGTGTGTGTGTGTATGGAGAATGCTATTTCCTTTTTATATTTATCGTTTACGTTGGGCCGATTATCTTTAATTTTCATGCCAATATCGCGTCAATATGTGTTTATTTTGTGCTACATTAACTCGTGATTGCGAATGCAAAATGCAGAATGAAAATGTCCGCTTGAGTTTGGAATCTAAAGATTGCAACGTAATTTGCTAATCTATTCCAAGCGCAACTGATAACGGGACAATTAATTGCGCCATTTCCTAAATAATGGGAGGCATCCAAAGTTTCACCCCCCTCTCTCTCTCTCTCTCTCTTGCTTACTCTCTCTCTCTCTCTCTCGTGCTTACTCTCTCTCTCTCTTGCTCTCTTTTCCTCTGTCTTTATCTCTTGCTCTTTCTTTCTTTCCCGCCTTTTCTCCTGTCCAAGCACATCTATAAGAGTCTATATCTGCCGGTTAGTCGGTCTGTCGGTCCATATGGACATTTAAGGTTTTCCATGTACTGGAAGATTACGCATCCCAGGAAGGGTACAATAAAGATAGAGTGTTCGCCTTCAGTTCCAATATTTTATGCCATTATTGTTTCAAGTTTTTGACTAGATGACTTTTATTTTTGCTCTAGCGTTCCAGTTATTTCTTCGCCGATATCGATCACCATCATAAATCTAAATAATTGTTTAATGAAAATGAATGAAAAATATTTCATAGATGTTCTTAACTTCTAATCTTGGCTATAAAATTCAATGAAATTTTTTTAAATAAAAAATGGATGAAAAATATTTCATAAATGTTCTTAACTTCTAATCTTGGCTATAAAATTCAATGAAATTTTTTTAAATAAAAAATGGATGAAAAATATTTCATAAATGTTCTTAACTTCTAATCTTGGCTGTGAAATTCAATAAAATATTTTTTTAATAAAAAATGAATGAAAAATATTTCATAGATGTTCTTAACTTCTAATCTTGGCTATAAAATTCAATAAAAATTTTTTTAATAAAAAATGGATAAAAAATATTTCATAGATGTTCTTAACTTCTAATCTTGGCTATAACATTCAATAAAATTTTTTAAAATAAAAAATGGATGAACAATATTTCATAGATGTTCTTAACTTCTAATCTTGGCTATAACATTCAATAAAATTTTTTAAAATAAAAAATGGATGAACAATATTTCATAGATGTTCTTAACTTCTAATCTTGGCTATAACATTCAATAAAATTTTTTAAAATAAAAAATGGATGAACAATATTTCATAGATGTTCTTAACTCCTAATCTTGGCTACAAAATTCAAAAAAAGTTTTTAATAAAAAATGGAGGAAAAATATTTCATAGATGTTCTTAACTCCTAATCTTGGCTATAAAAATCAATAAAAGCTGAGGAACCCGGCATAGATGGGGACTTCAGCTAGTATACAATATACTGTCGGAAATGAATTTCACTGAATACCGCTTCGGTTTGAAATTCTATTTCTGTCACTAAATACACATAGAGAAAGGACGCATCTTAGTTTAAACGCACTCGATAATATTTCTAAGATAGTCTGTTCATCACCCAGTCTGCCACACTTAAGCTTAAAAATAAATTCAATAAATGTAACGCTATAGCAACGAAAAAAAGAACAAGATGGCTGCCAGTGATGGAAGATTCGATTTCCTATGTTTAGCAACTAAAAAATCGAAAATTAAACGAAAATACATCTAATAATAATTTAATTTTCGACCAATTGGTGACAGTTATTAGTTGTATTTTTGTTTAATTTTCGATTTTTTAGTTGTTTAACATACGGCATCAACTATTCCATACATGGCAGCCATCTTGAATTTTTATAAGCGCCGGAAGGAAACGGTATAAAATCTAACAAGACAAACACTTAAAAAAATGTTCCCAAACTCAAAAATTATGCCAATAGATAAAATTTCCTGGCGTTTGGTAGAAGTTATTTGTAAATTTGTTTTGTTTTTTCACCCCTTTTTTCCTGTGAACTACAATGCACAATCGTCAAAAAATAATCGCCTAGTATGAGGTTGGAGCCAACGATGGAATAAAATATTGAAACTAAAGGCGAACGCCTCATCCACCAGGTCACCGATCTAACGAATATATTTTGATTTTTAACCTACTTAAATATGTTTATTTTTGATAATTTCTAAACAAGAACAACATCTTTTATTAGAAATTATGTTTTTAAAACAAACATAATTTGCGTTGAACTAATTCTGAATACCTTTTATTTCTATTATTTGAGGATTATCAAAGAAAATAGATGCTTAGTTATAAAAAGAATGTAACGTAGTTTTGAAAAAAATGTAGCGTTTATGTAACATAATAACATTATTATGTTACATAAATACTTAGTTAACAAAATGAGGTAACGTCTTTATGTTATTATGTTACATAAATACTTAGTTAAAAAAATGAGGTAACGTCTTTATGTTATTATGTTACATAAATACTTAGTTAAAAAAATGAGGTAACGTCTTTATGTTATTATGTTACATAAATACTTAGTTAACAAAATGAGGTAACGTCTTTATGTTATTCTGTTACATAAATACTTAGTTAAAAAAATGAGGTAACGTCTTTATGTTATTCTGTTACATAAATACTTAGTTAAAAAAATGAGGTAACGTCTTTATGTTATTATGTTACATAAATACTTAGTTAAAAAATCAGGTAACGTCTTTATGTTATTGTGTTCCATAAATACTTTATTAAAAATGAGGTAACGTCTTTATGTTATTATGTTACATAAATACTTAGTTAACAAAATGAGATAACGTCTTTATGTTATTATGTTACATAAATACTTAGTAAAAAAAATGAGGTAACGTCTTTATGTTATTATGTTACATAAATACTTAGTTAACAAAATGAGGTAACGTCTTTATGTTATTCTGTTACATAAATACTTAGTTAAAAAAATGAGGTAACGTCTTTATGTTATTCTGTTACATAAATACTTAGTTAAAAAAATGAGGTAACGTCTTTATGTTATTATGTTACATAAATACTTAGTTAAAAAATCAGGTAACGTCTTTATGTTATTGTGTTCCATAAATACTTTATTAAAAATGAGGTAACGTCTTTATGTTATTATGTTACATAAATACTTAGTTAACAAAATGAGGTAACGTCTTTATGTTATTCTGTTACATAAATACTTAGTTAAAAAAATGAGGTAACGTCTTTATGTTATTCTGTTACATAAATACTTAGTTAAAAAAATGAGGTAACGTCTTTATGTTATTATGTTACATAAATACTTAGTTAAAAAATCAGGTAACGTCTTTATGTTATTGTGTTCCATAAATACTTTATTAAAAATGAGGTAACGTCTTTATGTTATTATGTTACATAAATACTTAGTTAACAAAATGAGATAACGTCTTTATGTTATTATGTTACATAAATACTTAGTAAAAAAAATGAGGTAACGTCTTTATGTTATTATGTTACATAAATACTTAGTTAACAAAATGAGGTAACGTCTTTATGTTATTATGTTACATAAATACTTAGTTAAAAAAATGAGGTAACGTCTTTATGTTATTCTGTTACATAAATACTTAGTTAAAAAAATGAGGTAACGTCTTTATGTTATTATGTTACATAAATACTTAGTTAAAAAATCAGGTAACGTCTTTATGTTATTGTGTTCCATAAATACTTTATTAAAAATGAGGTAACGTCTTTATGTTATTATGTTACATAAATACTTAGTTAAAAATGATGTAACGTCTTTATGTTATTATGTTACATAAATACTTAGTTAAAAATGATGTAACGTCTTTATGTTATTCTGTTACATAAATACTTAGTTAAAAATGATGTGACGTCTTTATGTTATTATGTTACATAAATACTTAGTTAAAAATGATGTAACGTCTTTATGTTATTATGTTACATAAATACTTAGTTAAAAATGATGTAACGTCTTTATGTTATTATGTTACATAAATACTTAGTTAAAAATGATGTAACGTCTTTATGTTATTATGTTACATAAATACTTAGTTAAAAATGATGTAACGTCTTAATGTTATTATGTTACATAAATACTTAGTTAAAAATGATGTAACGTCTTTATGTTATTATGTTACATAAATACTTAGTTAAAAATGATGTAACGTCTTTATGTTATTATGTTACATAAATACTTAGTTAAAATGATGTAACGTCTTTATGTTATTATGTTTAATAAATACTTAGTTAAAAATGATGTAACGTCTTTATGTTATTATGTTACATAAATACTTAGTTAAAAATGATGTAACGTCTTTATGTTATTATGTTACATAAATACTTAGTTAAAATGATGTAACGTCTTTATGTTATTATGTTACATGAATACTTAGTTAAAAATGAGGTAACGTCTTTATGTTATTATGTTACATAAATACTTAGTTAAAAATGAGGTAACGTCTTTATGTTATTGTGTTACATAAATACTTAGTTAAAAATGAGGTAACGTCTTTATGTTATTGTGTTACATAAATACTTAGTTAAAAAATCAGGTAACGTCTTTATGTTATTGTGTTACATAAATACTTAGTTAAAAATGATGTAACGTCTTTATGTTATTATGTTACATGAATACTTAGTTAAAAATGAGGTAACGTCTTTATGTTATTGTGTTACATAAATACTTAGTTAAAAAATGAGGTAACGTCTTTATGTTATTGTGTTACATAAATACTTAGTTAAAAATGATGTAACGTCTTTATGTTATTATGTTACATGAATACTTAGTTAAAAAAATATGTAACGTCTTTATGTTATTATGTTATATAAATACTTAGTTAAAAAAATATGTAACGTTTTTTTATGTTATTGTTACATAAATACTTTGTTTAAAAAAGTTGTATAACGTTTTTATGTTATTATGTTACATTAATTTATGAAAATATATGAAACATGCATCTAGTTTAAATACTTTAGATTTCCGTGAGATTTGAACACGGGTATTTACATTGTAAAAACTACTGCCTAAGTATTGTGTACTCTGCCTATTCCTATTTTTGTCAACCAATCACATGTTTAATTTTTATATACGTACAGGCAAACTAAAAAAAACAACACCATAAGCTTTTAATTGTGTTTCAGCATTTAATGTCCACAAAAGGATAGCTATGTAATGAGGTTAGAGACGTGTATAAAAAAATGTTGAAAGCAGTAGTTTCCTACACAAGGTTTGAGTAAGCATAATCAGGATTTTTCTATCTTTTATAAAAGGATTTCATCCACTACAGAAACGTTGTTGCTGAGAAGAACAGCAGAACATTTGATGAATCGAAATAGGAATGTAACTAGATTAGAGGCGAGTGTTTAAAAATAACGTTGAAAACGGTATTTTTTAAACACGAGGCTAAAGTAAGTATAAGGTTAGAGAAGTGACAACTTCCATTAGAAGTTAACAGAATACAGTTATAATTAAGCTACAGGATATTACACCATGAGAGGAAGTACGTGACAGAAAAGTGAGATTTTTCTTTTAGATGTATTTTTTCAAGGTCGACTACATACTACGCAGGTGGAACAGCAAACTACATCCCATTTAGATTGTTATAAATTGTTAAGTAAAATACACTAAAACCCAAGAGCAAATAATGACTTATTTGTTGGTTCGAAATTCCTCTTACAGCATTACAGCTTCCAGAAGAAAAGCTGAGGGACGAAATATCCACAGAGCAATTTGCGACGTGTCAACACAACAGGACTCATAACAGAACAGCGATCGGAGATGTTTGTTGCAGTCTGGCATCGAGAAACATCGATTTATCCTACGAGAGATAAAGATATAAAATCAGTATTATCCCAGTCAGATTTTAATAAAACTATGAGTCCTGATGAAATAAAGGTATTGATTTCAATGCAAAGCTGTTGCCGCGCAGTGGTCAAAAAGCTGAGGACAAATATTGTAATGCAAAATTAAAAACTCCTGACTCATGTGACTTATTCACTTTTATTGTTCTGGCCACAATCGAAATCCCATTGTCTTCTCTAATCATTCTAAACAATAGTTTCTTTATTCGTTCAGGTTCAAGAACGTCCTTTGCTTGGGTAATCGTGTGGGTCACCGATGTCTTTATTAGAACAGTCGATCAGCTCCTATTTCACGAGAAGCAGCACACCCATATATTTGTTGTGACGCGTCAACGATCAGGGACGATTTTTCCCAGTTTTGTTCAGGTTTGTGCTACCTGGCTAAACTTTCTGAGTACTTCTTCAGATTAGGAACCGATCTAATGCTGACCATAACCCTAACGCAAACGCTAACCCTAACCCTAACTTTAAGCCTAACCCTAACCATGAGCCTAACCCTTACCCTAACGACGCCAAGTAGATTTTAGCTCGGGTCCTAATCTGAAGAAGCGTCACTTTCTTATTCATACCACAAACAGAGCTGAGAGGGAGAACATAACTAAATACAAAGATCTTATTTACGTCAGGACTAGAAACTGGAACCGTTGTAAGATTTCAATGATTCTTATAATCGTAGGTGGCAATAAATCTTCCAATAATTTCAGTTTCTTTGGAGTATTTTAAAGGGGTTTTAGGGATCATATTATGGGCTCACTCACCCATTTGAATATTCAAATATATTAGATTTGCATAGAATTTGATCCATAGTCATAAGACACTGATTAAGCAAGATTCCCTGGATTTCAATTTCTCCTTATGACCTCTTTTTAAACATTTTCTACAATTAAAACAATGTAATGGATTTTGATCAAAATGGGAATACGGATTTGTAACACAAGGTTTTTTTTTCGACTGAGGTGTCACCACTCATCAAGACCAAAAGGTCACTCAAGAATAAGGATGAAATGAGTGTGAGGTGGACAGGTAGACTACACCGTGATGATTGGCAATAATGGTGGTGATTGGGCAGAATTTGATTATTTAAGAGGGCCTCTCAACAAAAATTTGTTTACATTGGACTTGAAACCGACCATGTTGTAGTCAGTTAGGAAGCAGCCCGCGGTATTGTGTTCCACAATGGGCAGTTCCAGGAATAAAAACTTTTCCCTATGGAAGTTTCGTTTAGTTTTAGGTAGGTAGGTAGGTAGGTACAGAGAGAGAGATAGACAGAGAAAGAGAGAGAAAGAGGGAGAGAGATAGGGAAACTATTGATAGTGGTTGTAGTTAGACGAGTTTTTGTTATGAATGTTTTTCAGTGGGCCCATAGATTTAAGCTCAGTCGAGCACCTGTCATTAAAATAACAGTAGAGTAGAGAAAGACTAGCAACGTCTTTTCTGTGATAAAAAGGTAGTAGGTAGGCTTAGTAGCATTATAGCCATAAAAGTGGTGCAAAACTGTTCCAGGAAATAATTCTACCTGTCATGTGACGAGTGTTCTTCTATTTTAATACAAATTATTTCAAAGCCACACATTACACACTTTGTTGTTCACTATTTATGGATACTTTTGTAAATATATGTAAAAACCTTAATTTGTATTTTCTTCTCCAAACAATCTAACTTTTCTATTATTTGCATTATTCAGACTACTATTCTCATTTTGTTTGTTATTTACACAACGTTTCGGCCGATGTAATCCACGACCTTCTTCAAGTCTTCTTGGGTTTACTTTCGGCAGCCTCGTAACTCTCGCTCCCGTTATTTTGTCCTTTAGTCATCACATTCTATGAACGATATTTCTGACAAAAGGGGGAGAATTGCTGTTTTCTGGGTGGGAATCTCCTATTTATCTACGTCCCACAAAGTAGAATGTGACACAAGGTTGGATAGTGGGAATTTGCACTCTAGAGGAAGAGTACGGAGTTTCTTAAAAAATTGCCGGGACAGGGCGCCTCAGACAGTAAGCAATAAACTTACTCCTCCCCAAAGAGGGGAGGCAAAGCCTGGGAGGGGGTTAACCTCCCAGAACTGCACAGGACAGACACATTGACCGGCGTAAATCAAGACCCGAAGGTCAAGACAATACCAGTATGGGGTACAGTATCCGTCGGAACAGATACTACACTTTGATCTTGGCCAAAAGGCAAAGAAAGCGACCGAAACTTGATCGGAATCTATCCATCTAACACTTAACGTAGGCCAGTTTTTGACCTTGAAGTAGTATTTTTTTAGCTCCTTACATCAAGTGGCTTCATGCATTGTCTGGAACGATTTCCATAAAAAAGTGTATATTTTCGAACTCCGGAACCTATACGGAATTTCGAACTAACACTTTTATTTAATCTAGAGGAGTAAATTGCTCTAGTTTTATCGGCCTCGGTGTGGTTAATTATTTTTATGTTATATTTTCATGGAAATCGCTCCAGACAAAGCATGAAGCCACTTGATGTAAGTAGATCACAACAACGAAAGATAATTATCGCAAATACAGGAGATGCCTACTGGCCGTAGTCTTTAAAATACGAAAGCCCTAGCTAGGAGGAAAAACAGTCAACAAGAAGAGAGTTCCACAAGCCTGCAGTTTGTGGAAAGAAGCTACTAGAATAGGAAGCTGTATTACAATGAGGTATCGAAACAGCAAATTGATGAAGACCACTGGGCCAACGAGTCAAATCAAACGAGCTGGAACAAAGGAAGCGGGAAATTGATTAGACAATTCTGAAGAACACATGACATAATAGTATTTATAGAAAAGACTGAGATTAGCAACATCACGTCTGTGAGAGAGAGAAGGTGTAGAAGAGAAGAAAGGGTGGGACCAATCAAATTACAGATGCGTTTTTGCACTTTATCAAGAACTCTCAAATGGGTCAGAGATTCATCAGTCCAAATATGACAACAATACTCCAAACGTGGTCTGATAGTAGATTTGTAGAGATATAGAATAGCCTCAGGCTTGAGAAAGTGTTTAAAGCGATAGAGACAATCCGACTTTACGAGAAGCAGAAAGAGCAATGGATCTAGTGTATGAACTCCAAGAAAGATTTGATGAGAAAGAAAGACCAAGAAGTTTCAGAGTCGATTTCTCCTAAAGAGCAGAATCATTGATGAGACTCTCAGAAAGAAAAGGGGCATGCTTACGATTGAAAGACACGAGCTGAGTCTTAACAGGATTAAACGATTATTCTTTGTCATTAACGTTGATAGTGCGGATTGAACCATTATCCCCCCCTCCACAGAAGAACTGATTCATAATAAATATCCCTGACTTTTAAAAGATACACTTTAGCTAGGCATGGTGTTACATCGGCCGAAACGTTGTGAAAAAAAAAACGATATGAGAAAAATCTGATTAGTAATGTTTTTAAATATTATTCTTAAGTCTATTTTTTATTCTAAATAATACCGAAGAACTATTTCAGATGCTTCGGGCTGGCGAACATGGATTGGCTGAATTGAGAATCAGCAGCAGCAATGGTCATACCTTGTCGTGGTTGGTTGGTGTACATAAAAAAGTTAAACCCGTTTAATAATCAAACAATTTAAATGTTACTTGAAACATCTTATTTACAAAGTAATACTCTGGTAAAAAGTATATAAATACAACTAAAAAACAACAAAAAAAGTTCTTTCATTCATGATAATTAAAAGGGAAGAAATATATATTTTCCCGAGTAGTAGCTTCCCTTGAAAGCATTTAAAATCTTCATGTATTAAAAGATTGACACTTTTTCATATTATTTACATACACATATTTTATAAATAGAGATTAAAACAACATTGCGTAATAAAATTAGTTAGAATTTCATAACAATTTGGTTGAATTAATAATCTTATGATCAAACGATACCATACTCAATTACATTAAATATTTATTTTGATACGATATATTAAGGTTATGCTACTTTGAACAGATCAAGGAGAAACTTAGTGAGTGGGTTTGCGGTGAGGTCAAAAGGTAAGATTTGACAAACTTAGTGAGTGGGTTTGCGGTGAGGTCAAAAGGTAAGGTTTGACAAACCTAGTGAGTGGGTTTGCGGTGAGGTCAAAAGGTAAGGTTTGACAAACTTAGTGAGTGGGTTTGCGGTGAGGTCAAAAGGTAAGGTTTGACAAACTTAGTGAGTGGGTTTGCGGTGAGGTCAAAAGGTCAGGTTTGACAAAATTGATTTCTGAAACGTAAAAAATGAGACAAATTTGAAACATATAAGAAATGGCGTCATCGAAAAATAATAAAAGATATTGAAAGAGAAAAATCGAACGGGAAGAAGACCGAGAAGCTCATATAAAATGATGTCTTAAAAATTGTTATTCAAAACAAACTGAGGTTATCTCCCTTCACTCTTCCCCGTGCCGATGTATTGTTAAATATTAGGCGAGTTCACCAACTAGTATACAAACTAGTTAGTTGAGAATAAGAAGAAATGAAAGGTCAGCCGGAGTCAATTTGATGAACCCAAGGGGAGGATTATAAAAACGGATATAACGTCACATGGCCCAAAGAGAAAGTGTGAGATAGAAGATAGCAGTCCGTCGAGGAGCACGCAACGCGTGAACATGTAAAATGATAGGGACTGACAGAATATAATTAATAAGTGATTTCGATCGCTCTTTTTGCCACCTCCCCACTGGTCAGTGATTGGGAACAAAGATCAAGTTGAATAAATATCCGCTGTCTTCCATCAGTTCTTTTCTCGTGTTAGTCATTTTCGATGCATGAAATAACTTATTTGCAGAAGGCATTACTTCGGTTATGAAGGATCGCAAGAAGTACGTATAAGGAAAATACACAGCGACGAAGGTAAGAATATCATTTGTTGACTGTAATGTATGATATAAGAACCTGAATAAAACAAAAAGTTGTTAATCTGAAAAAAATCTCAAAGTTGGTTCTGTGATTGGAATTGAGTTCTTTTCGTACAAAAACAGTTGCTGAGAGACTCTTGGCCGCGACATACCAGTCGAGGATCCGATCACGACAATCAATCCGGCAGAAACTGGGCCACATCGATAGCCTTTTATCTGTCAGGCTAAGGTATTGGTCCTGGGTTATCCTAGGAGATACACCCTCACATGCCTTTCCTCCCCATTTTTGAGTTGGATTTAGTTTATTGCTAGCTGCCTGAGGCGTCCCGACCGGAGAATGCCGACGGGGCTGTTCAGGCAAATGTTGATATGCCAGAGTGCCCCTTTAGGTCGCTGGCTTATTCTCTCTACCTTCTGGCCTTGTGTTACATCTTGCTGCTGTGGAAAGGAACTAAATACTAGCCTATATATATATATATATATATATTTATATATATATATATATATATATATATATATATATATATATATATATATATATATATATGTATGTATATATAAAGATTGTTAATTTTATTAACAATTCGACAGTTAAATTCTTAGGGTCTTCCTAATCTGATATTTGTTCTATTCGTTCTTTTTAACCAGTCCCAAATGTTATAATTTTAAAATAATTATGATTTAAAACTAGCTGGCGTTGCCTGCTCGCTATCGATTCGGAATTTAATCCTCACTCACTACTTTACATTATCGAAACGAAACTAACCAATAAGAAAAGACAAAATTCATGCTATTGCTACCGCAATCTTCAGCTCTCGAAGAAGGTCGGAGGTTACATCGGGCGAAACGTTTTGAGAATAACATCCAAGATGAGAACGGTAGTGCCAATAATCCAAGTGATACAAATTATCAATCCATCATCTGAAAAGAATTCCGAAGCCCCCAAAAGAGTGTCACTTGGAATTGATTGTCATATAACACCTTTATCTGTTGCGCCTCGTGTCCATGTGCAGTTTCAACCGACGAGCCCCCTCCACCCCAATCCATTCACTTGGTTTTCACTGATTTAAGAGCTCCACTCGCCTGAGTTAATCAAATGCAAGTTGATTGTTAACAGGACAAAAGGCTTTCAATTAACTAATTAATAGACGCCATTGTTGAAACGGTTCTGTCACCGACGAGATGTCGCAGGAGAGAAGCGAGGATGTTTTTTTGGTTAAGTTTGTTGTTTTCCCCCTTTCATTCTTGCAATTATTCACTCGAAATAATTGCACGACAATTAAGAAGAATGAAATATAATGAGAAATCTCTTTGCAATTCCGAATAATAATTATTTTTTAAATGTGCATTGCACATAACAATAGGAACAATAAAGGAAATTAGAATTGCCATTAACAGACGATGTTGGACAGAAAGTTACGTCTGTGCGAAATACATATCTAATTAGAAAAAAATACCAGTCCCAGGGTGGGTAAAATTAATTCCCCGCACAGAACAGTTTTAAATCACCTGCATGCCTCTTTACGAAGATTAAAATTAAGATATAATCCTACTAGGCCTCATGATTAGAATCCTTATTCAAATTTTGACCAAAATCCATTACATAATTTCTAAAAGAATGCTTAAATTGAAGGCTTAGCTTAAGGGGTCTTAAGAAGGAATTGGAATTCAACGAATGTTTTCTTAATGAGTCTATAATAATATATGGATCAAATTTAAATCTGGACTATAGTAAATGTTCACCAAACAAAATGGCAACGAAAAGTAAATGTTCACCAAACAAAATATATCACCAAATTAATATAATTCCCACAAATCTTGGCCCGCCATTTCCAAATATCTGAAATATTTTTTGCGGAATTAATTGAAAAAAAAAAAGATAAAGCAAATTTTGTCACAATTTTCAGTCGTAAAAATTATATGGAATCCGAATATAATTATTTACCTCCTCTACAGGAGGTCAGACAGGTGCGGTTGAGGTCAGACAGGTGCTGTTATCAAAAGTCAGCTCATTAGGTGCAGTGCACTGTGACCTAAAAATGCATGGGAAGCTCCGTCAGCATGTCCCGGTAAGGGCACTCCAGGCGATTAGCAATAAAGAAGGTAAATCGTAAACAAAATTAATTAAAAAAACAAAAACAATTGCAAGTCTACCCCAAACAATTGCAAGTCTACCCTAAACAATTGCAAGTCTACCCCAAACAATTGCAAGTCTACCCCAAACAATTGCAAGTCTACCCCAAACAATTGCAAGTCTACCCCAAACAATTGCAAGTCTACCCCAAACATTTGCAAGTCTACCCCAAACATTTGCAAGTCTACCCCAAACAATTGCAAGTCTACCCCAAACAATTGCAAGTCTCCCCCAAACAATTGCAAGTCTACCCCAAACAATTGCAAGTCTACCCCAAACAATTGCAAGTCTACCCCAAACATTTGCAAGTCTACCCCAAACAATTGCAAGTCTCCCCCAAACAATTGCAAGTCTCCCCCAAACAATTGCAAGTCTACCCCAAACAATTGCAAGTCTACCCCAAACAATTGCAAGTCTACCCCAAACAATTGCAAGTCTACCCCAAACATTTGCAAGTCTACCCCAAACAATTGCAAGTCTACCCCAAACAATTGCAAGTCTCCCCCAAACAATTGCAAGTCTCCCCCAAACAATTGCAAGTCTCCCCCAAACAATTGCAAGTCTCCCCCAAACAATTGCACGTCTACCCCAAACAGGGCCACTGCGGATTAGGATAAAAATTGACTCAGTTTACAAGTACTTCTCCTGCAATGACCGTGGAAAGCTTTGCGTATATTTGGGGATGACATTTACTTTTTTCTTGGTGGGGGCGGGTGTAGTTTTTATTTTTGCCAATAGTGTAGTATCTGTTATGATACTACACTTAAATAAATCTCCGCTAAACAGGGCCACACCGGATTGAGATACAATCTAATTCAGTCTAGGAGTTATCCTTCACTGACCACGGAAAGCTTCGCGACTATTTTTGAATCACATTTACTTTGGGGGGGGGGGGCTGGGTATTTTTACCAATAATCTCCTTATTAACAAGCGTAGGAGATAGGGGGCAGTCAACCAAAAATATAGGGAAATTTATTTTGTTTGATTCGAAACATGGATACATCCTATAAGCATTTACTCTAATACTTACATTGTTTAATTAAATTTATATCTACTCGGGGAAACGCCGGGCACGAGTCCTGCTAGTCTACATATATAAATAAAGACGGTTTTTTCCTATGCAACTTTGACTACACTAAAAAAAAACATGCATCATATGCTACAACAACCACTGCATTAACACAACTCGCTCAAGTGTGTTTGCCGAAACTTTGTATTAATTTATTCAACACACAATAAATATTATATTTAACCTGACTTATTCGACTCTCTAGAATTACAATTTCAAAGAGACAGTAGCCTCATATTTTACTCTCTTCAATTTTTATTCCTACCCCTTCAGCTTAAATCACCGGGTCCGAAATTAATACAAGCGATTTCTGTAAATTTCACCGGGCCATTCGGAATACCTTTTCAGCCATTCCGACATTCGAATATTCTTTCTTCCTATTTTCTATACACCTTCAATTAGCGAAATAGATTAACGAACACACCCTGTTACCAGCAAAGCCTATCACAATTCGATCAGCTTAGATTATTTTAATGTTTCACTATTATAACACAAAACCAAAACATCCGCTTACATTAGTTTTACATCATTTTTAGTGCGTGTTTACTTCGGCAGATTTCTATTCAAAACTTATTACAAAAAGTCATCAGAACATTTAAATACTACACACATTAGAAGCATCTCTTTAGTAACATTGGCATAGCATCATTCCAGCCAAGCATTCACGCTTTACTTTTCAAGTTTTTCCTTTTGATTTCTTTTAGTTTTCTATTTTCAAAAGTAAAATACAAATACAACGAACACTAATAAAATACAATTCGTCTGCTTCGTGTATTATATACTCCCAACCAAAAAAAAAAAAACAGTTTCTTTTCACGTAGCATGAGTACATGTTATTAAAATATTTTCTCTCCTCGCTCAGTTAAGGAGAAATCTTCCTAGACTGCGACAATTCTTTACTTTTCCGCTATTTAGATATTTGCATATTTTTCTTTTAGGTTTATTCTTATTTCTTATTTTTCGATATAGATTTACGTTAAAGTGTAGTATCTGTTGTGATAAAATGCTCATTCTTTTCTTTCCTCAGTCAGTCATTGAGAAATCCTTCTAGACTGCAGCATTTTTTCATTTATCATTGGGGGAGCAGTGATTTTTATTTTTGCCAATTCTGTAGTATCTGTTATAATACTTAACTTATTATTTTCTCTCCTCGGGCACTGAAGGAGAAACCCTTCTAGACTGCGGCATTGTTTTAAATTTACTAATTCAGACGGCTCCTTTTTGGAGGAGATGGATTTTCTACACGTGGGGAGGCAACTAAATAGAGACAACATATTTATTTGTACAAGTGTAGTATACGTAACAATCGGAAAATCGTACCCCCCCAAAAAAAAACCTAAATAACTTATACCAATCGCAAATCTCCCCCAAACAGGACCATTCCGCATTGGGATAAAAACTGACTTAGTCTACAAGTACTTCTCCTGCACTCACCGCGGAAAGCTTCCGCATATTTTTGGATCACATTTACTTTTTTTGGTGGGGGTGGGGGTGGGGGCGCAGTTTTTATTTTTTCCAATAGTGCAGTATCCATTTATGATACCATACTTAAATAAACCTCTCCCAAACAGGGCCGCTCCGGATTGAGATAAAAATTGATTCTGTCAAAAAGGAGGTCTCCTTCACTGACCGCGGAAAGATTAGCAACCATTTTTGAATCACATTTATTTGGAGGCGGCGAGTGAATTTTATTTTTGCCAATAATTCCCTACTAAAAGCGTAGGAGGGAGCAGTCAACAAAAACATAGGGAAATCTATTTAGTTTGATTCGAAACATGGATACATCTTATAAGCATTTACTCTAATACTTGCATTTTTAAATAAAATTCATATCTACCCGGGCAACGCCGGACACAGGTCCTGCTAGTATTAAATAAAGTTAAGTTTCAGTATAAATCGGATTTGGTTTCCTTTCTATTTTTAAATGCAATTTTTAAAGTTTTCTAAAACTTTTTTTTAAGCTAGCATTCATTATCGGTAGCCTGACTTTTCTATGAATTAAATAATTCGGCGATATTTTCATTAACTATTAAAAATAAATTAGCGTACACATTTAAAAAATTTTTTTTAAACATCTGATTAGTAATGTTTTTAAATATTATTCTTAAGTCTATTTTTTATTCTAAATAATACCGAAGAACTATTTCAGATGCTTCGGGCTGGCGAACATGGATTTGCTGCATAGAGAATCAGCAGCAGCAATGGTCATACTTTGTCGTGGTTGGTTGAGCTGGTGTACATAAAAAAGTTAAACCCGTTTAATAATCAAACAATTTAAATGTTACTTGAAACATCTTATTTACAAAGTAATACTCTGGTAAAAAAATACAACTAAAAAACAAATATAAAAGTTCTTTCATTCATGATAATTAAAAGGGAAGTAATATATATTTTCCCGAGTAGTAGCTTCCCTTGAAAGCATTTAAAATCTTCATGTATTAAAAGATTGAAACTTTTTCATATTATTTACATACACAGATTTTATAAATAGAGATTAAAACAACATTGCGTAATAAAATTAGTTAGAGTTTCATAACAATTTGGTTCAATTAATAATCTTATGATCAAACGATGCCATACGCAATTACATTTAATATTTATAAAGATGATACGATAGAGCGAATAGTTCGATGTATGGCGAAAGGCCTTTTGGCCAAGATCAAAGTGTAGTATCTGTTCCGATGGATACTATACCCTATAGACCGGTATCGCCTTGGCCTTCGGGTCTTGATTCCGCCGGTCTGTGGGGTTTTCCTGTGCATTTCTAAGAGGTCCACCCTCACAGGCTTTGTCTCCACTCTTTGGGGTGGAGTAAGTTTATAGCTTACTGCCTGAGGCGCCCCTACCAGGGAATGCCAACGGGGTTGCCCAGGCATTTTTTGTAGGCCAGAGTGGTAATCTTCTCGGGCGCTGGCTTTTCAAATCCCACTTTCCCGACCTTGTGTTACATCTTACCTTGTGGAAGGAAGATAAATAAAATGGCGAAATGTTCATTGGTTAACTTTAGTCAGATGACTAGACAATATAGTCAGTATTCAAAAGTATATACGAGTTACCTTTTCTTGGTCTTTTGACTAAGAGCAAAGTATAGTATCTGTTATGATGTTACACTACATCTTTTCTGTCTTCGGTCAGTGAAGGAGAAACTCCTCAAGACTGAAGCCTTTTTTTATTTTTGTCCTAATCCAGAGTTCCCCTTTTTGGAAAGCTGAATTTTCCCCACATTAAAAACCCGACCTTGTGTTTAACTTTGCTTTCGTGGGGATTCGAGTAAAAAAACGGCTGCACTCTTGTTTTGTTTTTCTTGGCTAAGAACAACGTGCAAAATCTGTTCTTATACTTGTAATGAGTTAGTCAAAAAGGATAGAATAGAATGCGTTTAAGAAGACTGAGTTTGCTTGAAGAAGCTTTATTCGACAAAGATCTACGCAGGGATCTAGTCTCTACGAGAAACAATGGCTGACTAAAAAAAAAGAAAGAGTGATCAAGGGAAGTAATTCACTTCCGAAGCATAGAAGGGGGCAGAAGAGTTCTCTTTTCATCACAGGGGTTTTACCTCGCCTAATAAACCGGTATCGTCCGGGCCTTTGTGTCTGGGTTTACGCCGGTCTATTGGTGGTAATCGGTCCTGTGCAGTTCTAGGAGGTGCACCCTCCCAGGCTTTGCCTCCACTCTTTGAGGAGGAGTAAGTTTATTGCTTACTGTCTGAGGCGCCCATACAGGGGAATGCCGACGGGGCTGCCCAGACAATTTTTAAACAGCCAGAATGCTCAAATTCTTGAGCGCTGGTTCTTTCCCACTTTCCCGATCTTGTGTCACATCTTACCTTGTGGGAGCAAGATAAATAGACCTATACTTCGTTTAAGATTGGAAAAGATCTTTGGCCTCTTGGCCTAAGGTCAAAATGTATTAAACTTCATCTGCACTGTCCTCGGTCGGTGAAATAAACATAAAGAAACCTCCAACCACACCTCTCCTGAATCGGCATTGCTTGATTCCAGTTGCAAGGAGAAGTCCAGGACGACTGGAAACAATTCCGAGATAAGTGGAGAGAACACGTACAGCACCTGGTATTCCAAAATGGTCACCCATTTAGTACTGACCAAGCTCAACGTTTCTTAACTTTGGTGATCTAATGGGAACTGGTCCGTCAACGGGATTATGCCATATATATGTATTATTTAAGAAACAGGACAGCAATACATCAACGTCTGTCCCGGAATGAGGAGAGAGTAGCAGCCACTACTTATCTGATACATAAGTCTTTGATCTTCGCGGCTTAAGTGAGTACCTAGCCATCTAATTCGACCTTGCCCAGGATCGCTGAACGTAAGCTTGTATAGTTCGAAATATGGTGCACACCAAGGTAAAAGCTGGCCCAGCGCGACCGGTGTGAATACCGCCGCAAAAGTATTCTTCATAAACGTTGGACTGAACCAGGGAACAGGGATATGTTGTCCAAGCTTATGCACGAGTTAAGTGTATGGCAGCAGATTAGTGTTCCTATTTACTTGCCTCCCCACAAGGGTAAAGTTATATATAAGGTCCGTTTTTAATGTGGAGAAAATCCAGCTCCTCAAACAAGGGCACTCTGAATTTGAAAACAAATAAAAATTGTCTCAGTCTAGAAGGACTTCGTAAAATACCCGATCAGGGAATAGAAATAGTAACATCATAACAGATACAACACTTTGTTCCTAGCCAAAAGGCAAAGTTATTTATCTTCCCAGCATGGGGGTTAGACACAAGGTCAAAGTATTTTTTATTTACCTTCTCCATGAGGCTAGGCACAAGGTTAGATGTGGTTAGCCAACGCACTATGATTAGCGCGCTTTGGCCTACAAAGATGCTTTGGCAGCCTTTTCGGCATTCTCCTGTGATGGGGCGCCTCAGGCGATTATAGTAGTCCGACTTCGGAAGGTGATGTAATGAGAAAAATACGATTGAATGAATAACACGTCAAGTCATGTGTAGTTGTCCTACTTTATTATCACCCCCGTCTCTCTTTCCCCCTCTCTCTCCTTGTCTCTCATTATCTCTTCCTCTCCCTCTTACTCTCTCTTTCTCACTCCCAGTCGTTGTAATCAGTTGGACACACACCTACACACTTTACGGTCTGCTGGTTTTTTTTTGTGGATGAATATGCAATATCCCACTGTAACGAAATACAAGTTTGTTTTTTTAAAATTTTTATGGTTTACCTTTGTTCGCCACAAACAAGGCACATGGCCACTGAGACGTAAGGGCTACTGTGAATTAGGGGCATCCAAATTGGGAAGCTGCTTGTTCACATTACATTTAAACTTCTGAATGTGACAGCAATACTTCATGCATGGGCGAATGGTGGCTTTGTAGGGATATACAGGGGGATTCATAAGTCACTTCACTTAGCTATTTATTTTTGAAATTCTAAAGTTAAAAAAATTGGTAATACAAAACAGAAAGTTTATTCAACAAATTCATTTATGGGAGTTTAAAATTACAGCAAATTTTCAAAATTTCCACCTTCGTTCTGCATGCATAGCTCCATTCTTTTTTGCTAGGAATTTACGCCTCTTTGTAGCATATTTGATTGATTATGAAATAAATATATATAGAAACAAATATATAAATAAACAAATTTAAAATAAAAAATAGCAGTAATTAGAGAGTAAGATAACAACCATCAAAAGTTCATAGTATGTTTGTGCTTCATATGGTAATCATTTTAAATAGCTAAGTGACTTATGAATCACCCTGTAGGATACTGGCAGGTGTGGGAAGTTTTCTAGCTTGGTAGAGGGAGCTTACCTTCCTTACAGCAGACTTGGCAATCTCTTCTATGTAGTTGCCTTGGTATTCTGACTAGGAGCAATGTATGATATCTTTTCCGGTGTTGCACTTTGTCTTTCCTGTCTTCGGTCGGTGAATAACGGATCCTTCTAAACGGAGGCAATTTCTATTTTTGTCTCAATCCAGAGTGCCCATTTTTAGGAGCTGGATATTTTGTTCTGAGACTGCACTGCCTCTTTTCTGGATACTCCCCACATTAAAAACCAACCTTGTGCCTAACTCTATTATTATTGGTACTCACTAGGAGTTCTCACACAGATCATCGTCAGTGATTGCTCACCGACAACAACCAGTGGTATTTCCTGGAGTCTGAGTGACAACAAGCCTGCCCAGATTTCCAGTATTCTTCACCTCTTTTTGATAACGATGCGGTATCGTGACAGCCTCTTACCATTGATTTCTCGCTGGTAAGGACAATTGGTCTTATCTGGGATTTGGGTGGCAATAAGCCTCCCCAAGGTCACAGCATTCTCTGCACTTTTCCAGTGGAGGTCTGGTTTGTGCTGTCCCTCCTCGGTCTTCTCATCCTCCTCGACCCTCTACAAATATTTTGTCTGGTGTCATTCTAGGCCGGCACCATTTAAAAATAAATAAATAAATAAATAAAATAATTTTTTTTCTAATTGATTAAAAAAAAATTAAAAAAATAAATTTTTTTTAAATTTTTTAAATTTTTACATTTTTTCCTTTTTTTTCCTTTCAATTCCTTAATTTTTTCCTTTTCTCTTTCCTTATTTAAAAATTTTTTTTTTAATTCTTTTTAATTTAATTTAAAAAAAAATTATTATTATTATTATTATTATTATTATTATTATTATTATTATTATTATTATTATTATTATTATTATTATTATAAACGAGAGGAAATATTTTTTTTTAATTTCATGAATATACTAAGCCGGCTTTCGTCCACACTCATCAGAGTATCTACGTGGAAATAATTCAAGCAATTACGACTAAACACTTTAAAAAGTAGAATGAAAACCAGTGACAAGTTTAGGAAAAAATGGGGGGAGGAGGGTGACACGTCGATCACATTGAGTCCTAGAAGCCACTGCTTTTGTTTACAAAGGGAGGGTTTGAATGACTTGATATATTTAGCTTCCAGGACTTTGAGGCAGAATAAAGAATGTGATCTACTTATTATAGAAAACCTGTCACTAGTGTAAGTCGACGCACATTCGGCGCTATTTATAAGATGGTGAGCAATAGCTGACCCGGATGGTCAGCAAAAAATGTCACAAACGTCTGTATTCCTTGCTGTAATTAAATTTTGTACCACGAAAAATTTATATATATATATATATATATATATATATATATATATATATATATATATAAAGTTTTATTGATACAAACATAATTTGGTTACACATTTAAAACATTCACAGCCACTATGACCGTTCTTTCTGCTTTCATTTTTAACTAAATTCAAAATATTATTTGATGCAACTTACAGTTATTTTTTCTTTTCTTCAATAATATTTAAATTTGAATCTCAAACACCGTGAAATTGAGATTAAGCCAGTTCACATGAACTCCCTGTTGTCTAGGTTGCTAGAGTTAAAATGGGTCAGTTTTCAACAGACGTTGCATAGCTAATGTGGTATAGTGAGGTAACTATATCATTGTCTGGTAAAATTGGTAACCGCACACACAAATTATACACATCTATTGACAGACAGAGACGCACACACACAGCATTTAACACAGGGATACGCAATCATCGAGTTAGAAAATAAGATACATTTAGATTATTTCAAATTAAAATTAAAATAAAATAACATATAATTTTATATTAAAATATGTGGCTTGAGGCTGTTAAACTTATTGAAACTGTAACTGAAACATGTTCTGAATGTATAGCCATGCTATGTTTGTATAAATAAAACCTTTTCTCACAAGTAAAGGGCTCAATTTATTATTGAGCACGATTCTATAAACAGTAAAGATCCGGCGGATTTTTGTACTGGGGATACTAACTTTACTTGCATTACTATATATATACTACGATTCAGTGGTGACTTTGAAACCAGGTCGTGCCCTCCGCCCGGCAAGAATTAACATTCCCTACACTGAAGATTGCATAAGCATGACACATCGATGTTTGTAGGTAATAATAATTTATATATGAATAAATGTTTGCATGTGTGTATGTGTACATTTACGACAATAACTTAACGGTTGATTTTCATTAAACTTGACTATTTTCTGGTGCCTACAAATAAATCTTTTATTCGAAATTGAAAACACATTCTTGCGTTCAAACATTGCAAGATGGCCGCCAATCAATTTTACGACTTGGCAACTTCAGCAACGGTAACAAACCGGAAGTAGAAAAGAAAAGAAGAAATATGTCGATCCACTGATAAAACGGAAGTTCAAGTTTCAATTTAAAACTAGTTTTGCCTGATTAAATTTCTTGCGACGTTTGCCTTGTTTTTATTGTCTTAGTTTACTAATGAATCACCACTTATCAACGACAACCTCCACTCGAGGATAAGATTAAAGTAGATGTATTGATGGTCAGTTGAATGAGAGGGTTGAACATGATGAGTGGAATGAAAAAGTTTGATTACTTATAGGGACGTTTATGACAAGTGATTTTGTTGCATAACCCGTTCTTTCAGGGTAACCGGTAAGATTCAACAAGAATGACAAAGAACAGAACGTATATGGAAAAACTTTGGTTTTCTTTATTTGCCATTACCGGATGGTTCACGCCGGCTACGCACACATATTAAACAATCTTTTGACATACTTTTGTCTCATGAAAGTCTTTTTCTTGCTGAGGTCACAGAATTGGTTTCCGCTAGAAACTCGTTCGTATATACATCCGATTGGAAAGCAATTTGCTCTGCATTGTCTATCCGAGCGTGAACTGAAGCAATTGTTCTACAAGCACTTTGGTGAAGTACAAGTCAGGGGATTCCTTCATAGTACAAACTTGCTTATCAGCCGCATTTTTAGTCAGCGGGCACAAAAGTCTAACAGCAAGACGGGCTTGGGTACCATAGCCAATAATGCTTCATCGGTGCCATAAATATCGGTAAACTCGCATTCTTCCGGTACATCGATACTCCGATCACCAAGCGTTTCGGCTATTCGCGTTTTTTGAAACCGCCGTTTTTCAAGTCCCTTTTGAATTGCGGAACCTTCTCCTTTTTAACAGTTATCAAGTCGCCTTTTTTTTCTTTCTCGACGTCCCACCCACAATGGACTCGTCCGCGATTCATTTTTGCCACTCTTCATTATCTTACAATTTGAAGACAATTATGATGTACGGTGCAAGGAAGCAGTCCACTGGTAATGTGCGCCACAAACCGGAAATTATTGGAAATAAACTCATGCAAATTAGGCACACTGGGATAAAAGGGGAATGTCTTCTAACTGTGGTAGGAAGACGTTTCTTGCTTTGAATGTTTTACAAGGAGAAATCAGAGATTGGAGTTCATTCGAGCATCTTCCATTGAAATAACGTAAAAGGGCTGTAAACAACAGAAAAGATAACCCTTCAAGGGATTGCAAAGTTGATTTTGTACTCTATTAAGGCAAGAAATAATATTTTGAGCAGCACCTTCCACAGATGTGACAGCAATATTCTATTTTATAACGTATCTCGTCTAGCTACAACCACTGTCGATAATTTTCCTTTTTCCCTGTGTGTACATAAAACTAAACGAAGCTTCCATGAGCAAAGTTTCTTTCCTAGAACTACACGTATTTGGAACATAATACCGCGGAGCTGCCTCCCAGCTGACTACAACATAGTCGTTTTCAAGTCCAATATAAACATATCTTGTTTAACCGTCCGCTTAAATAATCAAAATCTGACCAGTTTCAACCATCGTAACCAATCATTACGGCGTTGTCTCGACGTCTACCTGACAAACACATAAACCTTATCCTCGAGTGGCCTTTCTGCATTGATAAGTGGTGGCTCATTAGTAAAAAAAAGATCT
This sequence comes from Sepiola atlantica, assembly GCA_963556195.1. NCBI lineage: Eukaryota > Metazoa > Mollusca > Cephalopoda > Sepiida > Sepiolidae > Sepiola > Sepiola atlantica. The sequence goes on from OY744547.1 coordinate 53,560,091, forward strand.
CACCCCTATATAGGTAGAGGATTGTATCAAGGGGCAGGGCCTTTTGGTCGGGATCAAAGTGTAGTATCTGTTCCAATGGGCACTGCACCCTATAGACCGGTATCGTCTTGGCCTTCGGGGCTTGATTTACGCCTGTCTATGGGTCTGTCCTGCGCAGTTCTAGGAAGTCCACCCTCCCAGGCTTTGTCTCCCCTCTTTGGAGAGGAGTAAGTTTATTGCTTACTGTCTAAGGCGCCCCTACCGGGGAATGCCGACGGGACTGCCCAGGCAATTTTTAAAGGTAATAGGTGCTCTTCCTCTAGAGTGCTGACTTATCAAACCCCCACTTTCCGACCTTGTGTCACACTTTACTCTGTGGGGAGTAGATAAATACCTACTCTCTGGAACAGTAGAATGATTCCACAATTTTCGCAATTTGAACAACAGAATGGATATAGGCCTTCAATCTTCTTGTTTAGCCGTGCTTGACGCTGTCTTTTCGGGAACCGTAAGCCATAAAACGTGGAATTATTTCATGTGTGAATGATAAGGACTTTGTTCTCTTCTCTTTTTTCTATCTATTATTATAATAAAACTGAGTTAAACAACGTTTTTTTCCCATATATTTTAATCACACAAAATACATGTTGAAATATTCCTTAGATTTAGGATTGAGTTGTTTGAAAAAATCCCTTATCAAGTGACCAATCTCTGCTAAGTTTCTGTCTATCTTTCTCTTTCTCCCTCACTGTATCTTGTCTAATACAGTCTCTCCCTTCTCTCCCTCCCCCTCTCTCCCTCCCACTCCCCCCCCTCTCTCTCTCTGCTTATTAACATTCGAAGGTAAAAACATTAACTATAAAACAGAATATTGTATAGTTCATTATAAACAATATGGAATATCACCACAATTAGTAATCCTATTTTATTACGTTTCTATCACGGTCTCTTCCCCCCTCTCTCTCTAACTCTCTCTCTCTCGCCTTTTCTATCTACGTCCTCAATGTATCTGTTTTGTAACATTCGAATGTAATAAAGAAAAGAAAGAACAAAAAGATTGGAATAGTCCATTATAAACAAAAAGAGAATATCTTCAAAGTAGCAAAACTATTTAATCCACAGTCATAGTGAAAAGAGAGAAAGAGAGAAGGAAGGAGAGAGAGAGAGAGAGAGAGAGGGAGAATGAGACGGAGAAATGGAGAGAAAGAGAGTGTATATAGCGAGCAGAATACGACTAATTTGGGAGTTTGTCTTTTTATGGTTAATTTGCTTTACAAACTCACTTTTCCTGATTCAAGCAATTACACCCAAGCTCAATGGGTGATCCAAGGGGGTCATCATTTTTTTTTCTAGTAAATTACTAATTGTTGGACTTTCAACATAGCGTCATCTTTTGACTCCTTTTTGGTTGAGATGACCACATCAGTTACGAAATAACGTGCCTATTAGAAATTGCGTGTAAGGTCACGAACCAGATATCAAGTCACGATTTAATAAATGAGTAACCACCTAAGCCACAAGGATAGGCGATTTTGCCTGAAATAATTACAATTTTAAAAGCCCGATTTTGTTGAACCGCTGACCTCTGTTGCCGGGGAAGATTGCATTTATTCCAGCAACGGAGGTTACAGCGCAAAGTTCCGGAATCAAATCGGGAATCTTGCATGAAATATGAGGCGAAGGCGAATTTAATGCCAGTTTTGTTACCAAGCGGAAAGTAATAAGAGGTCGTCGCCGGTATTACAAGACAATAAAGGCCAGTCAAGCTCGAGGTTAATGTAGAGCGATGATGCGAGAAAGAAGGGAAAAGGGCGATTTTTCCGAAGAAACCGAAAACTAAATTTAAATAAGTAAAAAAAAAGAAAGAAAAATCAGTTGCACATTGCCAGGAGACTGAACACCTCAGATCAACGCACGTACTTTCCTTTAACCCTCACAAAATAAAACTGATAAAAATACAACATGGACCTGCAGGCAAAAAAATAAATAAATAAATAAATGCCACCCATGGAATCGTAAATAAAATCCACAATCCTCTCTCCAATGTAATCCGATTCTATGCAAATAAACTCCAGTTTATAACTGACGTGTCCCCCATGTTTCAGTCATAAATGTCTAACAGTCTTTGTTTTATTGCCGTTCAGTAATATATTGGGACACTTTAGTGATCGTCTCATCAGTATAAGGCGTGCCCTTGAATAAGTACCACACCCACCGAACCATAAACTCCCAGATGTATTTTTTTAATCTGTGATGTTACTTCAAGGATAATGTCTATCAAAATAATCCTCAGTCTATTTCGGAACTGGAGGGGGCCATCACGCCACCATAGCAAAAATCAGCAAAAATCAGCAAAGAGAGAAGTGTGTCAAAGTTATTAACAATTTTGCACTTCGTATCGAGATGTGCTTACCACTGAAAAGCGATAGAGCTGTAACAGTCACCAATAGGGACTACTTTTGAATGCGTAATCACTGCTCCTGTGAGCTGGTTTGTCCAATCAAATCACAGGGCGCAGTAATATCGTTAGTTCCCCAGGGGACTACTTATCCCCCCTTAGGGTTCGAGGAAAAAGATCAGACGACCTCCTGGCACCAGCTTGGACACATCGCAGAGAGCATCAGCGAGGAACGAGGAAACGCTCTCTCTCCGCCGCCGTCGCCACGTGACGACTACTACCATCTTCACCTGAAGAAATCCACGAGCAGCCCTAAGAACTCTTATATTCTTCCTCTTCCTCAGACGGACACTGTCCCACTCTCTTCTACCTATACCAAACGGTATAGGTAACCTTGAGTTAATAAAACCCATTTTTGTTATAGTTACAGAAATACTTTTCGTTGGTCCGTTTCTTTACGAGAAGATAAAAGGATAACCCCTTCCATCCCTCACATAATTCACATTACAGAGCCAATTCTGTTGGACATTCATGCCTGAAACTTGGTGGACAAGTCAGGTAGAAACTGAAGTTTATTTGGTTGTATTGTAGAAAGGAGTGTGAATATTATCATTATGGACGGCGTTTTTTTTTGTGTCACACGGTAAAATGATTTATATTTAATTCTTGTTGGATGAACCAATTCAAAAGAACTCTAAAATTAATTATTTATTCCGTTTGGTGTCGCATGGTATCTTTTCCTTTAATAGGAGCTGTAGCATCACCATCTCCGTCACTTCCGGAAAGCGACTTCCTGTTCGCTACGTAACTAATCTAACACGGTGCTGCTATTCTTGCTAGCGTAATCACTGAAGCCGGGATGCTCGCATTCACCGGAGGTGCGAGATGACATTTTAAAAGGGGCGAAATCAATCCAACCTTTAACAATCTTTATTTATTTATTTTCCATAATATTTCAACGTTAGCGAAACAAACGAAACAAAACTCTTTTGTCAATAAATTACCAATGCAATGGTACGAGTAACAAGATAGTATTCAAAATAACACGTTCACTACATATGTTAACATCAACACCTTTCTTTAATAGGTTACCGAAAATCTAGAAATCGTCTGAATGTAGATATGTGGCCTGTTCCTATATACTTGCCTCTCCACGAGACCACAGTTAAACACAACTTCAGTTTTTAATGTGGTCGAAAACCCAGCTCCCCAAAAAGGGACAGTCTGGATTTTAACAAAAATAAAAATTCCTTCGGTCTAGAATGAGTTCTTTTTCACTGCCCAAGGACAGAAAAGATCAAGTGTAGTATCTAAACTCCTAGCCAAAGGGCAAAGTGTTATCATCAACTAAGTGTAACATAACCTTCTTCTGAAACGTATTGGATGAATTTTCGCCACGTAACAAATATCACCAGCACGTGTTGTGCAGCGTTTGTTTAGTAGCAGTAGTAGCATTATGTATCATCATGATGCAACGAGTATAGGCCGTCTGTGTCTGTTCTTTTAATAAATAATGTAGCATCCCCATCTCCGTCACTTCCGGAAAGCGACTTCCTGTTCGCTACGTAACTAATTGTTTCTCACCACATTCGCTAACCTATGTTATTATAACCCACTTCCGTAACAAAGACAGCTATCATTATCATTAGCGTCGTACCTCATTAGTATCATTATTCCCTTTAAAAAAATTTTTTTTTTTTAAATTTTTTTTATTTTTTTTATTATTATTATTATTATTATTATTATTATTATTATTATTATTATTATTATTATTATTATTATTATTATTATTATTATTATTATTATTATTATTATTATTATTATTATTATTATTATTATTATTATTATTTAAAAAATTTTTTTATTTATTTTATTTTTATTTTTTCCTTCGCCTATCGAAATGTCAAGTATTGTTACAAACATTGGTAATAGCAGCGTTTAGAGGCAACCTGTGTCCCTTCCTGTAACAGAATCTCTATCATCACCATACCCGTCACTTCTGGAAAGCGAATTCATGTTCGCTACGTAACTAACCGTTTCTCACTACGTTGAATTTTGTATTGAAACAGATGCAATTCACGCAAAATTCTTTGAAGTGACCTTCTGGACACCCCAATCTGAGTGGCTCGTCTTCGAGTTAAGGTGTCTGGATTTTCAGCAATGCTATCCTCAACGAGTGCTACATTTTCCGCTGTCCGTACTGCACGTGGTCTGCCAGATCGTGGAAGATCACTGACTGAACCCTGCTGTCGAAATCGAGCCACAAGACGATCAATTGTGGTCTGACTGAGAGATTGTCTGACATTCTAATGCCGACGATAGGCTCTTTGGATTAAGGATATTGAACGATGGTTTCTGAAGTAAAGTTCAATAATTTTGGTTCGTTGTTCAGTGCTATATTTTTCCATGATAAATTATCAATGTTTATATCTGTAATATTCTGAAAAATAAAGAGAAAATTTGATTAAATGTGAAAGTTGTCACTGATTCAAACTAATGCGTGACTTTTGCGCCACACTGTATATATATATATATATATATATATATATATATATATATATATATATATATATATATATATATACACACACATATATATATATATATATATATATATATATATATATATATATATATATATATATATATATATATATATATATATATATATATATATATATATATATTCTAGGCTAACTCTGTGAACCGGGTTCGCGCCTCCCGACCGTCTGAAATTGTTACTTTCCAGCATTGATGAAAGCAATAAGCTTGAAACGCTAGCGTTTCTAGGTATTAATAATTTAATATTTATTTATAAATATTTTATATATATATATATATATATATATATATATATATATGAGTGTTTGTGTGTACGTGTGTGTGTGTGTGTGTGTGCATATGTGTGTGTATGAACAACATTTTGGTACATTCCAAAGACCAAGATATTATATATTCACCTTACCAATGATTAAAAAAAATCGGTACAATTACGGTCCTTTTCGTTCACAGAAGAACAACCGATATTTGTATGTCAATCCCGGATCTTTCTTTCATTGACTCATCAGAAAACCAGAAAGTTCTCAATCAGAAAAATACACAGCGATGCATCAAACAAAACTAAAAAAAACTTACATCGAATCCATCTCCAATTGAGAGAGAAATTTAGAAATCGCTACATAGAAAGGGCAGTCATCTTGTATTATGAAGAAAAGCTACGAAAAGAATACGCACAATATTGCCCAATAAAAACTGCTATAAGAATTAATAGTTAACTTGTTTGAAAGTCAATAAAAAAATTTAATTAAAAATACTTTAATAAATTCATAAATAATAGTGATTATATAAGTTACGTAATTTAGAGTTAAATTGAAGAGAGTCATTTCAATAAAAAAAATAAAGGGAAAATTATACAAATTACAAAAACCAACATTCTAATATCTTTGTGTGATGTCTTAAGATTTATAAGTGTAACTAAATACAACCGGTATACGAATGTACTAAAAGACCTTTACGTTGTTACGACTTATTAATATGACCTAATAATCTAACCTATTAATATAACCTAACAATAAGATTGGAATTAGTTTACAATCAGGTTATAAAATTGAATCACTATTTGAAAAAAGTATTCATTAAAGTATTTATTAAATCTATTTTAATCCAAGAGTATTGCCTGCGAATAACCACACAATAAACGACCATCAAAACAAATTCAAGGGCGGTAACTCATAGTAAAATATCTAACTTTATTTCCTTTCTAATTGAAGAAAAAGGAAATAATTACGTTTTCATGTAAATGTGTATAGCCGGTGAGAAATAAAGGATGTAGAATATATGCGCCATGTTTAATTTAATTAAGTTAATTAAGTCTTTATTTTATAGTCTATATGAAAGGCATAGTAAATATGTCAATCGGCAAAAATAAAATCTAGAACACATAGAACTAAGAATATCAGCCCACTTACCCTACCCAATCTTTTACCTTGTATCTCGTTAAAACTTTATTTCTGAATATAGAGAAGACAGGATATAAACAGACAAAAACTACAAACGCAAACATGTCTACTGATGTAAGCACATATAACCAAGCGGTTGTATTCTACTGGTCCCATGACTTGAGATTGTAAAAGGGGTTACTCGTTAAACAGGGGTCGAGATTAGCAGTAACTGAACAGTCTGAATTTGTTGCCGACTAGACTTGAGATTCAGATTGAAAAAAATTACACCCAGCCTGTGAACACAGCGAGATAGCTCCCAATTAAGCAGAGGGGATTCTTACAGAATTCCTAGTTAAATATTAGAAATTAGCTCATCCACTAAAGCATTAAGGTAAGATTAACGAAAAAAAAACCTGATGCCAAGGTATCCCACTTCCCATTCCAATAAAACCCGCTAAAAATATATATTTATTACACTCTATTTTCTCATCACCTTCTAAAGACAATTTATACATAATGTCATAATTGTAAATAATATTTGAATTATAACTCATGATTACTGATTATCTCTTCCTATGTATCTTAACCATTTGCTGGCATAATTCCATGAGAATAATGTACCAACTTACAGACCTCCCGTCACATACCGCATATCTACCCATAAGCCTGTATCTTCAAATGTAACTAATCGAATAAACCCTACTCATGGTTATACCCTAAATGACATCTTCGACCTTTCTAAGGCTATTTACCCCAAATGTTTTATATTCCTATCGAACCCCAAATGTTCAGATTTCCGCCCTTGCAACATCTTATTAATCCCCAAGTGTGGCAATAACATTCAATAACATTCAATAACATTCAATAACATTCAAACCTCCGATCATAGCATGGACTGAGGATTAAATGGTCCGCAGTATAAACATAGTATGATCGGATGGTTTGAGTTTTTTGTAAACTTTACTAGTTACGAGGTGCGCCGACCCAAACTCGCCCCCGCCTAAACTGGGCACCGTATTAAAAATACTTTTAAAATAAACTAGGTACAAAGAATTTAGGACTGGTATTCTATTTGTGTGTGTATATATATATATATATATATATATATATAGTAAGCAATGAACATATATATGGCAATCAAGCTACACAGAGGCTCCCGTGTTTCATCCCTGGGGGAATCGTCAGGGATGAAACACGGGAGCCTCTGTGTAGCTTGATTGCCATATATATTTTCATTGCTTACTACCTAGCTCTACTTACGTATCGAGCACTGTTGAAGTAAATACTGAAAACTGACACATACAAATTATATCTCCTTATAATATTTTATGTGGATACATGAAGTACTAATATATATATATATATATATATATATATATATATATATTGTTCACTAGTACTGAATACATTATCAAACGATCGTACATTATTAGCTCCCTGTAGTTCTAATAGATAGTCTCCTCAATTCTTGAAAATAAAATTTAACAAGGATCTGAAAAAAATAGCTGGAGGGGGTACACGTTGATCAAGGTATTCTAGACGTTATATAGGCTGACCAACATATTTATTTACCCAGAATATGGGGTAAAGTAATTGATCTAATTGTTCCGGATGGGCTAAAAGGATCACATGTATTATACTATTATTAAATAGATTATTATATAGTTAATAAGGGGGAACTTCCGTGGTATCTTCTGAATTTTGAATTCTGAGTAAAGGAAGATAATACGCTCGCTTTTCTAACAACAGTTTTATCCATTACATCATGTTTTGGTAAGCAGCCGGCAAAATAGTGGTAATCCCGGCACACGGCATCAAAAACGAATTAAAATAAATTTTGATGAAATATATTGAATCAAGTTTAGGTGCTAGCCTTTAGTTTCTTTTTCCGATGTTTTGAATTAATACTCCCAACTTATATAACGTAAATTATATAATGCTGTTTATTTACAGGTTAAATAAAATATTTATATAAATAAACTGTAGTTATCCTCTAGCTGGGATTAAATATTAGTCCCTCATAAAAGATCTTCGGGCAATGTGTCGTGCGTATTTCTCTTGGCTTTGTTTCTAATTACAATATGGCTACCTGTCCGAGGTGATGATTTCAGTGTCGCTATGGATAGAAGGGGATCCGATGTGAGTTTGTTTTGATTATTGCTTTTACATCGCAATTTTTTGAATTGAAGAACTGTTTGTCTTTCTGCTGAATTCAGAGATGGAAAGATCCGATATTGATATACAAATGTTCCTTACTGACGAAACGGTACCGTAAAATTGTATCAAAAAGATTTGTTTGAAAAAAGGTTTCGTAAGATAAAAAACATCTTGGTCTTTGGAATGTAACACAATCTTGTTTATATATATATATATATATATATATATATATATATATATATATATATATATAAAGTCGAAAGCGCTCGAAAAAAAATTGCCGAATTAAGAACAATCAGAGAAGTACTATACGGATTGTCACCTGAAACCAGAAGGATAGCTCGACGGTTTGAGAACCTCACGAAGAAGATATACAAACGAGAAAGTTCCGTGACGTTCAACAACACTTGCTTATATATATATATATATATATATATATATATATATATATATATATATATATATATATATATATATATATATATATACCCACACACAAACACACGCACCCACACACACGCCCCCCCCCACACATATATATATTATTTGTTGCCCCCAAACTAGTCTGGACTCTGTAGCGAGTACTATTAGCTGTCATCCTGGCTGAAATGCAATGTTCCTTTAAAAAGTCGAACTCTTACCGACAATTGCCTTTATATAACATTAATCTCTCGCTGATTAACCGAGTTGTTGACAACCGCCATGTGGGCAAATACGTTGGAATTTGAGTTTGAAATATAACTCTGGGTCCGGGGTTCGAGTCCGGCGACTGGTGTGAATAATTCTTCTTTATACTGAGGATTCCCGTGAGGATGAAACGTATACGTATGTAGATAAAAACAAATATTTATAATTAACTAGACCACCCGTGACCCGTTGGGTCAGTTTGTTATATTAGCTATGGAATTCATGTATGAGCGTGACACTTGTGGCATAAAGAAAATAGTTTTTTTTTACATAACAGAAGCATTTCTATGAAAGTATATTAAAATGAAAAAAGAATATAGATAGATTTCTATGAGTCGTTCTGTTTATTATAATTGTTTTTTTTTTAAATTACAGTTACTGAATTATAAGTGGTTGGTTAGGGCGATTTGAGAAAGGAAGGGGGTACAGCAGGCGTTCTCGCGTACGTAACGAAAACAGAGGGAGTAGGAGTGGTGAAATCTATGAGAGGGAAAGTGGGAGGTGGTTTCGTTCACCGACCGCTAGTATAACTGATATTAATAATGAGTGTTGTTTTTTTGTTTGTTTGTTTTTGTTTTTTAAAAGGGAGGAGTTTTTTTGAAACTGCGACAGACTTTACGAGGTCCTCC
>OY744547.1:53574881-53584881 GCA_963556195.1 Sepiola atlantica
CCTATCATTTCGTTACAGGTTAAGGTCGGCAATGGAATTTTACAATAACTACAAACACAAAAAATGAACTCATCAATATTCAGAAAAAAATACTTTCTTTACGCCTCGAATAACTTACATATATTTATATATTCTTTCTTTTTCTATTTCTTCTTATTTTTCACCGTGTTTCGTCTTTATTTTCTCCCTAATTTTCTTGTTTTTTTCTCACTTTTTTCTCTATTCCTTCCTTCTTTCTTTCTTATGATTTTTCCCCTTTCTTTTTTTACTTTCTTTCTTTGAAAACATATGAGTTAAGGACTTTTAAGTACTTTTTCTCTTTCTTTTTCCTCCTCTCTCTCTGGTTTTTCTGGTATTTCCTTCTTTCCTCCCCGTCTTTCGTCTTTACTTTCTTCCTAATTTCGAATTATATTCTTTTCTTTTCTTTCTTTTTTCTTTAACTTTTTTCTCTATTCTTTCTTTCTTTCATTCTTTCTTTCTTATGATTTTTCTCGCCTTTCATTTTTACTTTCTTTCTTTTAAAATAGACTCTCTCTTTCTTTTCTCCGTCTCTCTCTCTCTCTTTCTCTTTTTTATTCAAATTGTACACACATAAACCAGAGACAGTACTAGGAAACGAAAAACACAAGATCCTATAGGATATGGATGTACAAACAGATAAACTCATACAAGCAAGGAGACCGGATGTGATAATAATCGACAAGAATGTAAAAATCCTGCCAAATCATAGACTTCGCCGTTCCAGCAACCACAGACGGAACAAAGCAAATACACGGAACTTGCCAGAGAACTGAAAGGAGCATGAAGAAAGTCAATATAATACCAATAATTGTAGGAGCACTAGGAACAGTACCCCAAAAATGGAGAAAAGACTGTGGGAAATTGGAATAAAAGGGATCACTGAGACCATACAAAAGACGGCAATGATCAAAACAGCTACAATCTCATAGAAAATCCTCACATGCGTAAACCAACCCGCATAAGCTACAAATGGTAACCAGTCCCATGGAAGTTACAAAACTACAGAATGAACACCATGTCAGAAAATAGTCGTAAAGGGTCAAGAAGGATGGGAAAACCGAGGAGAGACAGCACTAACCAGACCTCCACTGGAAGAGTGCGGAGACAAATGGGACGTTGGGGAGGGTTATTGCCACCCAAATCTCATAGGAGACCAATGGTCGTTGCAGCGAGAAATAAATGGTAGGCGGCTATTGCGATACCGCAATTTCATTTGCGGTATAATAAAAAAAAAAGGTGAAGAATACTGAAACTCTGGGGAGGCTTGTTGTCACTCAGACTCTAGGGAACACTACTGGTTGTTGTCGTTGTGCAATCACTGACATTAACTTGTGTGAGAATTCCTAGTGAGTACAAATGATAATAACAATAATAATCATAATAATCATAATAATAATAATAATAATAATAATAATAATAATAATAATAATAATAATAATAATAATAATAATAATAATAATAATATTTATGAATTCCTTTCAGACACAGACTGAAATAATGTCTCAAAAATATTTTTTTAAAGCTACCCCACCCGACTTTAAACCTCGGTTTTTACAACAATCACACGAATAGCTTCCATATCTTTGGTTTTTTTTCTTGGTAAACAAAAAATCAAAACTTTACAAACAAAATGCGAAAGAAGAATAAAAATATAAATACTCCCAGGCAACACCGTGTCCAGTGAGTTAGTACTCAATATTATTAACATGTCTTTTGTTAAAAAAAATATGCACAGAAATTGTTAACGAGAAGTTATATGGACGTCCATATGGCCGCCTCAAGTCATGAACACAAGCTTATGTCTGCCACGTCTGTCATATGTATCGATTATCGATATAGATATATTTGTAAGTTTATTTGAGTAGACGAGAGTACAATTTGTGAGTGCATATATATATATATATATATATATATATATATATATATATATATATATATATATATATATATATATTTATATAGATAGATAGATAAATAGATAGATATATATATATACTTACATGAAGACGTTTGCGTGTAGTGATATATGCTCAGCCTTTGAAACGGAAAAATTGGAAGACTACGCGTATTTTTACGTGTTATATATATATATATATATATATATATATATAATATTTATAAATAAATATTAAATTATTTATACCTACAGACGCTAGCGTTTCAAGCTTATTTCTCTCATCAGTGCAGGGAAGTAACAATTTCAGACGGTCGGGAGGCGCGAACCCGGTACACAGAGTCAGCCATATCCACTCGGCCCACGGAAACTGTCACGTAATTAAGAGGAATTAAGATCTATATGTACCTAGAAGTGGGCACAGATAGAAGACTAGTCGAGAGTGTTCGACGAACGTATTCGGAACTTTGCATTAGAGCTTTTTGACAGTCTATTTTTAACTTCCCCGAGAGTGCTCAACTTTAATTTCTTAAAGGGGCTTAGTATAATATTTATAAATAAATATTAAATTATTTATACCTACAGACGCTAGCGTTTCAAGCTTATTGCTCTCATCAGTGCAGGGAAGTAACAATTTCAGACGGTCGGGAGGCGCGAACCCGGTACACAGAGTCAGCCATATCCACTCGGCCCACGGAAACTGTCACGTAATTTAGGGAAATTAAGATCTATATGTACCTAGAAGCGGGCACAGATAGGAGACTAGTCGAGAGTGTTCGACGAACGTATTCGGAACTTTGCATTAGAGCTTTTTGACAGTCTATTTTTAACTTCCCCGAGAGTGCTCAACTTTAATTTCTTAAAGGGGCTTAGTATAATATTCATAAATAAATATTAAATTATTTATATATATATATATATATATATATATATATATATATATATATATATATATATCTAAAAATAAATAATTTAATATTTATAAATAAATATTAAATTATTTATATATATATATATATATATATACATATATATATATAATTATTAAGCTTCAATTACGTTGAGCCCTTTCGAGAGTAAAGATCAACTAATGATTCATGAAAATTAGCCACGTTGCATGATTCAATCCCTTGGGAGATAGAATTTCTTTAGAATCACACTACTTTTTATTTACAATAATACAAAGCGCATTTCCCTCGTGATAAAAACGTGATCGGGTTACGAAACCGTGGGTCATAATACGTGGATTCAGGGTTCGAATTGTGCGACCGGCTATGTGGTTACATAATTCAATACTGACGAGCGTAAAATAAAAACGCAAAATATATAATCATATATCAATACAAAAATATTTATTTATTAATAATTATATATATATATATATATATATATATATATATATATATATGTATATATGTGTGTGTGTGTGATTATTTTTTATTGACACAGACATGTACAACCTCTGCGACACTTGCCATGTCGATGTTATCGATCAACAGCGTTTATAAACTGAGATCTCATCAGGCAGAGTTAAAATCCGATCCTAACCTGAGATCATATTTGGAAAGAATGAAAAAAAATCTAAATGCTCTTGGATATATATATATATATATATATATATATATATATATATATATATATATATATATATATATATATATATATATATATATATATCCAAGAGAATTTGGAAATATTTTATTTTGTATGATACTTTAGATGACTCCAAACCGTTACTTCATCAACGCCTTTTACACCATAACATATTCGCATAGTTTAGCATCAAAACAATGGAGGTTTTGCACGTCATTTCCGGTTTTGGAAATAGCCTTATTAGACATTTGAAAATTTGTGAGTCATAATTAATAATAAATAACCGCTAAAAATAATTTTCAGATTGTCTCGGGGCTTCAAGGTTCTTTCATTATAATAGAGAAATTTCGATTTACTGTCAGGAATTATTTAGGCTTATTTCGTTAATGTTAGCATTGGGACCATCGTTTGAGAAATGTGATTCGTGTGTTTTATTGAGTGTGAAAATCTTATTAGAGGGGAGATTTTTTTCTTTTTCATTTTTTCTTTTTTCTGAAGTGATCACTTTTTTTCCCAAATAAGTGTTTTGCCGTCATATATTTCAGTTTGCCGATTTAAAAAAATCAGAAATCTACTTGGATGTTCACCGTATTCTCCCACCGGTGGTTTTGTTAAGATATGTTCTTTCGCTACTCAAAAACATATACCCTCTGAAGATTGACAGAATTGGGCTAATTGAAAAAATACACTTATCCGAATTTTGCTATGAAACGCGCGTAAGAGATAGAATTGAATATTAAATTTGAATAAATTACTTTTGTGTGTAAAATGTGAGATGTAAAAATAAACTCATGGAAGCACAGAAATAAAGAAGTTGTTAAAACCAATAAAAATGATGGTTTTGGATTAATCTATAATCTATGAAATGCAAATATAAGATATATATGCTATGAATACTGTAATGCAGCTGTATTGATACATTTCAGATATTAATTCAGATGTATATTCAGATATTTTAAAAGCATATATATATATATATATATATATATATATATATATATATATATATATATATATGTATAATATTACTATTTCATGTATCAACATAAAATTTTATAAGGAGATATAATTTTTTATGTATCAATGTTCAGTATTTACTTCAACAGTGCTCGATATGTAAGTAGAGCTAGGTAGTAAGCTATGAAAATATATTTATGGCAATTAAGCTACACAGAGGCTCCCGCGTTTCATCTCCGCGGAGAATCTTCAGGCTAAAATACATGGAGTTATTTTTGCCGGGTGTTTTTATATACACGGCTAGCTAGTTAACCAATCAGATTCTTTGTTGTTTTCTCAGCTAATCGTTGGGCTTCCCACGAACAAAGATCCGGTTAGTGTTATTTCCTATATCCTGTTCTATTGTTTTGTTTTCTATAAAGTGGCCTATATCCTGCTGCTTTGGTGTGTTAATATAATGTGTGAACTTATTTAACACGTGGTTCCTTGTATTTCTATTTTAGGTTTTAGTTTTTTAAATTGTTAGGTTATAGTTTAGTTTAGTTTTTTTTTTAACTTATTTGTTTATTTATTCATTTATTTATGTATTGTAAGCCTAAGGTAAATTTATTTCTGTGTAGGCAGCTGTTTGCTATCTCACTTCTACAGTTTAATAGATTTTGGGAGTCTTTAAAGTTCAGAATTTCAAATTTTTCTTTCAGACATAATCTACACGGGTCGTCTAAATTTGTACATGTACTAACCAATACCATAGATAGTAGGAGAACAGTCAGACTGAAGAGAGTTCCACAAAACCGCAGTTCTTGGAATAGTAAGCTGTATTACAATGATATATCAAAACAGCGAATTGATGTAGACCACTAGACCAACGAGTCAAATAAAACGAGCTGGAACAAAGGAAGCGGGGAATTGATCAGGCTATTCTGAAAAACAAGGCAATAATAGTACTAATAGATAAGGCTAAAACTAACAACAACAACACGTCTGTGAGTAAAAGGGGGCAGAGAAGAAAAAAGGGTGGGTGCCAATCAAATTATAGATATGTTTCTGCACTTTATCAAGAACCCTCAAAAGGGACAGAGATCCAGCAACCCAAATATGACAACAATACTCCATACAAGATCTGATAGTAGATTTGTAGAGAAAGAGAATAGCCTCAGTTGTGAGAAAGTGTTTTGCGCGATAGAGAGAACTGGCTTCATGAGCAGCAAAAAAAAGCAATGGATATAATGTATAAACTACAAAAAAAAGACTTGGCTACGCACAAATAAGATATCGATTTGTCAGGCCTAAGACCGTGAATAAGACTGACATTCCTGTATATATTAAATGTTGTTACCTAAAAATATTTGTTTTTCTAAAATGTTTATTCCGAATGTATATTCAGTTATTGGTGAAACATAATTTTATTTCTGATTATGTTATACAAATTAATGTTAATCAATTAGTCAGTATTAAGAACTTGACTCATATTTCTGCATGCAATATTGTCTAAAAATGAATAATGTAGTTACATTTAGATAGGAGTATTCTTGCTATTTGTATACATTTTCCTGTCATGAATTTTTATAATCGAGCTTACTATAAAAAATGAAAAAGAAACGGACTAATACTAAACAGGCTTCATGTTAATATGCAACACAACAATCGAATACGTTTACATGATCTTACTAGGGGTGGGACGTAATGGGTGAACATTTCAGATCCATGCGAGTAGTATTTTTTTGTGTTCATTTATACATTAATAACACTAAACAATCAAACATTTTGAAAAAATTTGCAAAATTCAGAAGGTGCAGGCCAAAAATAGCCGTTAGAGCTCCACGGGACTCAAAGTCCATCATTTTTCGGTGAAAAAGTGGTTTCATGCGACATTGCAGGTCCTAAAACATCCTCAAAAGCTATGAAGGGATATAGATGGTTAAATCTGATATAGTACTTTAATTTAGGACCATTTTCAGGCTGTGAAAGGGTTTTCATGAATGTAAAATAGCTAAAAACTAATGGCCTGCACCTTCTGAATTTTGCAAAATTTTCAAAATGTTTGATTGTTTAGTGTTATTTATGTATAAATGAACACAAAAAATACTACGCGCATGAATCTGAAATTTTCACCCATTACGTCCCACCCTAATCTTAAATTTACTGGTACTTAAGCGATTGTTATTTAAGTCATCGGATGGCTTTTGACGTAACAATTATGTTTTGAGAAGTTGTTGGCTTATGGGCTGAATCTGGGAGATGATTGCATAACAAGCATGTTGAAAAGCACAAATTTATTTCAAATGTTTTACTTTTCCCTTGATTTCAAGTATTTTATTCATCAGTATTTTTTTGTGAACTACGACTAATGATCTGGGGATACGATTTCCTTTGTTATGCAATGAACAAACACTGATTATGGTTATCTGCGGGCGAAACAGCTGTCTGGTGTCGAGAAATAATTGTAATGAGGAATAAAAAAATTTTTACAAAAATAACTCGAGTTATATTTTCTTATATATACATATGTTTTATCATAAAAACTTATTATTATGACTACTACTATAATTGTTATTATTATTTATTTTTTTACATATATTTGATATTTTATAATATGTATTGGACATTATTACTACGCATACTATTATTATTATTATTATTATTATTATTATTATTATAATTATTATTATTATTTACTCACTAGGAGTTATCACACTGGTCATCGTCAGTGATCTCCCACTGCCAACAACCTGTGGTATTCCCTGGAGTCTGAGTGACAACAAGTCTCCTCAGACTTCCAGTATGCTCCACCTCTTTTCGTTCATCACCGCTGATGACCTTGCGGTATCGCAACAGCCACCTACCACCAGTTTCCCGCTGATAAGGGCCATTGGTCCCCTCTGGGGCCCGAGTGGCAACAAGCCTCCCCAAGGTCCCAGAGCTGTCCGCGCTCTTCCAGTGGAGGTCTGGTTTGCGCTTTCCCTCCTCGACCCTCTGTCCATAATTTTCGTGGCGTCAGCCTATGCTTGCGCCTCTCTCGTGCGGTTGTATTTTCCCCGGTTCTGTTGTCTTGTGCTTCCATATTATTATTATGTGTACTCACTAGGAGTTCTCACGCAGGTCATCAGTGATTGCTCATTGACAACCGGTGGTATTCCCTGGATTCTAAGTGACAACAAGTCTCCCTAGATTTCCAGTATTCTCCACCTCTTTTCGATAGCCACCGCAAATAACCATGCAGTATCACAACAGCCGTTTATCATTGATTTCTCGCTGATTAAGACGATTGGTCTTCTCTGGGATTTGGGTGGCAATGAGCCTCCCCAAGGTCCTAGCAGTCTGCACTTCCAGTGGATATCTAGTTTGTGCTGTCCCTCCTCGGTCTTCTCATCTTCCTTGACCCTATGCGAATATTTTGTGTGGTGTCAGCCTCGGCTGGTATGATTTATTATTATTATTATTATTATTATTATTATTATTATTATTATTATTATTATTATTATTATTATTATTATTATCATTCTTCTTCTTCTTCTTCTTCTTCTTATTATTATTATTATTATTATATGATAATTATATAAAAATATAGCCTTTATTTTTACATATTTATTTTTGAAATGTATAAAAATATATAAAATATATAAAATGTATAAATATATAAAATATATAAAATGTATCAAATGTATAAAATGTATGAAATATATCAAATCTACAAAATATATCAAATGCATGAAATGTATAAAATATATCAAATGTATAAATTATATAAAATATATCAAATGCATGAAATGTATAAAATATATCAAATGTATAAATAATATCAAATGTATAAAATGTATAAAATATATCAAATGTATAAAATGTATAAAATGTATCAAATGTATAAAATTTATCAAATGTATAAAATATATCAAATGTATAAAATCTATCAAATATATAAAATGTATACAATGTATCAAATGTATGAAATATATCAAATGTATAAAATCTATCAAATGTATAAAATGTATTAAATGTATGAAATATATAAAATGTATAAAATGTACAAAATGTATAAATTGTATAAAATATATAAATGTATAAAATGTATAAAATATGTCAAATGTATGAAATATATAAAATGTATAAAATATATGAAATGTATAAAATCTATCAAATATATAAAATGTATCAAATGTATAAATTATATAAAATATATAAAATGTATACAATGTATAAAATATATGAAATGTATAAAATCTATCAAATGTATACAATGTATAAAATATATCAAATGTACAAAATGTATCAAATGTATGAATTATATAAAATATATAAAATGTATTAAATGTATAAAATATATCAAATGTATAAAATGTATAAAATATATCAAATGTATAAAATATATCAAATGTATAAAATATATCAAATGTATAAATTATATAAAATATATAAAATGTATTAAATGTGTAAAATATATAAAATGTATAAAATGTATCAAATGTATCAAATATATCAAATGTATCAAATATATAAAATGTATGAAATCTATCACATATAAAATGTAGCAAATGTATAAAATCTATCAAATGTATAAAATCTTTCAAATATATGAGCTGCATAAATTATATAAAATATATAAAATGTATAAATTGTATAAAATATATATAATGTATAAATTGTATAAAATCTATCAAATATATGAAATATATCAAATGTATAAAATATATAAAATGTATAAAATCTATCAAATCTATAAAATGTATCAAATGTATCAAATGTATCAAATATATCAAATGTATAAAATATGTCAAATGTATAAAATGTATCAAATGTATCAAATGTATAAATTATATAAAATATATGAAATGTATAAAATGCATAAATTGTATAAAATATATCAAATGTATAAAATGTATATGCCTGTTGATTTCTTTTTCGTGATTATTATTTATTATTTTTAACATCATTATTTTATAAGTTACATCTAAGTTACATCTAAAATAAAACTGGTACAAAACGAAAAACTAACAAATGCGTTTACATTTTCTTATGAGTTAAACCTCCAATATAAATGCTTATTTAGAATGTTACAATTAAAACAATGTCATACGATGTTTGCGACTTGTAACCACTCCGAAGGATTTTTTGGTTTATTGCTATCTTCATCTTCGCACTAAGACATGGTTCGATTAATTTCGAGCACGAACTGAACCATGTATAGCCAAAATTTTCTGCATAAATAAACAATAATAATATTTTTTCAGACATAACGTGATTTTCTGACTCGAAATCCATTTCCATCGGACGATGAAGAAAAAAAAGAAGAAAAGAAAAACACTCTTTGACAAAAAGAAGTATATTCTCGAAAGCTAAGATTAAAATAAATTTTGTTTATTTTACACCACCATTGTTATGTTTAAAAAAAAAATAATACTATTACGAAACAATGGTTTAAAAAATATGTCTAAATACCCTTTCTTATTCAAACCGGCGCGACCTCGCCTTCAGACATAACGTGATTTTCTGACTCGAAGTCCATTTCCATCGGACGATGAAGAAAAAAAGAATAAA
>OY744547.1:53587381-53652381 GCA_963556195.1 Sepiola atlantica
TTCTTTTGTCTAAATTCTCAAAATCTCGGCGGCCATATTTGTATTTCTTTTAATACGCCGCTCATCTCTGCTTCTCTGTATTCTTTCTTTGTTCTCATCCTTGTTTGCTTTCTTTGGAGGCGAATCCTTTCTGAAAAAAAAATCGATGGAGATTCTTTTCTATTTGTGCTGATTCTAAAGAATGTCGACGACGAAAAGACGGAAGAAAGATGTAAAATGGGCGGACGGCGTTCTCCTGCCTAGGGCGTCGAATCAAAATCTTATATTCATCGCCCGTTTCGCTCAAAAAGAAAAAAAAAACATCTGTATTAGCTTGATGGGATCAATCGACAGCCATACATGGACCTACGGCTTTATATAAATTTATCTATATGTGCCTGTGTATGCGTATATATATATAAATATATATATATATATATATATATATATATATATATTTCTCTAAGTTCACACAAAAGTTTATATAGCAGTCTAATAGTATACAACATTATTAGAGCTCATGATGTAATATACTATAATAACTATTCAGAAAATATATCAGGTTTCATGTAAAAACATTAATATATATATATATATATATATATATATATATATATATATATATGGGAAATGAAAAAGGAAAAAACAAGAGATATTTTTTTTAATATATACATCAACGTTCGCTTTTATTTGTAAGACTTCTTCAGTATGATAATTTTAAGAAAAATGTCATGCAAGTATATCAAAAGTACATTATAAAAAAATGTCTCTTTGTTTTTCCTTTCTCATTTCTCATTACGTCGGATTACTCTCATTTTTCCTTTCTCATATATATATATATATATATATATATATATATATATATATATATATATATATATATATATATATATATATGCGACCGCCTGCAACCGCCACTCCGCACTGATGATAGTAGAAAACCCGAAAGTACGTCGCCCGTAGGTATAAACACACTTTAATATTAAAAACATTTTTTTTAGTTAATTGCCTCTTTAAGATTTAATAGTCCTTCTAGTAGAGCCCTGTTTGGAAATACAAGATTGTTGTCATCTTAGCGATTAAGCAAAGTTTCGCACGAGCGTTGAACACTTGACAACATGACGCTTGCCCCCCCACCCAACCTCACGGGTTAGTGTACATTAATTTCAATTACTGTCTGTACTGCTGATTTCTCGCAGCCGTGTGGGCATAGGTGTTAGACTTGTGATTCTAGGCTGAATCTACGAACTGCGTTTGAGCCCATGCGACAGCCTGCGACCGCCTGCAACCGCCAGTCCCTCATTGTTGAGGGTTAAAAACCCGAAACAACGTCGTCTATAGGTATAAGAGTACATAAATATTATATATATATATATATATATATATATATATATATATATATATATATATATATATAATTTCAAAAATATATATCTGTTTATATATATTTTATTTGTTTCTTATTTGTGAAGGTATACGAATACAAACTGTCTTTTAAAAAAGTATTTATATATATATATATGTAAATTAGGTACGTGTATATGTGTATATATATATAAATATCTATGTATATATATATGTATATATATTTGTATATATATGTATATATATATATATATATATATATATATATATATGTATATATATGTATATATATATATATATATATATATATATGTATGTATATATATATATATATATGATGGACTCTCCCGTCGATTGCGACGTATGAGGTTCCAACAACTTTCATTTGTGTCTAGATCGTTCATGACACCTGAGTCCGGCAAGAGACCTGCAAGGAAAGCCGCAGACAGTGCAAGAGTGTGAGTAATCGGATGTCAGGTGTGGAGCACTCTCTCTAGCTTTTCGCCTAACTCTGGCAGTTCTCATATTATCCACACAGGTCTCGTTGAATCTTTCCAGTCCAATGCAACAAGCTGCTCGCCATGTCTTCCTGTCTTTTGTACAGTCTTCAAAGTTTTTTGGGGGTACTCCAATTGCCGTCAGCGCATCTTTCAATTTATCTTTGTACCTCAGCAAGGGCCGACCAACATTCCTGTTACCACAAGCTAACTGACTGTACATCAGTGCTTTAGGTATCCTCCCTTCGTCCATTCTTGCTACATGACCAGCCCATCGCAATTGAGACTGCAACAGGAAACTTTCAATTCCACCAATATGGCATCTGTTGTAAAGATCGGTGTTAGCGACTTTGTCCTTCAAACTAAGTCCGCATATGGTCCTAAGGCAGCCTCTGTGGAACACATCCAATTGGCGAATGTGATGCCGGTAAGGCATCCACGCCTCACATCCATAGAGAAGACCTGTCAATATTACAGCCCTATACACATTGATTTTTGTCTTCAACTTAATGCCTCTGCTACTCCAAAGACGATGTTTCAGCTTTCTGAAGGCATTTGCCGCTTTTGCAATTCGGCTTACGATTTCATCATCAAGTGAAGCAGCAGAATTAACTTTGCTACCTAGGTAGGTAAAGTTTTTGACATAGTTCATTGGTCTGCCATCCACTTTGAGTTTTTCTAATGGAAATTCATGGACAGGCTGATTTTGTTTCACTCCTTGAACTTGTTTAGGGGTAGGGCATGGTTGATGGACCACCTCAGTCTTTTTTAAACTGATTGTTAAACCAAAAGCCCTACATGCACCTGAAAATTTTGTCAAAAGATTCTGAGCTTCTTCAAAAGAAGTCGCGACCAGGGCAGCATCATCTGCAAAGAGAAGGTCCCGAATGATGGCCTCTCGAACCAAGGTTTTGGCTTTAAAACGCGGATGGTTAAAGAGCCCACCTGTGGTTCGGAATTGAAACTTAACACCTGTGCTTTCATCAGCGAATGCGTGCCGAAGCATCACCGAGAAGAACAATGCAAACAGCACAGGTGCAATCACACAACCCTGTTTCGTACCGCTTGTTACTTCAAAAGGCTCTGAGGTTTCCCCATTGGAAACGACCTGTGCTTTCATCCCTTCATGAAAGGAGATTATAACATCAAGCATGTTGTTGGGGATTCCAAGCTTATGAAGAACTTTCCAAAGTGCTACGCGGCTGACCGTATCGAATGCTTTTGTCAAATCAATAAAAACCATGTACAGTTCCCGATTTTTTTCACGAACTTTTTCAGCAACTTGACGAAGGGCAAATACCATGTCGATTGTACCTCGATCAGAGCGAAAACCACATTGGGACTCTGGGTAAATCTCATCAATAAGATGTCTGATGATCCTGTTCAGAATCAACCTTGCAAGAATTTTACCTGCAACAGAAAGCAGAGATATCCCGCAATGATTATCGCAAGAATTCCTGCTTCCCTTGCTCTTATAAAGATGCGTGACATTACTATCCTTAAAGTCCTGTGGGACTCCGCCAACTTTCCATATCTCCACAAACAAGATGGTCAGTTTTTCCTCGAGTGCTCTTCCGCCATGTTTGTACACCTCAATGGGGATGCAATCTCTGCCCGGTGCCCCTGACGATAGCTGTTTTTTAGCTTGAGATAGTTCCTGAACTGTAGGTGGAAAAGACAGTTCCGGAATTTCGGGATGCTGCGGAAGAGAGGAAATGATGTTTTCGTCAGTCACCGATGCAGAGTTAAGGACAGTTTCAAAGTGCTGCTTCCAGCGCTTAAGGATAGCAGATTTGTCAGTTAGCAGTGTTTCTCCATCCTCAGCAAAAACTGGGGCAGAACCATTCATTTGAGGACCAAACACCTCTTTCAGGCCAGAGTAAAATGACTTAGAATCCTTCCTGTCGGCTGCATCCTGAAGTTCCGCAGCCTTGGATGACCACCAAGCCTCTTTCAATGCCCTAAGTGCCTTCTGAACTTGTGCTTTGTGAGCTCTATACGCCTTCTTTTTCACTGTGGAATTTTTGTCATCGAGCCATGTTTTGTGGCAAACATGCATTTGGTCGATAAGCTTCTGCACTTCAGTGTTGTTTTCATCAAACCAGTCTTGATGTTTCCGCAAAGGGAAGCCCAAAACCTCAGCAGACAAGTCATAAACAGCATTGCGCAATGAATCCCAAGAACTTGAAACGTCACTATTTACCTCTACAGAAGCTATAGCGGTCGTAACTTTTTCCTTCAGCTCATTTTGTGTATCTGCCAGTTTTAGAGGCAGAACATTTAGGCGTTTTGGAACAGAAGACTTTTTCACTCTCCTCTTGTCTAAATGGAAGATGGTCTTGCCGACTATAAGCGCATGATCTGATAAACAACAGCTACTATGGAAAGAGCGTGTTATCTTAAAATCTTTAAGGTCGCGCTTTCTGGTAATTATGTAGTCAATGAGATGCCAATCTTTTGATCGGGGGTGCATCCATGATGTTTTTCGACAATGCTTTTGTTGGAAGTACGTGTTTGTCACACTGAAGTTAAATTCTTTGCATAACGTCAGGAGTCGCAATCCATTTGAATTCATTTTTCCAACACCATGGTGACCCAGAACACCAGCCCATGTTTGTAAGTTAAGCCCCACTCGAGCATTGAAGTCTCCCATCAAAGCAACCTTATCCTTATGCTGAATCTTTGAGATTAAGCTACGCAAATCATTGTAAAGATCAGCTTTACATTGATCTGAACTATTCATAGTAGGGGCATAACAGCTGATAAGTGTTGCGAATGTGTTGTTTTTAGTGGAAGTCTTAGGGTCATAATACGATCTGAATGACTTACTGGGAGTGTTGGAAGTGATCTAGCAATTTCCGTCTTCACTGCAAACCCTACGCCAGATTGACGTGGTTCGTTTTCTGGTTTACCAGCCCAGAAAACGTATATCCACCTTTTACCTCACACAGCTGTGAGTGACCAGGCAGACGCGTCTTACTAAGGGCAGCAATATCTACATCATGTTTCCTTAATTCCATTGATACGAGGGCCGTTTTCCTTTCTAGTGACGCATCACTATCCTGCAATGTGCGCACATTTCAAGATCCAATGTTTAGCTTCATAAATTTCTTTGTTTTCTGACTGCTGTATTGGATAACTAGACAGCTTCAGTAGGCTGACAAGTCAAAGAAGGGCATGCAATGTTTAGGGCTCCTTTTATCGCCCCCTCCCTGAAATAGGGAAAGCAGTGCTGATCCTAGATAGGCCTGCTTTGTCACTGGTGGAGGACACGAACGGCACAATTGCCCAAAGGTTTGTGCCAAACGGCCATCACCCACCAGCCGCCACTGTGTAGAGCGCCAGCTAGAGACTTCCAGCAATATCCGTTGCCTGTCCCCGTCGCTTTTACTCTCTCGCCAGTGGACCCAGAAATACTCATGTCGATTTTAGAAAAGCTGCTAGAAAACCCACACGAATGATTTGATTTGAGTGGTGAAGGCTTGTGTAGGACCATCCACACTTTTTGGAATTGTTGATTACACAAGATCGGTGCGAATGAGTGCCACAGAAAAAGTCAGCAACAACCCTCAGGTTATTCATCAGAGTTTTCCATCTCCTAGACACCTGCCTTAAGAAAGGCTTAGGGGGCATCTCTCCTAGTGGGTTAAACGCGCCCCCAGATACCAAACTGGAAATTTCCCTTATCCGGCGCCATATACATATACATATACATATATACACACATACACACATATATATATATACACAGAGAGAGAGAGAGAGAGAGAGAGAGAGAGAGAGAGAGAGAGAGAGAGAGAGAGAGAGGTTGAGACAGACCACTACCCAGTGGCAGGGGGTTAGATTGGTGAGCGCCGGGACGTATCTGCATGCCAGCAGGCCCTGCACACTGCACCTCTGGGGTTCTAACCTACTCCGAGATATCTAGTCTATTAGCCTGGGGCCGCAAAGCACCCAGTTACCATAGTGTACCACGAGGAGGTCAGACTAGAGTCCAGTCTGGGGATAGGCTATATACCAGCAGGTGAGACTTACTCACTCGGCTCCCTTTTCGCACAACTAGTGGGCTATCTGGCGGCTAAGCAAATAGCAAGAGTAGGAAGCCCATGCAACTACAAGTACGCTCCGCTGTAGCACTAGACGCATCACACAGACCTGTGGATAACAACTCCACCACACCATATATATATATATATATATATATATATATATATATATATATATATATTATAATATAAAATGAAGTAATAAAATAAGGTGTCAATCAAATTTTATTAGAATTCAAAGTTCATGCAAAGCATCCTTAAGTCCTTAGCTCATGAGTTTTCAAAGATAATTCTTCTCTTCAGAGGACCATTACCGCAGTTATACTACTACAGGCAATAAAATTACGC
This sequence comes from Sepiola atlantica, assembly GCA_963556195.1. NCBI lineage: Eukaryota > Metazoa > Mollusca > Cephalopoda > Sepiida > Sepiolidae > Sepiola > Sepiola atlantica. The sequence goes on from OY744547.1 coordinate 53,593,617, forward strand.
TTTGAAAATATATAAAATTATATACACAAATACATAAAAATACATAACATCAAACATATCAATCCAAAAACATACTTTTGTTGAATCCATACAGTCCATACAGGTCATACAAGTTGAGAAGCATAATCAGGAAGGACATTACTCCAAGATACAAACAGCAGTCCAAATACGTGAAATTGAAGGGGCCGGCAAAATTATCCAGTCGCGAAATGTGTCCATATTCAATGTTAATGATAAATAAATCAATCAAAATAATACAAAAAGTCCAATCAAAGTTCCGAAATCCCGACATGTGCAACCCAAGTCAAATCCAAATTCGTTGTTTAATTAGAAAACCCGTTAAATCCGAATTGAGCAAAATAAAACTGAATCCCATCACATCTAGCCAGAAGAGCGAAAAATATATATATATAATAAATATATATATATGTTCTTTTTAATTATATATATATATATATATATATATATATATATATATATAATTAAAAAGAACAGAATTCGTCCGTTTAATTATACTTGTTTAATTTTTTCAAATTCTTTTATGGTCTTTTTTTGTATTAAAATAAAAGAAAATGAATAAATGTTCCCTAGGTTTCATGAACGTTTTCGATTCTTCGTCGAATCCTCCTCACATGTCAAAAGCGAATGAACAAAAAAGCTGGAGAAAGAAGAGAATTTTTTAAAAGTCAGCGCAGAGTACGTTTTTCAAAATTGTTCCGGGAAGTTGTTTACAGTTTAAATTCACCAACGCTGGATGGCCTCACAGAAAAAAATCGCGTTACGTTAAGCATTTTAAAATGTTACTACTGGTTTCATATGCGATGTTGTTAATTTTAGGATGTGTTGTTTTTATGTAGGTAGCTGAGGATAATTTGACGAAAAACCGAAAACGTTCGTGAAACCTATGGGACATTTATTATTTTTTATTTTAATACAAAAAAGACCATCAGAAATATTGAAAAAATAAAAAAGGGATAATTAAACAGATGAATTATGTTATTTTTAACAATGTTTGCATAAATGAGAAAATGCTGCCTAAATACACACACAATATATATATACACACACAAATATATATATATATATATATATATGTATATATATATATATATATATATATATATATATATATATATATATATGTATACGGAGCTGTTAAACCTGACGTTGTGACATATGACAAAAGGGAGAAAATAGCAACCCTAGTTGAAGTCAGTGCCCCTAATGATGCGGGAGTAAACAGAGCTGAAAGGGAAACGATTACGAAATACCAAGGTCTTATGTACGACATGAAAACAAAAATGAAATCTTATGAATATCTCCATAATACTAGTAATTATAGGAGCAACAGGACTAATGAAAAAAGAATTTCAAAAGCAATCTGGCGAGTATACCCGGTGAACTGAGTGCAAGAGAAATACAAACAATTGCACTTAAAGGGACGGTTAGAATGTTAAGAAGATCTCTAGGCTGGTGTGTCTGAAATAGCTGGTGAATGTCTGGCATCCGGTAGGATAACCTATCTCCAGCAAAAACGGAAAGAAAAAATTTTAAAAAGAGAGAAATATATAAGTCATTTTACTTTTCGCAGTCACTATATTAGTTTGCTTCCAAGAATTTACGCTAGTCTTAACATTATTTAAGGGATCATCAGTTGTTTACCATGAAAAACTGTTTCCGGAATTTAAAAACAAGACAGTATTGTATCTCATGGCTTCCCAACAGAGTTGATCAGACCCCACTTCCCTTAAAAGACAAGAACATAAACGTTCCGTATATTAGATCTAAGTTTTGTTCCAGATTAATGTTTTGCTAACTTATTTTGTTATTAAAAAATGTCATCCTTACCTGTGTTGTTAGTCTGTGTTCAAGAAAAAATTTGCAAAAAAATTTGGTGTATTTAAAAGAGTTCGGACGAATACACTACTTGAGTTTATTCATAGTTTTATGCATTTTTATTCTTTTATTACATTTAGTTTCATATTAAAAATATTTAAAAATTAATATATATATATATACATACATGTATTTTTTTCTTCTCTTGTTTTTTTTCTTCACACTATATGTGTTATATATATACGTTTATACATATTCTACATTATTCTTATTTAGATAGTTTTGGATTTGCTCTATCAATTTACTTTGATTAACTTGATATGACTTAAAGGCGTCAGGATGGTGAGTAATTGCTTTATTTAATTGTATTCATATTTTATTTTGATTGCCACCTTGTTTAATCATTATTACTTTTAAGGCAGAAATTGAGGGTATAAAATCTACTAATTTTAAGGTAACACGAGCCATTCTCAGAAATTCGGACATAATGCTCCCGTAAAAATATACACACGGCATGTTTATGTGGCATACGCACGATATGAAAAGGGAAGGAATTTCTTTTATCAAACAGTTTATAGATAAATATTTTATCTTCAATTTTTATATCCAAATCAAGAAATGTAGCTTGTGTTTCCGTATGTTCACAGTTTAATTTTAACTCTTTAGGATATATTAAATGTTTAGTATTTGCAAACTCTTCGTTATCATTAATGCATACAAGGTCGGCAATATATCGCCTACATCCATGATAACTATACGCTCTAGATATATCATTTTTTACTAATGATGACATATATATATATATATATATATATATATATATATATATATATATATATATATATATTCAATTCTATGTCAATAGAGATTTGCCCCAAATAGTGAAGGATCCAAACCCATTGGAATACCTATTGTTTGGAGTAGTAATTTATTTTCTCATTTGAAAGTAACTCTGTTTTATAAAGTGAGTTATAAGCGTTGTCAGACCAGTTTTGGAAACACTCGTCTTACCATTTTTAGTTTTACACCAAAAGGCTTTAGATTTTGAAAAGTCTATATATTTACCTTTCCCTAAATCTATAGTATTACCTAATTCTTTAATAAGTTCTTTATGTGGTATTTTTGTATACGAAGTACTAAAATCATATGTTGAGATTGATTTAGCCTTTTTACAAAAATTTATACGATCTTATTTTTCTTTTACTAGATCTGAATTATTTACCCCCCAAAATAAATTTATATTACTATAGAATTTACTTTAAAAAAAATTATTTATTTGATTCATAATTGATTTAAAGACTTTAGATATAGCCTTACTTAAAGGTTTTGTGATGCACATCTTTGAGGCAACAATAAAACGGGCGTCAACTGGTGTTTTAGGCATTTTAGGTATCCAATACATACATGGAAGTTTTTTTGTACTTTTCCTCTAATTTTAATCCTACTTTTTCACAAATAACAGTATTGTTTAGAATAATATTATCGATTTCACTATTACTTAATTTATAAGTATATGAAACTTCACCTATTATTCCTACTTCTAACAATAAGCGTTGTATATAATATCTTTTACCGATAAAAGCTATATCATTTGCCGCCTTATCAATAGGAACTATTACAAACCTATTTTGAAGCATTTTAAGCTCGGTAATTATTTGTGGATTTCTAAAGAGGGGATTCGTTTTTTAGGGTGTTTAAATTCTTTTAAACGTTCTACTTTTTTATTTACGAATCTAAGTACATTATTTTTCTATGCGTCAAATGTAAAGTGTCATAATTTATGCTTTTTTACCATGGATGCGGTGAAATTATCTAACGCTTTATTTATTTCCTTAACACATTTCGTATAATTTAAACATTTAAGTGCTCTATAGTTTGGGCCTTTACTTAGGAGTTTTCTTGATTTAGAATCTTTAACTATCTCGAGATTACCGGTAATTATATGCCCTATGTCAATATTACATAAAGGGGAGGATTTACATTCACATTCTGGTATATACATTTTATCATTATCATTTATATTTAAATTCTCTACAGTTTCTTTATAGTTAATAACCTTATTTCAGATAGTTTGCCCTTGTTTATATGTTACTATTGGATTCGGTTCCTCTATTTTAAGTCCATATATATATATATATATATATATATATATATATATATATATATATATATATATATATATATATATATATATATATATATATATATATATATATATAATAAATGTTTTGAGGTACAAAACTTATAAATACATTTAAAAATGATACGCGGAAATCTCTCTAAGGCCCTTTCGACTATCACCTCGTCAGGAGAAAATCGATAGTTTTAATTAATAATATTGTCGAAAGAAGAGCAAATGGGGATTTGAAAGTGCCTAAATTAACAAAAGAGCGATTAAAAGTAAATTTAATGATTTACTTAAAAAACGATTAAAAGGCACTGCGTTAGGGGAGAAAAAAGGAGGGAGGGAGGGAGGGAGTTCAAAGTTCCCCAAAGAGATTAAGCGATCTAACAAATTCCTTCTGCCGGCCCAAGGAAGGTTTTCGCATAGCGATAGAGACAGACTCCAATATTTTCAAATGGTTCTTGGAATCTGCTCTATGCCAGACCTCAAAACGGTCTATTTTATAGCTACTGGCACAGCTTGGGTTTTCAACCAAATGCTGGTCAATAGCAGAGTCCAAAGTATTATAGGAGGCACTTTCAAATCCCCTATTTGCTCTTTCTTTCGACAATATTATTAATTAAAACTATCGATTTTCTCCTGACGAGATGATAGTCGAAAGGGCCTTAGAGAGATTTCCGCGTATCATTTTTAAATATATATATATATATATATATATAGAGAGAGAGAGAGAGAGAGTACTGGAAGCTTCGTAACCCTCTCTCCCCTTATATTGTGCTTTAGTCTTCACAAACAATGAGCGATATTTCTGACAAAGAGGGAAGAATTGCTGTATTGTGGGTAGCAATCTATCCATCTAACACTTATCGTTAGCAAGTTTTTGACCTTGAAGTAGTATTGTTTTAATTCCTTACATAAAGTGGCTTACTGCCTTGTCTAGAGCGATTTCCATGAAAAAATCAACGTTTGATAAGTAAAGGAGCACTCTTATGGAATATTCGAATATCTATGTATCTCATATAGAGATCACGCTTAGCTTCATATATATATATATATGTATATATATATATATATATATATATATATATATATATATATATATATTCAGGGTGATTGGAAAGTAACGCCCTATACTTGTGAGTTATACTTGTAAGTTATTACTGAAATATAATGATTACAACAATTGGGGGGGGGGCAAGAGTTATGAATTATTTTTCCTTTAGTCCTCACATTCTGCGAGCGATGTTTTTGACAATGGGGGAAAATGTCGTCTGGGTCAACTGTATTCATCACCATTCATCTGTCAACTTATCAATTTATCTTGTTGACCCTAATCTTCGAGAGTTCTTTTAGCCTTGTTAAGTGTTGACTCATTAGTTAAAAAGAAAGAAAAAAAGTTCCTTGTGAAATCAGTTGACGCGGTTTCCAAGCAGCTTTAGAAGCTGGTGGCGATTGCTGCCACCCATATCAAATTAAAAAAAAAACATGCTATACACTTTCTTATATTTGTTTCTTGTAAAACATATATTTCAGTAATATTACGAGCACTTAATAATAGGGAGTTACTTTCCAATAACCCTATATATATATATATATATATATATATATATATATATATATATATATATATATATATATATATATATAACTTCTTTGTAATATAGCAGGAAAAATCCCAGCAGAGTGCTCGATTAATTAAGAATTAAAGTTAAAAATTAAAAATTAAGAGCGTAATATTTAGTTATTTTGGTACAGAAAAATTAGTACAACATTTGTACCGTCGGTTTCAAGCACGGGGAAAGACTTAGCCATCCGGCTCTCTTCAGCTTCTGTTGTCAAAACAGATGACAACAGAAGCTGAAAAGAGCCGGATGGCTAAGTCCTTCCGTGCTTGAAACCGACGGTACAAACGTTGTACTAATTTTTCTGTACCAATATATATATATATATATATATATATATATATATATATATATGTAACTTTTTATATAATAAAAAATACATATTGATTTTTCGAGATTTTACGCATATATTCCATTCTTAATAGTCTAGCCACCGAAACAGGTTGCCTCTGAATGGTTATTATCCACTCTATAATAAATTATAATAAATTATAGAGTGGATAATAACCATTCAGAGGCAACCTGTTTCGGTTGCTAGACTATTAAGAATAGAATATATGCGTAAAATCTCGAAAAATAACTAACTACGAAGGATAAAAAATTTGCATACATTTATATGTTTTATATACCCCGCTACCTACAGTGCACTATTCTGTAATGAAGAGCTATGCATTGTTGCAAGCAGCATCTCACTCTATTCATACGTTTTAAATATTTGAATCCATAGAGTTCGGTATTTGAACTATTTCTATATCAGTCCATAACGAGCTGCATGTTTATGTCATGAGAAAAGATTGATCGATAAATCGATATTCTATTGATAGGAATGGATAATAGCCTTTATCCCTAAACAATCGTATGTGTGCGTAATTTGCGTACACATCGGCAATACGTATGTTAATGGACTATCGATACATGCGAGAAAGGGGGCATTAAAATGCTTCGATTTTTTTGTTATCCATCAATAAAATTAAATTAGCATACTAGTTTTGTCTGAAAAATAACGGGACTGGTGTAACAAACTAATTTGTGTTTTTTTTTATCCGGGCTACTATGATCATCTTGGATGTTATTCTCACAACGTTTCGGTCGATGTAACCTCCGACCTGCTTCAGGTGCGTCTTGCCGAACTCAGGAATCTTCATTTGAAACTCGGGAATTTGTACAGAAATTTTAATAAAACTCTTTATTTAATCTACAGAAGTAGCTTGTTCCGTCAGCCATGACCAAGTAGGAATCTTCAGTAATTCGTAATTGTATTCTTAGTATCGCCCGTGGCGCAATGGATAAATGTACTAAGTGATACTCAATTCTAAGCGACAAACTGAAGGTTCAATCCCGAGTACGGGCGATACTAAAAATACAATTATGAATTACTGGCGACTTCTACTTGGTCATGGCTGACGAAATTAACACAAATTACTTTTGTAATTTAAATATAGGGTTTCATTCGAAATTCCGTACAGATTCCCGAGATCGACAAAACGCACTTGAAGAAGGTCGGATGTCACATCGGCCGATACGTTGTGAGAATAACATCCAAGATGGAAACAGTAGTTCGAATAATCCAAATGATACAAATTATACAACCCTGATCTCGAAAATTCCGAAAGAAACTAATAGTGTTGCATTACCTCCCCACCAAGAGGAGGTCCGCACTGTGAATGCCACTGTCAAATAAATGTCTGTTCGTTATCGAATGCAAATCAATAACAGACACTCAATCCAAAATTGTTTCTGGAATCTTGTCGTCCTCCGATTGCTGTCTCTCGGTAATGCAGCCCCGTCGGTATTCTCCGGTAGGGGCGTTTCAGGGATTAGCAATAAACTAACCTCCTCTTAAAGTGTGAGAAAGTAAAGCCTGGGCAGGTCGGGTGAGAAGGTAATGCGTGGGAGAGTCGGGTGAGAAGGTAAAGCCTGAAAGGGTCGAATGAGAAGGTAAAACCTGGGATGGTGCCTCAGATCGGAATCAAGACACAAAGGCCAATATGTTAACGGTCTTTGCTCAGAACAGATACTACACTCTGATCTTAGCCAAAAAGTGGCGGTTAAATCTTTCATCAAAAGGTGAATCTTCCTGCATAAAATTTGAAGATGTGGCACAGAACCCATATGGTTGTGTAGGGTTGGGGTCGTCTGTTGCCCTCGTGGCCTATTCTGTAAACTATGGAATGATAGTTAACACAACAACACAAAAGAAAATAACTCGATCCTAAACCTGAGAAGGTCCATTTGATTAGCGTCAAGATTTGTTAGCAAAGGAGAGAAGAAAAATTTGGGTCTGCAAATTTGGGGTCTTGAATTAACTTATGTACTTGTCTCGCGCCTTCCCCGTTAACCCGATTCGGACTTCAACAAAACAACAAAAGGGGCTGATTCTTCCGATGTGGAGCACGTGGTGCAATGGGCAAAAAAGGTGGCTGGTTACTTTTAATACGCCCAAGACTTATCTCCTCTCATCACCAACGCTCGGATCCTCACGTTGCCCCAATTAAAATGAATCGCTATTCCCTTGAGGAAGCCCTCTCTGATTTGTATAAGCTTCTGGGTCTGAATTCCACCTCAGACTTGAAATGGAAAACATACACCAAATACGTTGCTCAAGTCGACGTCTTTCTTAACTGGTGCGTGCCAGGCAACTCTCTAGCTGATGTCTGCAATTCCCAAAGGGGCTCAAGTAGTCTTTCGAGGGACGGTTGAAATCAATCCGCCCTGAAAGCAGATTTGTCCTAATATAGCAAAATCATGTAACAGGGGCTGCTCCCCGCAATAAAATATTTGAAATGAATGGTTCTCTCCTCGAGGATGTCCCCTGCTTGAATAAACTTCTAAGACTGACCTTCCCCACAGAATTTAACTAGAAGACTTACATAAAATGCGTGGCCAAGGACGTTAGGAAAATGGTTGGATCACTCTACCATTCCAGGATGAACTTCACGCCTGACGCAATCCTCTGCTTGTATAAAAGTCAAATACGTTCTAAGATGGAGTATTGTTGCCACATCTGGGGAAGTGGTGCTCAGAGTATCTTTCCTGCCTTGACAGAGTACAAAACTGACTTCGAAATCGAATGGCGGATGTCCTCGTCTAGCTTCAACTACTGTTAATAATTTCTCTTTTTTCATCTATGTACCTAGAACTAAACGGAACTCCAATGAACAACGTTTGTTTTCTAGAACTACCCGTCTATAAAACACAATACTGCGGCCCCCCTCCCGCTGATTACAACATGGTCGTGTTCAAGTCTAATGTTAACAAATTCTTGTTGAGCCGTTCTCTAAAATAGTCAAGTTCGGCCCAGTTTCAACCATCGTTACGAATCATCAAGGTGTTGTCGCACCGTCCGCCTACCATACTCATTAACTCTTATCCTCGAGTGGCCTTTGGGCCTTGATAAGCTGTTACTCGTTAGTACATAAAAAGTTAGACAAGATTTAGAAAAACAAAATGAAAAGAGAACTTAATATCCATTTCTTCAGGTCCACAATTGAAAGTGTTTTGCTTTATGGGTCAGAAAGGTGGAACCTTACAATGAATTGTGCAAAAGGTTAGATGACACTTATACCAGAATGTTCAAGGTAGTCCTAGGTGTCACTTGGAGGGATGAGATAACAAGCAACTGAGTAACAGCAATGGACAAAGCCATAAAGTGAAGATTTATCGTGCGTATGTGGAGGAAGAAGCAAGAGTTTGCATGCCAACTACTGATGTTGGAAGTAAAACAAAGATGAAGGAAACGAGGAAGACCAGCAATTATATATGTGGACCAGTTAAGAAATGACACCCGTTTGTCGACGGAAGAACTAAAGAACGCGATAGAGGACCGTGAAATATGGAAGATTTTAGTCAATGATAGCCGAGCAGGATCGAACTAACTAACTAACGTAAAAATAACGGGACGCGTGCAACAGACATTTTATTTCATTCCCAAACCAAAAACTAATAGGGTTGCATTACCTCCCCTCAAATAAATATACAGGTGAGCCAAAAGTAGGTGGACAGTAAAAACATTTTTTTTGTCGCAGCGTAAGAGACAGACTTCAAAGCTGTGTAAATCAAGAAGGAAAATATTTTTTACTGTCCACCTACTTTTGGCTCACCCTGTATGTTTGCTATCGAATGCATAAGTCATAAAGCGCATTTAAATCATACCTCGCGACTTCAACGCTAAACCACAGCGGTCCTCCGAGACTGACGACACTTCATCCAAATTTAACTTACCGGTCTCTCATCGTCCCCACCTGGTGGCTGCGTATCTGTCGAGGGAGGGCATTCGCGTTCTGGAATCATAGTCAGCACAACACAAAAGAAAAGAACCTTTTTTTTCATCATCATCATCATCATCATCATCATCATCATCATCATCATCATCATCATCATCATCATCATCATCATTGTCGTCGTCGTCGTCATCGTCGTCATCATCATCGTCATCATGACCCCCAAAGGCCAACAGATTGATCCGTTGCCGAACTGCCTAACTTAACAATAATCTCTCGGCGAACATAAATCCTCAAAAGTATTACTAGCTTACATACTCTTCTTTTTTTTGCAATAGATCATCCTATAAGTTCTGCCCGGACTATAATTCTCTGAAAGTTAACAGTAAGTGGGATTGTCTGATGAAACTATGTAATACTTATATATCACTACCTGTACCTATCTGGCGTTGGCCGCTAGTATTTATACTTGCAATTGTTTTAGTTTTCCTTTTTTTAGAATATGACGTTTTTTTGTTTCAAAATATAATTTTTTAGAATACAAAGTTACGTCTTTTTTTAAGATGGCCGCCGTTTGAAAATAATTCCGACTCGGACAAAATATTTTCTGGAAGGAATTAAATCGAATTATATTGTATTCTTTTTAACAACATGCGTCAACGATCCACAAAAAACTGACTATTTGAAAATAATTCCGATCTGGACAAAGTATTTTCTGGAAGATATAAATCGACTGACATTTTATTCTTTTTATCATTCTGCAAAAATCTGCAAGAAAAACGGATGAACCAGAATCAAATATTGATTTTGTAGTAATAAAGTTATCGATGACAAAGAAACGATAAAGGAGTTAACTTTATTTTATATATTTGATATATATCTATTTGGACACCTACCGTTATAAAATTATTTTATTACAGGAGGAAACTGAAGCCAACTGTAAAAATCGTGAGTCACACATTTTTCAAGCTTAGGAACCTTTCTAAGTCGTTAAAGATTATTTTATTTGTTTGTTAAGCGAGTAGAACTTTTGCAAAAAAGCTCACAAAGATTGTGTATCAGGAGTGTATGGTCTGCATGAAGTCCCCCTTGTTTATCAGACTATTCGTTAACCTGTAAGATTGCAACTGCTGCTCCCGATACCGAGATGACTCACCGATTGCATACAAAGTCAGAAAGGTTTGGCTTAGACACACACAAAAATGGCGCATAACGAACGTTACCACTTTCACTCCATAGATTTGCGGTTCCGCGCTTGACATGTCGTTGCTTGACACACGCGGATCCAGAGACGTTTGGTTTTTAGGTTTTTCTAAAAATATCGAAAATTTTAAGCTGAAGAGGTTTTAAGAAGAAATTGAAATTCAGGAAATCTTATTTAATTAATGTCTAATTCAAGTCAAAGCCCTCCGTTCAGTCTAGAGAGACTATGGACACCCCTATAAGGGGCTGGCTGCGCGTGTAATTGTGAAGCAAGGGTTGCGCAATATCTAACAACACCTCTCCTGAGTCGGCACTGCTTGATTCCAATGGCAAGCAATTCAAAACGACTGGAAACAATGCCGAGATAAGCAGAGAGCACATACAGCACCCGGTATTCCTAAATGGTCACCCATTTAGTACTGGCCAGGCTCGACGTCGCTTAAATTCGGTGATCTAAAGGAAACCGGTGTGTCTAATTAATATGGATCAAACTCTATGCAAATCTGATATATTTGAATTTTCAAATATGAGATGATGCCGATAAAACACTTGAACATACTTCAAAGAAACTCAAATTTGAAGAATATTTGATAATTGATGCATTACGCATTGTTAAAATTTAACAAACATCGGAAATATTTTAATTTTCACGAAACGGTTCAAACCCTTTTTTACCCCCTTTTGCATAAAATTAAATTGAATTACACACCGTCCACATTACACACCCTTATATTCCACATATTGTCCTCTTACGCCTAGCTGCTGCGTTCCAAATTCATAATGATCGGTTTATTAGTTCAGCAGTGAATCGTGTACACATAAATATATAAACGTATTAAGGTACCTAACTTTGTAAGGATAGAGATCAGATCCATTTTGCTGAAAAGAATGTGATGTCTGTTTTTTTTAGACGGTGACTAACACACTATCTAAAAATAAAACGAGATGGAATCTTTTTCTTGAAGCTTTGACGCGGCATTCACGAATTGCAAATGGCGCCCGTTTTTTTTTTGCATTTCGTGATCAAAAGGCAAGAATTTTGATTTGAGTTCTGATTCGGTTGTTTCAAAATAGAAATAAAAGCAAAGAAAACAAGGATTCGTAAGATGCGTCCATTCAATAAGCACGTTTAGCGATGAAAATGATGTTGCAAACATAAGCGTGACTAAACAACGATATGCTATTTTCAACTTAAGCGTGACTAAACAACGATATGCTATTTTCAACTTAAGCGTGACTAAACAACGATATGCTATTTTCAACTTAAGCGTGACTAAACAACGATATGCTATTTTCAACTTAAGCGTGACTAAACAACGATATGCTATTTTCAACTTAAGCGTGACTAAACAACGATATGCTATTTTCAACTTAAGCGTGACTAAACAACGATATGCTATTTTCAACTTAAGCGTGACTAAACAACGATATGCTATTTTCAACTTAAGCGTGACTAAACAACGATATGCTATTTTCAACTTAAGCGTGACTAAACAACGATATGCTATTTTCAACTTAAGCGTGACTAAACAACGATATGCTATTTTCAACTTAAGCGTGATTAAACAACGATATGCTATTTTCAACTTAAGCGTGACTAAACAACGATATGCTATTTTCAACTTAAGCGTCACTAAACAACGATATGCTATTTTCAACTTAAGCGTGACAGACTAACAAAAATGCGATGTCGAACCTAAGCGTGACTGACCAACGAAACTGCTATTTTAAACTGAATGTTGATAGATATACAAACTTGTTATTTAAAACTTAAGCGTATTAGATTAACGAACATTCTATTTCAAACTTAAACGGGACAGACTAACAAAAATGGCATTTAAAACGTTAAGCGTGACAAACCAAGAAAATGCGAGGTCAAACCTAAGCGTGACGGCGTGACAAACCATCGAAAATGTTATTTTAAGCTTAAACGTGTCAGACTAACGAAAATTCTATTGCAAACATAACCGTTACAAACCAATGAAATAACACTGTCAAACCGAATAGTGACAGATTAACAAAAATGCATTGTCAAGCCTAAGTGTGACGGACCAACGAAAATGACATTTTAAACTTCAGCGTTTTAGATAAACGAAAATACTATTTTAATAGCACGATAGTCAAACTTAAGCCTGACATACCAAGAAAATGTTATTATATACCTACGCGTGACAGACCAAAGAAAATGTTATTATATACCTACGTGTGACAGACCAAAGAAAATGTTATTATATACCTACGTGTGACATACCAAGAAAATGTTATTATATACCTAAGCGTGACAGACCAAGGAAAATGTTATTATATACCTACGCGTGACATACCAAGGAAATGTTATTATATACCTAAGCGTGACAGACCAAGGAAAATGCTACCGCATGTCTGTGTACCTAAAACGTAATGGAAGTTCCATGAGCAAAGTTTCTTTTTAAGAACTATTCGTCTGTGGAATACAATACCACGGGGCTGCTTCTCATCTGACTACAACATGGTCGTTTTCAAGTCTAATGTAAACAAATTCTTGTTGAGCCGTCCTCTTAAATAATCTAATTTCGAACTAATTTGTTACAAATCGTAACGCTGACAAATCGTTACCAATACTCATGATGTTATCTCATGGTTCACGAGACAAACTCATTTCCCCTTATCGTCGAGTGGCATTTAGGCCTTGATAAGCGGTGACTTGTTAGTACATAAAGAAGCGTGACACAAGGACGGAAATGCTATTTTAAAATTAAGCATGACAGACCGTCCGACGGACAGCAACTATTATAGAGATGGTTCGACGCATGTAAGACAACATACGCCCATTAATACTGAAGTACGGAAGTGTGACCGACCGACTGACACACGGACAAGACCCGTAATTGTTATATGAGAGCGCATCTTAAAACGACAATTTTTTTATCGTCAAATGTAAAAATAAATGTGGGTTTTGTCGGATCAGAACACTTTCCAATAGCAAAATATTAAAGGGAAAGGGAAACACTGTTTTTTGTTTGTAATCATCATCATTATTATCATCATTATTATCATCATTATCATCATCATCATTATCGAAGTCATCGTCGTCATCATCATCATCATCATCATCATTATTATCATCATTATTATCATCATTATCATCATCATCATCATTATCGTAGTCATCGTCGTCATCATCATCATCATCATCATCATCATCATTATTATCATCATTATTATCATCATCATCATCGTAGTCATCATCATCATCATCATCATCATCATCATCATCATCATCATCATCATTATCGTAGCCATCGTCGTCGTCGTCGTCGTCGTCGTCGTCATCATCATCATCACCATCATCATCATCGTCGTCATTATCGTCGTCATCATCATAATCGTCGTCGTCGTCGTCGTCGTCATCATCATCATCATAATCATCATCATCATCATCATCATCATCATCATCATCATCATCATTGTCGTCATCATCATTGTCGTCATCATCATCATCGTCGTCGTCATCACGTCACATCATCATCGTCCTCATCGTCATCATCGTAATCATCATCATCATTATCGTAGGGATACAAATTTAACATAGATCTAAAATGATTGTTTACAATAAATAAGGACACATAAAGAAACGTTCCACTTTTCATAACAAAAACGATATCAAATACGTATGATGATTTAACTAAAATTATTTTCATGTTTATTTTTACTGGTAGTGAAACGGTTCAGATGATTGTAAGTATGCTGTTCGGTCGGTTTGGAAAGGGGACGTTAAAAATGTCGGAACATTTGTTTCTAGTGTCAGTCCTACAAACTTATCTATCACAAGTATTATCATATATTTCAATCCCTTCATATTGACTCCATCTTCACATTCTGTCTCATTCTGCCTCTTTTTTCTCTGTGTCTCTTTGTAGTTTTGTCTAATATATAAATTAAAGTTAGTCTCTTTTTCGATTTTTGTCATCGATAGCTTTCTTCCTACAAAATCAATATTTGATTCTGGTTTGTCAGTGTTTTGGTCAATCGTTGCTACGCGTTTTTGAAAACAATACAATTTAATTCGATTAAATTCTTTTCCAGAAAATACTTCGACCGGGTCAGAATTATTTTCATACAGACGCCAACTTTAAAAAGGGACGTAACTCTCTATTAGTCAATACAGAGTTACATGCCTTGAAACTAAAATATAATATTTTCGAACAAAAAAAATGGCGTAGTTAAATGCATAAATGTTATTTAGTCAAATATGTTTTGGCACACGACAAGACTGCCACACGAAACACGAATTAAATATAAATCGCAATGCATCTAACATATAAACTAAATGTTGTTTTTTTTGCACTCGCCGATATGGAACACGTGTGTCTTCGGCATTTTATTACTTATGTTCTCCGTTTCATGTTCCATTCTCAATAACCATTGCGTAAAGACAACTTATAAGAAGAAGTAATCTGATGAAATGTACATCTGCCGCGAAAACCTGCTGTTCTAATGGATTCCACTTGCAATATTTTGCTAGAAAAGAGAATAAAGAATCTCCTAGATATAAAAGAAAATCAAACCTATTCACCAGTGAACGCACGAACCCAGTAAATTGGAACCTACTCAGCAATTAACAATGACGAATCTTCTTTAGATGTGTCCAGTTGATCTGCGCGTTTAGTGGTGAAAATGCTTTTTTCAGGCTTAATCGTGACAGTCGACCCAAAATCATATTTCCATGTTTAGCATGGCAGATCGAGGAAAATACTATTTAAAACTTAAGCGTGACAGACGGCCGAAAATGCTATATCAATATTTCGCCTGACAGACTAAGGAAATGCTATTTCAATATTTAGCTTGACAAATCAAGAAAAAACTATTTCAAACTTAAGCGTGCCAGACGGACGAAAATCCTATTTCAGGATTTAGCTTGCCAGATAAAGAAAATGCTATTTCAAACATAAGCGTGTCAGACGGACGAAAATCCTATTTCAGGATTAAGCTTGCCAGATAAAAGAAAATGCTATTTCAAACATAAGCGTGTCAGACGGACGAAAATCCTATTTCAGGATTTAGCTGGCCGGATCAAAGAAAATGCTATTTCAAACATAAGCGTATAAGACGGACGAAAATCCTATTTCAGGATTTAGCTTGCCAGATAAAGAAAATGCTATTTCAAACATAAGCGTGTCAGACGGACGAAAATCCTATTTCAGGATTAAGCTTGCCAGATAAAAGAAAATGCTATTTCAAACATAAGCGTGTCAGACGGACGAAAATCCTATTTCAGGATTTAGCTGGCCGGATCAAAGAAAATGCTATTTCAAACATAAGCGTATAAGACGGACGAAAATCCTATTTCAGGATTAAGCTTGCCAGATCAAAGAAAATGCTATTTCAATATTTAGCTTGTCAGGTAAAGAGAAATGTTATTTCGTATTTAGCTTGGCAGGAAAATACTATTTGTAACTTGAGCCTTACAGACCAACGAAGATGTTATTACAAACTTAAGAGCAACAGGCCAAGAGAAATGATATTCAAACAAAATAATGACAGCCTGACGAAATGCTAATTAAACTTTAAGAGAGACAAACCAAAGCAAATGTTATTTCAAACTTACCGGTAATAAGATTTGACGGATAACTAACATGCTATTTGAAACGTAAGCCGACTCAAATGCTGTTTCAAATGTAGGCTAAAACTAAAATTAAAATTTAATTGCAAACGTGGGCTTGACATATCGACTAAAATGCTATTTCAATTGTGAGCTTTACAGACTAATCAAAATTCAGTTTTAAACGTATACTTTACAGATCGACTCAAATTCTGTTTCAAACGTATACTTTACAGATCGACTCAAATTCTGTTTCAAACGTAAGCTTGACAGACCGACTAAAATTCTATTTCAAACGTATGCTTTACAGATCGACTCAAATTCTGTTTCAAACGTATACTTTACAGATCGACTCAAATTCTGTTTCAAACGTATGCTTTACAGATCGACTCAAATTCTGTTTCAAACGTATACTTTACAGATCGACTCAAATTCTGTTTCAAACGTAAGCTTGACAGATCGACTCAAATTCTATTTCAAACGTAAGCTTGACAGATCGACTCAAATTCTATTTCAAACGTAAGCTTGACAGATCGACTCAAATTCTATTTCAAACGTAAGCTTGACAGACCGACTAAAATTCTATTTCAAACGTATGCTTTACAGATCGACTCAAATTCTGTTTCAAACGTATACTTTACAGATCGACTCAAATTATGTTTCAAACGTATGCTTTACAGATCGACTCAAATTCTGTTTAAAACGTATACTTTACAGATCGACTCAAATTCTATTTCAAACGTAAGCTTGACAGATCGACTCAAATTCTATTTCAAACGTAAGCTTGACAGATCGACTCAAATTCTATTTCAAACGTAAGCTTAGAAAACCAACAAAAGTGCTTGTATGTTTTTTGAATAGCTGCGAACAACTATGAGGACTTCATGAAAGCCAGATAATATTCAGGCGCAATTTACGTGGGTTCCATGCAGGGATTTCAATCGCATTACAACATCATCAGTAGCAGCACAGCCCTGTCTAACTATCGTAGGAATAGATGGGAAAGTAGTAGTGTCAGAGGTACCCGGCTAATAGAGCTCTGGTTAAAATATAGCAAGCACCGGCATCAGGATCCGTCGTCTTCAGGTTTACCCTGCCTCTGGAAATGCAAATCAATAGACTGAGAATGACACCATTGCTTCTGCACTATTCCTTTGTGTGCTTTGGCCAAACCTTCCCCGACTTTGCATGCAACCGATGTCTTTCTCTTGCCGATGTTGGATGTAGAAATCTGCTATCTTGCAAGTTAACGAATATCTGCGACTAACGAAAGGCGACATTATGCAGACGAGACAATCCTGGGGCACGATTTTCGCCTAGCAACTACCACAACATTCATAATTAGCAGCAGCGCTGATGTTTATGACATTAATGATGAATTGATGTATATGTTTATATCAACGTGACAGGCCAACCGACGAAACATAAAGCCTGACAAACCTATTCACTGAAAGCCGTTCATAGCGATACGAGGAAACATTAAAAAAAAAACCCAACTAAATTATCGTTTAAAATATGATAATTTAAATCAACCAAATCAACTGAGTTCGTGTAAAAATGCACGCCATCTTGTCACTTAATGATGTCATATTTATACTACAATAATCGTGCACCATGAAAAGAACAAAGCACATTTTATTAGATGGTGTGGTTTACCCTTTTAGAGAAACACGTATAAGTAATCACTTTTTATTAGACAGTTATTGCTTAGTAAACAAGATAGACTTCCAATCATAAGTAATTGAAAATGACAAGCAGACCGAGCGTATGACGTACCAGAAATTAGAGTATGAGTATTCAAAGATTTACCCATATATATATATATATATATATATATATATATATATATATATATATATATATATATATATATATATATATATATAGTCTCGGAAGTTCTTTTAACCTTCAAAACTGAAAAATATATATATATATATTTTCGTTGAAAGATTTTAGTCTAGTAAGTCAATAAATCTACTGCAATCACTATTTTAGTTAACTTCCAAGAATTTACTCTAATATAAATATATTTTTATATATGTTTTTTTTTTATATAAGGGATCGTCAGTTGTTTACTATGAAAACTGTTTCGGGATTTTGAAAACAAAACAGTATTTCTTTATCATGGCATCCCAGCAGTGTTTATCAGACACCACCTCCCTATTTAATAATTATTTTTTAATTTAAAAAGTTTGATTTAGTTTTGCCTCTAGATTTGTTTTTCTAAAGTTTTAAAATATAGTTTCTCTTTACCTGTGTTGTTCCTTTCAAAGTGAGTATTTACTATTTTACAGAACATCTATTTTATAGAGTTAGATGATTCCATTATAATAACCCCCCTTTTTCCTCTTGGTTATTTTCTTTGTCTACAAATGTTTTAAAATTAAAAATATATATTTATAAAAATATTTAATATATACATATATATATATACATTTATTTATTTATTTATTTCATCATGGTCTATTTACATATGTTATACATTTTTATAGTAGAGTTTTGGGTTTCTTTTTATCAATTTCTTTTGATTTATTTCATATAATTTAAAAGCGTCAGGATAGCGTGTTATTGCCTTATTTAATTGTCTAAATATTTTATTTTTATCTCCACCTTGTTTAAGCATTCTTATTACTAATGAAGTGACTGGAGGTATAAAATCCATTAGCCTTAAAGTAACGCGGGCTATTCTTAGAAATTCGGACATTATACTCCCATAAAATATATACATAGGACAGGTACTACTTTTATGCGGCATACGAACGATATGAAAGGGAAAAGAATTTCTTTTATCAAACATTTTATAAATAAATCTACCATCCTCAATTTTTTTTATATATGTAGTAAGCTATGAAAATATATTTATGGCATAAATATATTTTCATAGCTTACTACCTAGCTCTACTTACGTATCGAGCACTGTTGAAGTAAATACTGAAAATTGATACATAAAAAAGTATATCTCCTTATAAAATTGTATGTGGATACATGACATACTAATATATATATATATATATATATATATATATATATATATATATATATATATATATTTATATAGGTATTAAAATAATTAATAAATATTTATTTATAAATATTATTATTTATCAGTCCCCTCCAACAAAGGCCGGGCACTCTTGAGTGACTTTAATAACAAGCAGTGCAAATACCTACATACACGATCCGAACGCCGTTCGTAGACCACTCTATGCTGCTTGGTATCTAGCCGCCGACTCGCTATTTACATTTAAAGTTCCTCTATATTTACCAACTAATTGGCTATGGCCGATGGGATAAGACTACGAATCAGTGGCGATTTGTGATCGGGGTTCGCGCCCACCGACCGTTGAGAATTAGTTCCTACACTGAAGATTGCGCTAGCATGAAACATCGATGTCTGTAGGTATTAAAATAATTAATATACATATATATTTAATTCTCCGAAATAGTTACATGGTAAACAGCTGATGATCCCCGTGTTAATATTAGACGCTTAAGGTCTCCTGTTTTTGTTTCACTCTTAGATAATTAACCCTCCCCCTTTTTTTATTTACTTATATTTTTTCATTTATTAATTTTCCAACGAATCTTAAGTCTGCAATATCTTGGATTTAGTTAGTTTGTCTGGGAATTTAAACTGCATTTTACTTTTTTTTTTAATGACTCAAGCTTCTTTAGACTATATATATATATATATATATATATATATATATATATATATATATACAGTAAAAAGAAACAAAGAAACAAAATCAGAGCCCATTGTGTAAACGACCCCCCACTAACTACCACCACCATAATTGCTGACCAAACCTGAGGATAAAACTGATTATTATTATTATTATTATTATTATTATTATTATTATTATTATTATTATTATTATTATTATTATTATTATTATTATTATTACAAAAACTTATTGTGTAAACTAAATAAATTTATTAATAAATTTATCATTAAATTCATTAATTAATGACAATTAGATAAATTCAAATGTGTGTGTAAATCTTTGAATTCTCATACGCACAAATTAAAATTCAGTGAATCTTGCTCATTTAGTGTCAAATGACTATGAATAAAATTTAATGAAAATCGGAAACATTTGAATTTTCAAATATGAGGTTTTACTCTTATTACGCATCCTTAGACCCCTTTGAAATACTCCAAATGGATGAAATTTGGAAACATTTATTATTTCATGTCTAGTACCTAACTTGAAAATTACACGAGAATAGCATGTATCTGAATGTTTATGAAGGGCTTCCACCTTTTATTTGCTCAGTTTTCATGAAACTAAAATAAATAAATAAATATAACCAACATTACCGTCCCTTACGCATAATTATTGGTTGATCTATTTAGGAGTGAAGCCTATGCATAGAAATATATAAACATATGCATATATCTAATTTTATATACATAAACTCCTTAAATGATAAGATATACAATAAAAAAAAATAAATGTGCACACGTTACTCACCGTGTTGCCGATAATATATATTCCAAAATTCATAATGGCCCGATCATTTCTTTAGGAGATTATCTTGTACATATACTTATATAAACATACTAATCAGTGGGGCTACCATGAAGGGCTACGAACCCTAACTATTTTCGAGGAGGCGGACTTCTATAGTCAGCTGTCATAAAAGAGTTCAACAGGAAGTGACTTGCATTATAACTTAGATTTGACAGCTTCCGTTGTTACTTATTAAAGAGCCCAGCTAAAAAGAGGCCACAGATAACTATTGAATAATAAATATGTTTAATTATTGTCTATGTACGTATACGTTTCATCCTTACGGAATCATCAGTGTAGAGATAACCATTTATACCAGTCGCACTATTCGAACAACGGTTATATATATATATATATATATATATATATATATATATATATATATTATATATATATATAACATTAAAATATACATAGGACACAAATAAAAACATTAAAAAATAATGAATACAAATCTGTATAAATGTGTGTATGTGTGTGTATATATGCAGATACATCCTTAGATTCTGTACTTTGGATGAAATTGTAACTGTAATGATGAGAAAGAAAATCATAGGAAAATACTATCTACAAATCTCTTTCTTAAAATGATTTTTCTATAAGAAAAACGTATTTATCCCCCTTTCTAAAAGTAGATTACAGTGACACCCCTCTGAATGAATAACAATTTTTAAAAAAATATACAAATTTCCTTCAGTATTTTACTTCACTTTCTGGGTTACAAAATATGCAGTTACACATGGAAGTAATTAAAAATCGTTTCTAAGAAATTTCACAATAAATATATTCTTGCGATCTTTTATTTTGTTTTGGTGGAAATTGACTTTGCTCAGACATTGCTGTGTTTTTTCAAGGTATTTCCAAGATTCTGTTCTGATGAGATTCGATGTTTTGAAAAAGTGAACATTGCTTTGTAACAGCTGTAAACAACTTTAATAACTTCATGTGTACTTTTTATTTACCACATAATTTGGAAATGATTTAAATCGTCACACACACACACACTTAAAAAAAAATTTTTTTAACATGGTTCACCCCAAACAAGGCAGGCCACCACTGTAGACGTAAGGGGCTACTGAGAAAAAAGAAAAGGGGAATAGGTTGGGGGGTCAGCCTAAATTGAGATCTGCGCAGCGAGATGTCTGTTTACATTAGTTTTAAATTTCTGCATGTCAGTACTGTCGGGGAAACCGGGGGCAGGGAGGGAGTTCCAGAGGCCAGCAGCACAAGAAAAGAAGCTATTTGAGTAGAAGGCTCTCCGGCATCTGGGGACCTTCACAGTGAATGAATGAGATTTAGTTGATTGTCGAGTTAGTCTAGTGAATTTACGTCGAGGGGGCACCAGAGTAGCCAATTCATCGGAGCATAATCAATTGAAGTATTTGTAAAACAAACATAAGGATGCTACATTGCGGCGATGGGACAGGGACTGGAGCTTGATTGACAGTGAGGGACCTATTAGGTTGGCGACTCTTTTTTGGACCTTTCAAGGAGTGAGAGACTAGTAGATGATGCACCAGCCCAGATGTGGCAACAATACTCCATGCATGGGCGAATGGTGGCTTTGTAGAGATACACGATAATGTCAAGTGTGGGGAGTTTACTAACACGGTAGAGGGAGCCAACCTTCTTTGAGGCAGCCTTGGCAATGTATTCAATGTATTTGTTCCAATTCATGTTACCTGTGAAGGTTAGGCCGAGGAGTTTGAATGATGAATTCTCAGGTAGGATGTTATTTGCCATGGTAATCGGTGGTTGGAGAGGCTTCTTGTAGTTGTTGAAGGAAAGTAGCTTTGTCTTTGCGGCATTAAAAGTTACCAACCATTTATGACCCAGATCCACTACAGCCTGGAGGTCATTTTCTAAAGATTCAGCCATTGCCTCGGATATGATCGCGTCTGTTTTACCAACATGGCGAGAGTAAAGCGTGGTGTCGTCAGCAAATAAACGAATCTCCGACTCTATGTCATCAGGCAGATCGTTTATATAGATTAGGAACAACAAAGGTCCAAGGATAGATCCCTGAGGTACACCTGCATTTATGTCATGTTGCTTAGATGAACGGCCATCGAGGACAACCTGGATTTTTCTTTTGTTTAGGAAGTATCTAATTATATTAAGTAGTTGCCCAGTAATACCGTATGAACGTATTTTCAGGTTAAGCCATTTATGCCAAACCTTGTCAAAGGCCTTGGATATATCAAGCGCTACTGCCCTAGCTTCACCTGCCTTGTCGAGTGTATTATACATGCGTTCAGAGATAACCGTTAGAATGTTTGCAGTAGATCGTGCTTGTCTAAATCTATACTTATATATATATATATATATATATATATATATATATATATATATATATATATATATATATATATACGAGGCCTGTCAAAAACGTATCCGACCTTTGGGCAGAAAAAATATTTCAAATACGTAACCGGGTTGTGACCCTTATCCCCTTCCAAGTAAGCCTCTTGTGCTTACACACACTTAGCCCACCGATCCATCCACTGCCGGAAACACCTCTTGAAGTCTTCTTTTAGAATGGTGTTTATCTATGTATCTAATATAGAGATCAAGTGTTAGCCCCAGGAGGGGTCCTTTGATTTCTGAGAATATCAACTTAAGTAAAATGAAACATATATATATATATATATATATATATATATATATATATATATATATATATATATATATATAGTGTATTTGGGCAGCATATTTTCATTCAGGCAAACATTATTAAATAACACGGAGTGTTTTTGCTTGATAAGACTTTTTTAAAGTTTTTTAATTTTTCGAATGATCCATTAGTGTTTTGATCAAATTGCTGTATATAAGTTCCGTGGGTTTATTGTTCATTTTTTATTTTATTTTTCGCGAGTTCTTTCGATTTGATTCGTCAAATCATCTTGAGGCGGTGTTAATTTTGGTTTCTCATTAAAAAAAATCAAACTCTTAGTGCAGTATCGATATCCAGATCAAATTCTGTTAAATATTTCATTTGATAACTCCCAAAAGTGCTCCCTCAATTTCTCCCTCCTACCACTTTCTCTGAATTCATCCAACCTCATCTTAAACTGATCCACGCTATTGCTGTTCTTAATCCGATCTGGCTACCTATTCCAAAAACATATTGCTCTTTGAGCAAAAAAACTTAACTGGTTAACAGATCTTGTTTTTGAAAACTGCCTTGACAATAACCTTCCAGATCTAAGAGAAATACTAAAGAAATGCCCACCATAGTTAGAAATGCCATTAATTATCTTGAAAGTTTCAATCATATCACCTCTCATTCTTCTATCCAGCAAAGTAGTCAATCCCAATTTGTCCAATCTCTCCCTTTAACTGCACTCCTTTACTTTACTTATTAGTGTAGTCATCCTTCTTTGTGCGCCTTCCAGTTTCAATATTACATTCCAATTTCCATGTCTAGTCGCTGGAGCTCAGGCCTGGGTGCAGTATTTTATATACCTTATTAGAGCTTTATATATCCTTAACACAACATTTGTCTCCCTCGAAATAATATTCCTAACCATCCACCCGATCATTCTATTTGCCCTCGATAAATGGTCAAAATATGATTAATTGCCTTAAATGTATTATCAAACCCCACTCCCAAATCGCACTCTCCATCTACTTCTTTGATTTCTCTGTTGTTTAGTACATATTCAGCTCCAACATTCCTGGATCCTACATGTAGTACTTTACATTTGTCTAGGTTAAATCCCAATTTCCAAATGCCCCCCGCCAATATGATAATTTATTTAGATCCATCTGTGCTGTTTCCTTTGATTACATAATTCACCACTTTTATGATTACGTGCAATTTGTACGATTCTCGTTTCATCACATATTAATAAAATCAAAGAAATAATGGTGTAGTAAGTGGCAAACCATATTATTGAAATGAAAACAATTTACATGAAATTTATTAATATATTTTCTATATAATTTACTTTAAAAATCCTACTTGTCACTTTATACATGCAAATCTATATTTAAAAAAATTAGATACCGTTGTAATTCAATTGTACTTATGTATGTGGGAAAGAGTTTAATACAGTTTACGGTTGGTGTACAAATTCAGACTATATGTCACAATTATGAAGTGTGGTATAAAAATGTGTCCCAATTGCAAATTGTTCCAATTAGGGTTGTATCAATTAGGAGGTTTACCTGTATATATACGCCCTTTGGAAATACGCCCTTTGGAAATACGCCCTTTGGAAATACGCCCCGTTCATGGAAATTCCGGTTGACGCTGGAAACACAAAGAGAAGTTACCGTTGTGACAGAAGACATGTTTTTGCTGTGATGCACCAGAAATTGGCGCTCCGTCGGATACATTCCATGGAATAAACGATAGAGTAGAGAAAGACTAGCAACGTCTCTTCTATGAGAAAGGGGTTGTAGATAAGAGAAAAAATCACCCCCACCAGATTTCGTAGTCGATGTTGTACTTGGTAAAAATACCAAATAGTTAACACTCAAGAACTTGTAAATCAAAAATAAATGGCGCAACCCTTTTAAAAAACGTACAAATTGTTTCCACACGTTAAGCCTAGGTAGGTTTGGTAGAGAATTTAATTCTAATGCGTTTAATATAAATAATGTTATTTTCGGAAAGGGGTCGATTTAGAAACCCTTAACTATTCTTGTACCATGTCAAGACAAAGAAAGAGTGCGCTGAACGGCACTTCCTTTGATGTGGCAACTGTACTTATTCTGAGGGCGTATTTGACATTTATATAGGTAAAAGATTCGTCAGGAGTCAGGATACTTATTAGGTGAAAAACGAAACATACTGAAAGCGCTTACTAGATAAGGACTGAGTGATGCTAATGACTTTGATTGGTTGGACGTGATCAGGCACTTGGAGAGAGGGCATATTAGAAATAGTGAGAGCTAAGTAGATATGTAGCGTTGAGCGTCCATCGTCAGAGGCGAATTAGACGATAAATGTTAATTACAAAGTTCGTCTGTTTTTATTCCGTAGCTAATCACGTGACATCAGACATTGATGGGCAAGATAGATTCGTTTGCATCATAAATATTTAGCGTGTCTCTGTCTTTTTTTTTTCATCCGCTCGACCCACCTTCCTGCTACGGGGAACGCATTCCAATTTGGCTAAGCGGTCGCACGTGGCTCCGAAACGAATGGATTCCAATTACCTCTTAAACGACACGACTTTCGGTAAACTGAGGCGCTTAGGAACGTGCAAGAAACGAATTCTTCGACCTCATTTAACGTCTGATCACCTCGTTACACAAATCAACTGGGTATGGGATTGGATTTTTAAGAAGGTGTTATTCAAAGTGCTATACGACAATGGAATGCCCGGACATATGCTTAAACGGGAGTGCCCGAAGCATCGTGTAGGGACGGTAGGGGTGACGTTTTGGTATGTATACAGGGTTTATATGGCATAATCACGTTGGCGCACCAGTTCTGGTTAAATCACTCAAGTTAAGCAATGCTGAGCCTGCTCAGTACCAGATGGGTGACCATTTGGGAATATCAGGCGATGTATGTAGGAGGGCGTCGACACTTCCCTGCAAAAAAGGACAGGTGGAGGTATACGGGTTATTTAAAAAGTTATGGTTATTTTTTAAAATAATCGGAATTACGAAAAGCTGACAATGAGTTTTCAAACAGGTTAGGATAGGATTCCCCGAAAACGGTCGTGTTTTGAATCTCAGCTTTAAATACTCGCATTGTCGAGCCACATTGAAGAACCGTGATACAGTAAAAGACCCCTCTGTACATGGCTATCTATATAATAATACGTTAAGGTAATTTCAAATGTGTACGTACGTTATCACCCTTATCTTTTTTTTTTACAGAATGGGATCGCCCGATCACCGGAGATGCAATGCAAAAAGAAAAACGCAATTAAAAAAGCTTCATTTTGTAACGTTCAGGCTGTCTACTTGTACGTTAAACTTCGGATGTTCATACAGTCAACACTCACACACGCAAAGCAACCGTCTAGTGTCATTATAATTGTTGTTGTTGTTGTTATTGTCGATCCTCGCTGCAACGGTGTGTCCTGCTATCCTGCTGCTGGAACATGTCCGTCGTCCGCCGCCCCCATACTCGCATACTGCGCGTCACCAGTATCATCATCGTTGTATTGGGCTGTAACGAAGATTCTCATACACAGCGAAAAACAAGGCAGACTCTCTCTTTTAAATTTGATTACTTTTATTTAGGTGTCAATTTTCTGTCGCTCTTAGAAATGTTTTACTAACGAAAAGAGAGAGAGAGAGAAAGAGAGAGAGAGAGAGAAAGAAATTTACCACTTTTATCGTAGTTAATTCCTAGCTATCTATGGTCCATTAAGTCCTTAGCCATTCGAGGAGGATGGAGGACGGAATTTCATCACGCCTGTATTCTTTTAGGGAATCAAATTCCCTTTTTCATTTGCGGACTACATGGAGAAATACGTCTATTCAGCTTGCTTCCAAAAACCAGACTGGCAAAACTCAGTTTTCTCACACAAGAACCCGTGACGTCAGAGAACTCTTATGCGCAGGTGCATTTTGACCCTTGACCTGAGGTCTCGTCAAACGTGGTAATCCTGTCAACGCTTTGTGAGCTCCGACTGTGAGAACAAGCTTTATTTAGCACTTGATTGTACGAGTCCACCCGCAATAAATCACGCAAGCCAAACAGAACGATCCCCCACACGTACGTCCACTCAACATGCGTCCGGCCTCACAGGGCCATTATCCAACAATATGATGAAGCTGTTTTAGTCGAACGTGACACTTGAACTGAAATACACTTTATTGGTCTTCATGCTTAGATCAAAGTGTAGTATCTGCTATGTCCAAATGTGATACAATAATATAATGGTACAATATATAATGGAAATATGTTACGAATTACTTAAAGTGTTTTCGAGATAGCCATCCATAATCCGATATATTTTGAAACTACATTAAACAGAGTAGTTACAGAAGTATGTTTCAGTTTGAACAAATGTGGTAGAAATATATCATGGGGTCTCCATTCGCGCCGGGCGTCTAAATAATAGAAATATGTCACAAACCCCTAGAAGGGTTTTCAAAAAAAATCTCCATAACCATATATATTCTGAAATTACATTACAGAACGATACAAATGTGGATATTTCACTGACCCAGCTTGGCCTTTTGGCTAAGATCAAGGTGTAGTATCTGTTCCGATGGATACTGCACCCCATAGACTGGTATTGTCTTGGCCTTCGGGGCTTGATTTAGGCCGGTCTATGGGTCTGTCCTGTGCAGTTCTAGGAGGTCCACCCTCCCAGGTTTCGCATCCCCTCTTTGGGGAGGAGTAAGTTTATTGCTTACTGTCTGAGGCGCCCCTACCGGGGAATGCCGACGGGGCTGCCCAGGCAATTTTTAAACCCCACTTTCCCGACCCGACCTTGGGTCACATCTTACTTGTGGGAGTAAGATAAAAACTGGCCTTGTGCCTAACTCTTGGAGAGGAGTAAATCAATACTACTACTACTACTACTACTACTACTACTACTACTACTATAACTAATAATAATAATAATAATAAACAGTTGAAATATCAAAGAAAATCTTCGAGTGAGGAAACCAGCCCACATAACCAAATAACTTCGACCAAGCACAGATAAGTTGAAATAGAAAACGAACAAAAAATAGGGAAAGAATATTACACGAGCTCAAGGAAACTGAAACTGCAATCAATCCCATGGACTGACATTCTGTCGCCCCTTCTGCAAAAAGTAGAACCAGTTTGTAACCCATAATACAATGACCGTGAAAGGTGATTGAGAGCTTGAAAAACCGAGAAAAGAGAGCGCCAATTAGAGTTCCACTGAACAGGGTACAAGAGTACTGGGACTTTGTGAAGGCGTATTGTCACTCAGATTCCATGGTAACTGTGGAATTTGTACGCGTCCCGTTAGTATCTACTATGATAGGTTCGCTATTATGATATCAAACGCTGATTTTCTATACTCATCCTAACACCTTTAGATGAGTGACAAAGTATAAAATACATCTACGTCACGCATATTAGGCTAGTATGAAAGAACTACTTATCGATTGTCCTGTGAACTAGTGACTTAGCAACCTTAAGTTATGGCTATAAGTAGAAGGGAAATACTTATCTCTAAACATTTCCTCACATATACAAACCAACACACGCATATAAATATACAGCGATTCATAAAATGTATACTTAAAAAAATGAAGAGATTACCAATTGATTTCTTCAGAAATAATAAGAAAACACCGCAAGATAAAGAAAATCGCTTTCATGTATATTTTTTGCTTACTCGCGCCAAATTATATACACAGCCACATATATATGTCAATATATATATATATATATATATATATATATATATATATGAATATATATGCATGATATATTTATATATATATATATATATCGATACATATATATATGCGTGTATATAAATATATATATGTATATATGTATATATTCTATATATATATATATATATATATATATATATATATATATATATATATACGTATAAATGCATATATACATGCATGAAAAAATACATATATATGAATATATGAATATATATATATATATATATATATATATATATATATAAATAAATATAGGTATGGAAGCATATATACGTAAAGATGTGTATATATCTATGAATGGCACTATATATGTACGAATAGACACACACACACACACACATATATATATATATTTATATATATATGAATGCATATAGATTTGAATGCATATGAATGCGCATAAATATACATACAATTAACAGATACATACATATACTTATATATACATGAATACATATATATATATGCATATGTATAAATACACATATGCCGAATGCTTACATATATACATATATATATATATATATATATATATATATATATATATATATATATATATATATATATATATATATATATATATATATATATATATATATATATGTATGTATGAATGCATATGTGTGTGTGCGTATATAAACGAGCCAGTTATTTTGTTGGAGACTTGCTGTAACCTATCTAACGCGCCCGACTGCGGTTATCACGTCAAAGCATACTTATTTTTCAAAGGCCAAACACAGACCAAAAGGAAAAGAAAAATGGCTGACAAAGTTTTGGCATTATATATATAAACACAAATAAATGCAAAAAGTCAAATTTTGTTTTACTAAAATATTTGTCCTGATTGGCCTTTATTTAAAATATGTTTTTGTTTTTTGTTCTTTAATCTTTCTT
This sequence comes from Sepiola atlantica, assembly GCA_963556195.1. Classification (NCBI taxonomy): domain Eukaryota; kingdom Metazoa; phylum Mollusca; class Cephalopoda; order Sepiida; family Sepiolidae; genus Sepiola; species Sepiola atlantica. The sequence continues at coordinate 53,623,976 of OY744547.1, forward strand.
CTTCTTCTTCTTCTTCTTCTTCTTCTTCTTCTTCTTCTTCTTCTTCTTCTTCTTCTTCTTCTTCTTCTTCTTCTCGCTTTCCCTTGTGTCTTCTTCGCGACCTTTTCCTCATTTTCTTTCTTTCCTTATACACATTCTATTTATCTCCTTCTTTATTGAATCCTTTGTCTATTTTCTTACTTTTCTCTCTCTATTTCTTTTTTCCATCTTTCTCTCTTCTTTTATCGTACTGTTCTCCCATATTCTCTTTCCTTATCTTCTTTTCTCAATTTATCCTGTCTCAATTTTCTTATTCGTCTGCATTTCCTTTTTCTTATTTTCTCTTCTTCTTCTTCTTCTTCTTCTTCTTCTTCTTCTTCTTCTTCTTTTTCTCCTTTATTTTCTTAATCTTTTCTCCATTTTTATCTTCCATTGCAATAAAACTAGAGAACAACGATAACTAAATCTTGACACTTGCAAAGCATTATGGGAAATCCATACACTCCTTGGCATTTAGCAGCCGTCAAAACCGATTTTCCCACCATGATTTTCCCGCCATTATATTCTCTTTATTTTCTAACCCGTTCAGTATTTTTAGCTTTTCCATGCTATAACTAAATAATTTTATCTTCGGGTTTGACTCGGGCAAAACTAAACTGGCCTTTTCTTTATTTTAGGAAACAAGCCTTTTCACAATGAATTAACTTCCGGTGTTGACGTCCTTCTAAACAATCAAGATGAGATGTCTGAAGAGAAACCTGCAGTTATTTATGAAGATCTCTTCAAAGAAAGTGTCATTGTTGCCAAGTAAGAATTTACTGGAGGGAAACATCCAAAATTTCATGCCCCAAACCTTCATATTGTCAAAGAATTTAAGGAACCTTCCCCTTAGCTAGTTAATTCTCTTCTCCGTTTTATTTTTATTTTTACATACTAGAGATCCTCAAAGATGCCCATTCCCTAGGTGTATTTTTGCTATTATTCGCCCCAAATCGTTTTTATCTCAAAAGTACAAATTCACTCACAAGCTTTAAAACTATTTTTTCCAACATCTACTAAGAGGTTAGCCTTCTTGTTTTTATTTTTAAAGAAGCCGGAAAACAGTGGTCGGTTTACTCGTATGAAAAGATGGAAGGGTCTTACTAACCTGACCCTGATTTTATTTGGTTTCTTTGCTTTGGAGGTATATTTGTTGTAAAATCTGTTCTAAATACTATTGATTTTTAAATATTGGGAATATTTAAAGTTTATACAGTAAATGTCGTATTGTCTAGTTAAAAGCAGGATCGACAGATAATGACCAAATACCCCCTACTCCCGACTTTTGGTGGCCTTGTATAATAAGGTTACTTCCCTTTGTCTTTTAGGTTGGATTATCTCTAAACTAGCCCCATCTGATTATGCAAAACAATTCTCTACGACCAGTCACTTACTTTTGTTGGGGTGAAGGCGAAAATCCTTTCCCCGTCCTGCTGTTTACATCCTGAGAAGATGCTAGGGGGAGATTAGTCTTTACTTAAATCGGACGCATTCAATGAGACGTCCAGTTCAGACGTTAAAACGACCCATTTTCACAATAAGTTGGTCATTTAATTAACCCGCAAATACACTTAGTTTTGTAAAGATGATTCAATACATATATTTTCATTTATTATTTCTTTTCTTTACACTTTATTTCAGTCTATCTTTCCAGCGTCTGGCAAACAACAAATCACATAATAATAATAATAATAATAATAATAATAATAATAATAATAATAATAATAATAATAATAATAATAATTTTAACAAAATTCTTAATAAAAATTTTAAAAAATTATGAAATATTTTTAAAAATTATTATTATTATTATTATTATTATTATTATTATTATTATTATTATTATTATTATTATTATTATTATTATTATTATTATTATTATTATTATTATTATTATATTATGAGGGGCCCTGTATTCTGAAAACGTGTAAAGTTAGGTAGTATGGATTATGAACTGGGTGAAAGAAATAGGATGAAGTGCAAAATAGGTGCATATATGATTTGGGACAAACAAAAATGTTCCCGCGGTGATTCATTCTGAGAATCATAACACACTGGATGTAAGTTGGCAGAGATGAAACACTCGGATCAAAAAGGTTAAACAAAAAGTGATATTGAGTTCTGTTATGACATTGCTTGAAGGGTCAAAGGGCTCTGACGTCACATATCCTTGGTGAGAAATTAGATTTCTAGACAGTTCACCATGGAGGCGCGAGATGGACAGACGTCCATAAACTGAGCTCTGCAATGCATAGAGGCCGTGTGACATCGCCAGATATGAGCTAAGACGCAGAGTAAGATCCCAAGGACGGGACAAGAATATAGCTGATTGCATCCGTCCCATTCTACAAACAGTATGAAAGTGAAAGAGAGTGTGAATGAAGGAACCGACAAGTGAAAATCTCTCTGATCGAAGTGTGAAATAAAAGGATAGAATCTCTCTCAAAAGTCTTGCCTTCGAGCGTTTTTGTCTCCCGTGCTTGAGGACAGAATTTGCCCACAAGACAGGTACTCCACCACGATCACGAGCCAGCAACGGAGATGAGTGTGCAAGCAAACCCACGACCAACTGTGAGACAGAAATTTATAAGGTAACTTTTATTATTGATTTAAAACGTAAGAACGATTTGAAACATGTTAAGGACATTATAAGTTTAAAGCCAGTTTAAAGGCTTAGAAACTATTGTTAAATTGTGGAGATAAAAATCTGTTAACTATTCTGCATTTAAATGAACGCTAACTTTACTAAGAGGCCCGACCGACGTTTCTAACTTTCACAGTGAGTTTCGTGTTGTTTCGATTTTTGGTGGTGTCTCGAGAAACGTTGACCCCGGGCCTTCGCCATTACGAACTATAAAAATATATAGACTAAGAGTTGTAAAACATCGTTACAATATTTAAGAAAAAAAACCTATAATGTCACAATATTATTATTATTATTATTATTATTATTATTATTATTATTATTATTATTATTTATAGTAGTAGCAGTATAGAAAGCTTACTTTCCTAAAATAGATAATCTCCCGTGACAATGACTAACCTACCTTGTATTTTATAAATAGCCGCATCTGATTAGGGAAAGACAATTTTTTTGATCAATCAAGAGACACTTAATTTTGTCGGAAAAGCCTTTGTCCATCATTTCTTGAATGTGATCTCCGTAAAGACAAGACGCTAACGAAAAGACACACACTATTCCTCTTTCTTTCTACCTCTCTCTCTCTCTCTCTCTCTCTCTCTCTCTCTCTATATATATATATATATATATATATATATATATATATATATATATATAAGTGGTGAACTAAAAGCGAACTTTTAGGAAAGGTAAAACCTATTGTGAAAGGTATACAGCTCAATATCCCTACAATTTTTATTTTACTTTTTCAAATTTTAAATCTTGGCCTTTGCCAACTTATCTATCCCAACGACTTCCTCTGATGATAAGATTTTGATCTTTGAAAAGCCTGGCTTAAGGAAAAATTTAACTTGAATATATTGCCTTTTTGCGGAATATACCTTGCTCTGAGCAACTGAATAGAAATACGATTTGACTTTTTCTTTTCTAATTCCTTTTCATCCTTATATATATATATATATATATATATATATATATATATATATATATATATATATATATATATATATATATCCCCTTTATCCCCTTTATCTGTCTATTTGTCTATCTTTCTACCTTTTGAATTAGCCTTTACTTGAATTAACCACATCTAGGCAGCCGTCTAGTTCAGCTGTTAAAGGAGCACAATTTTAAATATTTTGGTATTTTACCTAAGCTGCAAACACACTTAGTTTTGCATAGATATGTCTTATATATTAATTTCATACATATATTATCATTCGTCACTGTTTTCTGTCCTTGTATGCCATTTTATTTTAGCAACGTTCGGCAAACAACAACAAATTACGGTCGAATCACTTCACTTGTATCTTGTTTGTTCAATTTGTTTACCTTTTTTGCGAATAAATACTTGATTTCTAGAGTTTGAAATCTCTTACTATTGTGAAAGAACAGTTTGTCTGAATAAAAAAAGACATACAGCTTATATGCAGTCCTGTATTCAATCACTAGTCATCATATCAACAGACGAGAACGTTTTTCTGTTTGAACAATACATACACTCATCACTTCAAATAAACACTCCGTAAAAGAACTCGTTGAAGAAAAAGTATACACACGCTGAACTGTTCCAACTCACGCAATCAGCAGCAACCTGACACTTGCTGAGTTTATTTCAAAGAAAACATTCTGAACTCAACTCTTTGTCCTTTTGGCTAGAAGCAAAGTGAAGTATCTGTTCTCCTAGTCTTTTCTGTCCTCAGTCACTGAAGGAGAAGTACTTCTAGACTGAAATAATTTTTTTTTTCCAATCGAAAGTACCATTTTTGGGGGAGGAGCTGAATTTTCCCCAAATAAAAAACTGACCTTGTATCTAACTCTGCCCTCGTGGGGAGGCAAGTAAATAGGAACTATATCGTCTTACGAACTTTAAAATTCTGTATACCTTTTAATGTTTGTAAATAAAATGTAAATAATTTAATTTGTATGAATCGCGTTATTTATGTATTTCATTAATTCCTATTATAAAAAAATAAAATTACACCTTAAAAACAGTAAGTTTAATCGTTGATGCGAAATGCGGACAAAACAAGACGACCGGGGAAAATAATATGGCCGAAATATAAATAAATCCCAAACGGAGAGAACACCAAGTTTTACCATTTAAAAATATACTTTTTCTAGTAAAGGACAGGGTTAGCAGGTTACAATAAACCGTGGGCAATCTAAAGCAAAAAATATATTTTGCAAGTTCTTTTATTGTTAAGCGTGAAGTTATTACCATTCTGGATTTATTCATGTATCGCCATTTTTCTTGTTTTCCTAGGCGATTTAACGTGCTATAACTTACTGTTGGTTATTTCCGCTGTGATTACACGGATATTGTCTTTGTTGTTCGGTGTATATCGGGGTTTGTCGCTGCTGTCTCTTGTCTTTCGGCCGTGATCGACAAACACATAGACTCCGGGTTTCGTTTTTAAAGTTTTATTTAACGTAAAACAAAGAGACGATGGTGGTGGTGGTTGTTGTTGTTATTGGTGTTGTTGTTGTTGTTGTTGTTGTTGTTGTTGAGTGAGTTTGACTTCTGCATAGAGCCCACGAAGCTCGTGCCTCATGGTTGTCTTGTCTTCCCTGTTGGTCAGAACAACTCATTAAACCTACACGGCGAGCAGCAAGGATCAGCGGTAGCATACGAAGTCGGGGAAGGTTTGGTCCAGAACACCCAAAGGAAGGGCGAAGAAGAAACATTGCCACTTTCACTCCACTGATTTGTTGTTCCGCAACTGACACGTCTTTGCTTGTCACATGCAGAGGCAGAGACGACCAGAGAACGACGGATCATGATGTCGACACCTCTTAATCAATAACATCAAGTATCGCAACAAATAACATCATTTTAAAATGTTTTACATGAGGCAATTTTAACATTACGTATGAAACCAGTAAGAACATTTTAAAATATTTAACGTAATGCAATTTTATCCTGTGACGTTAATTTTGGCGTCACAGAATTTAAATTGTTAACGTATTTCATGGAACAGTGCGAGACCGTTCTTTTAGCGACTAGTTACTTCACGTTCGCGTTTTTTGCCTTTCTTTTCAAATTGTCTTCTTTTCTCCAGTTTTTTCGTTCATTTGCTTTTGTTAGTTGAAGATGATTCAAAGAAGAATCGAAAAACTTCGTGGTACATATGGAACATACATTATTTTTTAAAAATTATTTTAATACAAAAAGGATTATTAGAAAAAAAATGAAAAATCAAAAATGTATAATCAAGCAAACGAATTCTGTTATTTTTAACAATGTTTGCTTTAAAAAAATGCCGCCTAAATACACACACAATATATATATATATATATATATATATATCTATATATATATATATATATATATATATATGAGAAAGCAAGGATGAGAGTAATCCGACGCAATGGGAAATGAAAAAGGAAAAACCAAAATATGTTTTTTTTATGTATTCATCAACGTTTTGTCTTTATTTGTAAGACTTCCTCAGGATGATAATTTTAAGAAAAATGTCATGCAAGTACATAGAAGTATTGGGTTGACATGATGGGTTAATGAGAAGTAGTAGCTACTACTGGGAGTGCAGGACCAAGGTCCGGGCTTAGAGAAGTCGGTAGCAGAGAGTGAAATGAATGTGTATGGCTGTGAGTGAAAATACTCCTACCCTCCCCTTTTTCACTCACATAAAAACGAAACGTTGATGAATACATAAAAAAAATCTTTTGGTTTTTCCTTTTTAATTTCCCATATATATATATATATATATATATATATATATATATATATATATATATATATATATATATATATATATATATATGAATGATTGCTGGTGTGGTAATAATTAGACGAGCATAACAATCGTTGATACGTTACAAGTGTCAAAAATTCTCGTTCTAGACTTTTAAGTCAGTTGGTGCGTGCACAACTTTATCACGAATTTTATTAATAATGTCAGAACGATTTTTTACATGGATGACCTCGAAAATAAAATATTTAATATAATTACTAAACCCTCCATTTATGCCCGCTACGTTCATGATATCCTTATTTTAGCAGACAATAATGATGAGATAAAAAAAACACAAGACATTTTTCAAAATAATTCTGTACTTACATTCACTCATGAGCTTAACGTTGGTAACAAAATTCTGTTTTTACATGTTTTAATTGACTCTAACAATGACGCATTCATCACTTCTCCCTATAAAAACACCTACTTCTATTAATACATGCATTTTAAGTTATAGAAGCGAATGCCCATGTCGATATAAATTTGCAATGATTAAAAATATATTAAACAGTGCAAAGCTAATCTCTTCAACCAAAAATATATGCCTTAACGAATAAAAAAAACATAAAGCAAATCCTAATTAATAATCATTTCCCAATAATATTGTAGACGAACAAATAAAATTAATGATTAGAAACTTAGACAAAACTAGTAATAATTAGCTCAATAATCCTCACAACATAAATCTATTCTACTGTAACCAAATGTATCCGAACTTTAAATTGGATGAAAAAGCTATTAACAATATAATACATCGTTACATATGCCCCATCAACTCTGGTAATAAAATAAGATTCATCATTTATTATTAAAAAAATGAAAACATCAAACCATGTAGTTAAAATAACACTTCTCAGACCAAAAAATACATTAGGAAGAACCAATGTAATACATCAGTTTCAATACCTCATGGGAGAATATATTTCCGACAATAATAATAAATCTAGTTCTTACATTGGTTTGACTACCACAACACTTTCCAAAAGACTCATCTCACATTTCTCCGACACTAGCTCCATTTGCCAACACCTAACACACATGACTGCCCCCTGCTCAATATAGACACATACTAGTTAAAAATATTAAAACAATATACCACAATACCGACATCAAAAGATTAAAAATTCTTGAAGTCCTCTACATAAAAACTAAATATTCCACAACCACTAATGTTAATTATGAAACTAGTCGCAACATTATAAAGTGTCTAGAATAGTATTTAACGTTGCCAAATTCTTAGCCATTACATAATTATACGTTTGACTCTTAAACGCGCTAAAAACGTAATCAAATTCTTAGCGATTAAGCAATCAAACTTTTGAATCTTACACGTTCGAGAACGTAATCAAATTCTTAGCGATTAAGCAATCAAACTTTGGAATCTTACACGTTCGAGAACGCAATCAAATTCTTAGCGATTAAGCAATCAAACTTTTGAATCTTACACGTTCTAGAACGTAATCAAATTCTTAGCGATTAAGCAATCAAACTTTTGAATCTTACACGTTCGAGAACGCAATCAAATTCTTAGCGATTAAGCAATCAAACTTTGGAATCTTACACGTTCGAGAACGTAATCAAATTCTTAGCGATTAAGCAATCAAACTTTTGAATCTTACACGTTCGAGAACGTAATCAAATCCTTAGCGATTAAGCAATCAAACTTTTGAATCTTACACGTTCTAGAACGTAATCAAATTCTTAGCGATTAAGCAATCAAACTTTTGAATCTTACACGTTCGAGAACGTAATCCAATTCATAGTGATTAAGCAATCAAACTTTTGAATCTTACACGTTCTAGAACGTAATCCAATTCTTAGCGATTAAGCAATCAAACTTTTGAATCTTACACGTTCTAGAACGTAATCAAATTCTTAGTGATTAAGCAATCAAACTTTTGAATCTTACACGTTCTAGAACGTAATCAAATTCTTAGTGATTAAGCAATCAAACTTTTGAATCTTACACGTTCTAGAACGTAATCAAATTCTTAGTGATTAAGCAATCAAACTTTTGAATCTTACACGTTCTAGAACGTAATCAAATTCTTAGCGATTAAGCAATCAAACTTTTGAATCTTACACGTTCTAGAACGTAATCCAATTCATAGTGATTAAGCAATCAAACTTTTGAATCTTACACGTTCTAGAACGTAATCCAATTCATAGTGATTAAGCAATCAAACTTTTGAATCTTACACGTTCTAGAACGTAATCAAATTCTTAGCGATTAAGCAATCAAACTTTTGAATCTTACACGTTCTAGAACGTAATCAAATTCTTAGTGATTAAGCAATCAAACTTTTGAATCTTACACGTTCTAGAACGTAATCCAATTCATAGTGATTAAGCAATCAAACTTTTGAATCTTACACGTTCTAGAACGTAATCAAATTCTTAGCGATTAAGCAATCAAACTTTTGAATCTTACACGTTCTAGAACGTAATCTTGCTCTCGTGTATGATCTCAATATGATAGACGTGTTTTGTAAACACACAAAGACTAACACCGCCTGAAGATGATTTGACGAATCAAATCGAAATAACTCGAAAAAATTGAAAGAAAATGAAACCATAAAACCCACAGAATTTACAATTTGACCGAAACAGTAAATGGACCATTCGGGAAATTGAAAAAAAAAACTAAGTCTTATTAAGCAAAACACTCCGTGTTATTTAATAATGGTTGCCTAAATGAATATACGCTGCCTGAATACACACACACAATATATATATATATATATATATATATATATATATATATATATATATATATATATATATATATGGGGTAAGGTGCACGATAAGTCATGAAAATGAAATGCCGTGTTAGACAAATTGTGTGAAAAGAAAACAAACGGAAAACAGGTTAAAATGCAGGAGAAAAACAAAAACAAGAGATTTGACCGGTTTCGTTCGTATTCACGAACGTCTTCAGAAAAAGTGAAGATTTGGAAACAATTTTATTTTGAAGGCACACACATGGGAGAAGGAAAAGATGATCCGATTGGACCATATGAGAAGACTTTTACCGTCATTAAAATATGATTTGACAAGTAGGTGACATTCTTATTTATTCCTTTTTTCTTATCTTTTAAACAAATTTACTTTCTTTCTCCTATTCGCCTAACCGAGCTAGTATAGGGGAGGCGGTAGGAAGAAGAGCGTGAAGGCGATAAGAGGGGAGAAGACAGAGAAACTAGCAAGGATAAGCACACATAAAGCGAAGTATACAATTATGTATGCAAATATATATACGCATAAATATATATTTATATATATATATATATATGTGTGTATGTGTGTGTGTGTGTGTGTGTGTGTGTGTGTGTGTAAGACATAGAAACAAGGTAATAGGAAGTGGGCGAAATTTCATCAGTTTAATGACATATTAAGTTAAATGAATAAGCCAATGTTCAATATTGGTAGAGTGTTTTCAGAAAGGGTTTTAAACGAATTACTTTAGCTCGATGACATTTATTCTATCTATTTTCTTTGCTGCCCTCCCATAGTTACAAATTGCCTGAAACGCACTGCGTTAATAATGACCGCCTTCATTATCGTGAGAATTTTGCTGGGTATGATCATATATGGTGGCAGGTTAATTGGTTCAAACACATACGCATATGTATTTATATATATATTATTTATGTATATATATATATAATATGAAACTAAAAGTATACTTTTAGTAGATAGAACCTATAGTTAAATGGTTTAAGCTCAATATACGAGATAGAGCAATTATAACGATATATGAAAGAAGAGGGATAAACATGTACGAATAACAAATTTATTTCAACTTCGATTGTTCAATGCAAGGGGTACTGCCAACTATCTATGTAATTCTTCTGATGATAAGATTTTAATCTTTGAAAAGCTTTGGCTTAAGGAAAGAATAATAAACATGCTTTTACCGAGTACACCTCGCATTGAACAATCAAAGTTGAAATAAATTTGTCATTCGTACATGTTTATCCCTCTTATTTCATCTATCCTTATATATATATATATATATATATATATACATAATAAATATTTGTGATTGTCTAATATCTATGTACGTATACGTTTCGGCCTTAATAATCGGGAATCATCAACATAGAGATATGACTATTAACTACCGGTCATGCGATTCGAAACCTCGTATTACGAGTATTTTGCAACTCAAATCCGACGCCTTAGCCACTCGGCCAAATTTGAACAGCGAATAAACTGTGATAATTTGATCACTTTATCGGCGGCTTACCGTCTAAGAGCGTTCTACTTTTTTAATTAAAGGACCGATGCATTTAAAGCTAGTGACGTAATGCTGTGTTAATACTACACTTACAGTGCTCTACTTTTTCTAGGAACGACAAATGATAAATATTTGTTATTGTTTATTATCTATGTACGTATACGTTTCGTCCTAAATAATTGGGACTCATCAGCATATAGATATGACTATTCACTACCGGTCATGCGATTCGAAACCCCAGATTTCGAGTATTTTGCAACTCGATCCGACGCAAGAATACAAAATAACAAAATAAAAAACTCCCAATCAGGGTTTTACAATGAAATTGCTAAATGTTACAAACGCATAAAAGAAATTACCCATCAAAATTCAGAATTAATACTTTCTTATTTTATATTTTTATTCATGTTTCACGGCTCACTATAAGAATTGGATTTTACAGTCAAATCTTAATATTAAAAAAAAATACCAAAACGGTGTTTTAGCTACTCAAAGTCAGTGTATAGCTCAATTTGTCATAAGTTCTATCATATATTATGTTTTAATAAATAATGTATTTTTTCCTTAAAACAAATTAATCTCAACAGTAAAAGAAATGTTGAACTTCAAAAAACAAAATGGTGTAGAAATTTAAAGAAATCATCCTCTCCTGTTTCAGGAGAATCTCCAATCACATGAAGATTTCGGAAAAAAATGATCATCTCTGACTGTAGAAACTGCAAGAAGAAAATCTTGGAAATCTTTTGAAACCCATGGAGCGGGAGAGATCCAATATTTCCTTCTGACAGTTTCCCCACTCCTCTGTCAGAAAAATCGCCTTTGGAAAGTGAGGACTAAGGAACATAGAAGAAGCGATAGTTGCAGGGCTGTCAAAAATACATTTTCTACAAAGTGCATTTTCTACTCTCCATCAGTGTGAGTGTACAAATAGATGGTCGTGTTGTGCGCTTGTACGATACGCACATCATTGCTCCCTCTACAAGGCCTGATTTCAGGATGACTGAAAATGCACGATGTAGAGCGCAGGTTTTACATCAGAGTTTTTCTCCTATATTGATGAGCTAATAAGATAAGATGGGGTAATTCCGCGCTTTGGTACTATACCATGTATGTCTATACCTCTGTATAAAAAAGAAACATTAAGTTCCTACTTAGAAAAAGTTTCATGTCTCTTCATAGAAAAAATAGGATCGGTTTCCCTTTCATAATAGGTAAAAAAACGGCGAGGAACATAACAATTGACTTGTTTTATCTTTTTTCGTTCACCTTCTTTTTTGTTAGGACAATTTTAGCGAGAGAGATACATGGCCTGGGAGAAATAAATAAATACTGAAAATTGATACATAAAAATTATATCTCCTTATAACATTTTATGTGGATACATGAAATACTTAGGTATGCTTATATATTTATATATTTGTATGTAAGGATTCATTCACAAACTAATCACCCGATCATTATGTTTTTACGAATACAGCTGCGAGGTATAAGGTATAAAGCTATGAACTATATTTAGTTTAATCTCGTTTTATGCATATTTCTTTCTAAATACTCGTTAGGCTTAGGCCTTATACTTTTAACATTTTCATGGTTCAAAGTTATGTAATAGATTTTGATATTCATATTTGTTTTTTTTTTAATTTAGATTTTTTAAAATTTAGATTTTTTAAAATTTAGATTTTTTTAAATATAGATTTTTTTAAATTTAGATTTTTTTAAATTTAGATTTTTTAAAATTTAGATTTTTTAAAATTTAGATATTTTAAAATTTAGATTTTTTTAAATTTAGATTTTTTTAAATTTAGATTTTAAAAAATTTAGATATCACTTAATACATATTATTCAATTTCTAGTTTGTTTAGAATATTTTAAAGGTTGTTTGGGGGAAAGAGGGTATACTATAGACACAAGCACTTATTTTAAAATTCAAATATTTCAGATTAGCATTGAATTTGATCCATTAGACACCAATTAAGCAAGGTTTCTTGAATTTCAATTTCTTAGGAGTTCTTAAGTTAATGACTTTAATTTTAGACATTTGGTAGAATCAAAATCCTGTAATGGATATAATATATATATATATATATATATATATATATATATATATTTCATTTAAACATTTTTTTAATCAATGAAACGGGCGGGTGAAAAAAAAAGTAACTAAAAAGTTACTTTTTATTTTCCTCTTTCAATCGTTTTCTCCAACTGAAACAATTTTCTCATATCTCATTCGATTTTCTTAGTTTTTAATTTATCATTCTGACGTTTCCTCTTAGAGGGTAAGACGATAAGGCCATAAGGAAAATTTTAGCAATTTCCTTTTTTTCCCACCTGCCCGTTTCATTGATTAAAAAAATATTTCCTTTGAAATTTATCCTACGATTTTGTTGTACGCGAAAGTACACCATCCCATGCTTTATCTTCTCTCTTTCCTAGCGATACTTAAAGCAGAGAAGACTTGATAGTCGTCGCTCCCTATTTTAGCTCTATTGAGTTCACGACCCAGACATTTGATATATATATATATATATATATATATATATATATATATACACATATATATATATATATATATATATATATATATATATATATATATATATATATATATATATATATGGAAAAACCAAAAAGGATGTTTTGTATGTATTCATCAACGTTTCGTCTTTATTTGTAAGACTTCTTCAGGATGATAATATTAAGAGAAATGTCATGCAAGTACGTGAACATATTGGGTTGACATGATGGGTTAATGGGAAGAAGTAGTAGCCACTACTGGAAGCAGTAGGACCGATGTCCGGGCTTTCTTTGAAAACTCATGAGTTAAGGACTTTAAAGGACTTTGCTTGAACATTGAATGCAAATAAAATTTGAGTCGCACCTTATTTTATTCTTTTACTTTATGTAGTGCTATATATATATATATATATATATATATATATATATATATATATATATATAAAGAGAGAGAGAAAGAAAGAGAGAATGATGAAACAGACGATGTCAGTATAAATCTGTATCAATCTCATTTAATTTATGCAGATCTGTGAAATTATTTTGTCATCGAAAGAGATAAATTGATAATACGTTGATGTATTTTAATGGCAGACGTAGGTTTCTTCCTGTGCTTTCCTCGACATTTTCTTCTACTTTCCGGCTTTGGAAATTTCGCAAAGCATAAAAATGAGTCCAAGAGAAGAAACGGTAATTCAGTCAGATGACTGGCAGCAGGAAGACGCAAAAGAAAATGGCCCGGGCGGCACTTCCTTTAACGTGCGCTAATTACTCAAATTGAATTTTGACATCAAAAGACAAAAACAAAAGAAAGAGATCGAAAAACGAAAATGCGCGCGTATTAGCATCAGTTGGTTTATTTGATTTATTTTAACGGCATTCATATTCGTCTTTCCCTGTGTGTTTCATTCTTCTTCTTCTTCTTCTTCTTCTTCTTCTATTAATCCTCCCTCTTTTTCTTCCTTTTCTTCTTTTTCTTCCTTTTATTCTTTCCCTTAGTTTCTTCTTCAATATCTTTTTCTTCTACTTTTAATTCTTCTTCTATTTTTCTACTCCTTCTTCTTCGTCGTCGTCTTCTTTTTATTCTCCTTCATTTTCGTCTTCTTTTCTTCGTCGATTATTTTTTCCTTCTTCTTTTTCGTCTACTCATCCTTATCCTATTTCTTCTTTTTATTTTTTCCTTTCAACTTCTTCTTTTTCGGCATCTTCTTTGGTTACTTATTCTTCTTCTTCTTCTTCTTCTTCTTCTTCTTCTTCTTCTTCTTCTTCTTCTTCTTCTCTCTCTTTTCTTTTTCTTTTGTTTACTTTTACTTTGTCGTCTTCTTCTCATGCTTTCTCTTCCTCTTTTTTCTCCGTCTTCTTCTACTTCTTCGATTTCTATTTCGTCGTATTTCTTTTTTCTACATATTCTATTTTATTGTCTTCTTCTTTTCTTCATATTGTATTTCTTCTTTTTCTTCTTCTTTTTCTTCTTCTCGTTCCTCTTCTTTTTCTTCTTCTTCTTCCCTTTGAGCGATCGTTTTCATTTTCTTTTTCTTCTTTTACTTGTTCGTGTACATTTTTCTTCTTCTCTTTGCCTTATTTCGTTGTCCCTGCTGTTGAGTTTGTAGTTCCTTCGCGTTTCTAAAGGCCCCGATTTACTTTTCATTTCTCTTACCTTCCTTATTTTTCTTTCATCATCATCATCATCATCATCATCATCATCATCATCATCATCATCATCATCATCATCATTATTATTATTATTATTATTATTATTATTATTATTATTATTATTATTATTATTATTATTATTATTATTATTCCACCTCTGTGTTTTCTTCTCTTTTTCATTCTCATATTTGCTCTTCCTCTGTATTTTTCTTTCTCTCTTTTCAATTCCTATTGTCATGATTTCATACATAAGAACAATTAAAGCATTTCGTGCCGCTTAAGTTGATGATAAAAGGTTCTCCTGTCAGAACTTGTCGCTATTACGAATAAAATCTAAGAGTGTTTTTAGTTTTTACTTTATTTCTAACGAGTTTGATCCATTAGAGAGCAAAGTTTCTGCTTCGTCATATTTACAGTCAAAAGCAGATTTTTTATGGAGAGTTAAACACTGCAGTTTAGTTTTGTTTTTGTTGTTGGTGGGAGGGGCTTTGTCAAGGAGGGTTTATGACTTTAGGTTATGGCGGTGCTGTTTTGTAGAAAGAGAGAGAGAAAAAGAGAGAGAGAAGGAGAGAGAGAGGGGGGGGGAGAGAAGGAGAGAGAGAAAGAGAGAGAGAGAGGGGGAGTAGTGTGACGACTGTTTAAGTAAGAAAGAAAAAGATAGATAGATAGGAAAGAAAGAGTTGCGTGACGACCGATGCAGCGAGAAAAAGAATCAGAGAGATTGATATATATATATATATATATATATATATATATATATATATATATATATATATATATATATGTAGCATAATATACAATGAAATTATAAAGTAAGGAGAGAGAGAGAGGGGGAGAGAAGAAGAGAGAGAAAGAGAGAGAGAGAGAGGGGGAGTAGTGTGACGACTGTTGAAGTAAGAAAGAAAAAGATAGATAGATAGGAGAGAAAGAAAGAGTTGCGTGACGACCGATGCAGTGATAAAAAGAATCAGAGAGATTGATATATATATATATATATATATATATATATATATATATATATATATATATATATATATATGTAGCATAATATAAAATGAAATAATAAAGTAAGGTGCGAATCAAATTTTATTAGAATTCAAAATTCAGGCAAAGTATCTTGCCTGAATTTTGAATTCTAATAAAATTTGATTCGCACCTTATTTTATTATTTCATTTTATATCATGCTATTAATGCTCTATCCAGTATATTGAGCTTCAGTCTTTATCCGGATGTTTCAATAATTAAAAGATATTAGTTGCCTCTTATATCGTTTGTTGGATTAATTTCACATATATATATATATGTATATATATACATATTTATATATATTTATAAATATTATTATTATTAGCCTCCTTTATTTATGTGGCTTTTTGGCCATGATCAAAGTGTAGTATCTGTTCCGATGGATACTGCACGCTGTCCTGTGCAGTTCTAGGAGGTGCACCCTCCCAGACTTTGCCTCCCCTCTTTATCTAATCCCACTTTCCCGACCTTGTGTCACATCTTACCTTGTGGGAGGTAGATAAATACAATTATTATTAGCCCCTTCACCAAAGGCCGGGCACTCTTGAGTAACTTTAATAACAACCAGTACTAATAGCTGCATGCACGATCCGAATACGTTCGTAGATCACTCTAGTTGCTTGTGTAAATTTAGCCGCCGATTCGCTATTTACAAAGTTAAATTCCTCCATAATTATTAACTAATTGTCTATGGCCGAGGGGTTAAGACTCTTGACTACGAACCAGTGGCGATTTGTGATCAGGGTTCGCGCCCGCCGACCGTTGAGAATTAGCTTCCTGCACTGAAGATTGCGTTAGCATGAAACATCGATGTCTGTAGGTATTAACATAATTAATATTTATTTATAAATTTTAATATATATATATATATGTATATAAAGTAAGTTATGAAAATATACGGTACAAATCACGTTGACACACCGGTTCCCGTTAGATCACCGAAGTTAAGCAACGTGGAGCCTGGCCAGTATTAAATAGGTGACCATTTGGGACTACCAGGTGCTGTATGTGCTCTCTGTTTATCTCGGCATTGTTTCCAGTCGTATTGAACTGCTTGCCATTGGAATCAATCAGTTAGAGATTGCGCAACCCTTGCTTCATAATTACACGCGCAGCCAGCCCCTTATAGGGGTATCCATAGTCTCTCTAGACTAAAAAAAAGGCCTATGAAAATATATTTATCGCGTTTCATCCCTGTAGAGAATCGTCAGGCTAAAATGCATGGAGTTTGTGTTGCCGGGTGTTCTTACATATACACGTGGTGTTTAGTCTAGGTAGTTAACGAATCAGATTCTTTGTTATTCTCATAGCCAATCGTTGGGCTTCTCACAAACAAAGGTTCAGTTGATTTTACTTTCTATTTCCTATTCTATTTTTCTGTTTTCTATAGGGTAGCCCATCCCTGTTTCTATGTTGTGTCGAAATAGTTGGGTATCTTATTTTAACACGTGATTGCTATTTTAGGTTAAGTTTAGTTTTTTATTTATTTGTTTATTTATTTATTTATTTATTCCAAGTCTGAACCTCTACCAATTCAGTAAACCCGACAGCCATGGGGCAAGGGTATATATATATATATATATATATATATATATATATATATATATATATATATATATATATATATATATATATATACTAGCAAATATATGCTTTCTCCGGTCGTATAAATTTGCTAGGATGTGAGAAGGATAGAATGATGAACGAACTACATACACTGACCCTCAAAAGAGGAGGTAATTCTTGGGAAGAATGTATCATGACAAATGAAAATATACTATATTACCCCTCAAAGGAGGAGGTAAAGCCTAGGAGGACCCCCCTCTAAATAAAAGGAGGTGGTAATGCATGTTCAGGTGGTGTTATGATAACAGAGCAGATACTACAATACCCTCGCAAAAATAGAGGAGGTAATACCTGGGACGACATCCCATAAAAGGAAAAGGTAATGTCTGCGAGTATGGTATCATCGCAACACAAAAGATTCTACACTACCCCAATCACCCAACATAACTTAGGGTTTTTAGTGTTTATTAATTGTTTTTTTTCACTAAAACATGATTTAATTAAAAATGTTGATAACAAAATTTATTAAGTGAACGAACTTTGAATTAAAAAAAACTTACAATTTAAACAGAAAATTCAATGTATTTTGAGTGAAATACGTTTTTATTTCAGACGATGTAAATTTATGATTCATTTGTTCTTTTATCTCGTAAACATGTGCTTAAAACAATAAAAAAAACAACAACATTGGTATCAGTAAAGAAAGAGAAAGGAGGAGATGGAGTTAGAGAAAGAGGAGGAAGAAGAGGAAGAAGAGACAGTGAGAACGCCAAATTTCCTTTCTTATTGTTTTGAACAGCCCCCTTAGATTGAGAAGGAGAGAGAGAGAGAGAGAGAGAGAGAGAGAGAGAGAGAGAGAGAGAGAGAGAGAGAGAGAGCCCCCTCTCTCTTGCGTCTCATCGGTATATCTTTTTAGCTAGCCATTTAAGGATAAAGGTTAATGAGTTTCATTTGGTACAATTTGATTATTTAGTAGAACGGCTCAACAATAATTTGTTTACATTGGACTTGAATTCGACAATGTTGCAGTCAGCTTGGAAGCAGTCCAGCGGTATTGAGTTCCACAGACGGGTAGTTCTAGGAAATAGACTTTTCTCATGGAAGTTTCATTTAGTTTTTGGCAGAGAGAGAGAGAGAGAGAGAGAGAGAGAGAGAGAGGGGGGGGGGAATTATTGACAGTGGTAGTAAGTAGATCAGGGGGGGGGACATAGATTGAAGCTCAGCCGAGCACCTGCCATGAAAATAACGATAGAGTAGAGAAAGACTATCAACTTCTCTTTTGTGAGAAAGTGATAGTAAGGAGAAGAAGAGGACATCGCCCACTAGATTTCGAAGTCAGTTTTGTACTCTGTCAAGGCAATATTTAATAATTAAAAGAATATGTGTAGGTCAAAACGAATGTTGTCAGTGTCTCTGAATGGATGAGAGGAATGAGAGCTTGCTATGGCTAAACTAATCTATTTATAATGACGCATATTCTTCTAATCTATTCAACGGGATTGAACGCATTCCTTTTGATCTCTTCACATTCTATATAAGCTACATTTCGCTTCTTCCCACGACGCTCGTGTCTTTCCCAGCACCGCCCAAATGTTTCTACTCTCTATCCACGTGTATTTCAGGTGTAATTTCATCCTGTTTCTGGACCGTCTTCACCACCACCACCACTCCCACCAACACCAACAGCAACACTAACACCAACAACACCAACAACACCAACAACACCAACACCAACACCAACACCATCAACACCAACACCAACACCAACACCAACACCAACACCAACACCAACACTAACACCAACAACACCAACACCAACACCACAAACACCACCAACACCACCAACAACACCAACACCAACACCAACACTAATACCACCACCACAACACCAACGCACACACCAACACCAACACCACCAACACCAACACTAACATCAACCCCACCAACACCAACACCAACACCACCAACACCAACACCAACATCAACACCACAAATACCACCAACACCAACACCAACACCAACAACACCAACACCAACACCACCAACACCAACAGCACCACCAACAACACCAACACCAACACCAACACTAACACCAACACCACAACACCAACGCACACACAAACACCAACACCACCAACACCAACACCAACATCAACACCACCAACACCAACACCAACACCAACACCACCAACACCAACACCAACATCAACGCCACAAATACCACCAACACCAACACCAACACCACCAACACCAACACCAACACCAACACCACAACACCAACACCAACACCACCAACACCAACACCAACACCAACATCAACACCACCAACACCAACACCAACACCAACACCACCAACACCAACACCAACATAAACACCACAAATACCACCAACACCAACACCAACACCAACACCAACAACACCAAAACCAACACCAACACCAACACCAACACCAACACACCAACCAACACCAACAGACCAACATCAACACCACAAATACATCCAACACCAACACCACCAACACCAACACCAACATCAATACCACAAATACCACCAACACCAACACCAACACCACCAACACCAACACCAACATCAACACCACAAATACCACCACCACCAACACCACCATGAACACCACAAATACCACCAACACCAACACCACCACTACCACCACCTCCACCACCACCACCACCACCAACACCAACACCAACACCACCACCACCACCACCACCACCACACCCAACACCAACACCAACACCAACACCAACACACTAACCAACACCAACACCAACACCAACACCACCAACACCACCACCAACACCAACACAAACACCACCAACACCAACACCAACACCAACACCAACACCAACATCAACACCACCAACACCAACACCAACACCACCAACACCAACACCAACACCAACACCACAAATACCACCAACACCAACACCAACACCAACAACACCAACACCAACACCAACACACCAACCAACACCAACACACCAACATCAACACCACAAATACATCCAACACCAACACCACCAACACCAACATCAACACCACAATTACCACCAACAATAACACCAACACCAACACCAACACCAACATCAACACCACAAATACCACCAACACCAACACCAACACCACCAACACCAACACCACCATGAACACCACAAATACCACCAACACCAACACTAACACCAACACCACCACTACCACCACCTCCACCACCAACACCACCAACACTAACACCAACACCAACACCAACACCACAAATACCACCAACACCAACACCAACACCAACACCAACACCAACACCAACACACCAACCAACACCAACACCAACACCACCAACACCACCACCAACACCAACACCAACACCAACAACAACAACATTAGCATCATCATCTTTCTCGTAGTCTGGATGACTGCTGGGGCGTCAAAGATGACCTGGCAACCAATTTTCTCCATCTCTCCCGATCTTCTGCCTTCGTGAGCGTGTTACTCAGCACCACACCCAGTTCACTTCATGATGCTGTCTGTCCCCCCACCCCTTCTTCCTCCCTGTGCAGTTTCTCCTCTTTATTTATGTACAGTTCCTCTCAGAATTGTCTTTGAGAGACCTGATGGTCGTGGACATGACTATACCACTTCATTTTCCTCTTCTTCACAGTGGTCAGTAGATCTTCCTATGGCCCCATTGGTTATCTAAGTTCGTTCTTCATTTCCTCATTTACCTGTAGATATAGCTAGCTATTTGTAATAACTCGTATTTCTCTCACCTATTGAGAGGAACTGACCACAGTCCTTCTGACCTCTACACATTCCATCTAAGCTTCATTTGGTTTTTTCCTATCACGCCCGTGCTTTTTCAACTCTGCTCAGATTTTTCTACTCTCTCTCTCTCTCTCTCTCTCTCTCAACGTGTAGTTTATGTATGAATTTATCCACTCATGAATAAGCTTTCAATAAACCAGAAACGAAATATCGATTCTTCTCGCTTGTTTGATGTGATGTTTTGTCTTATATTTGACGTTCGTTTATACCTTGTTCCATTCCTATACATTCTCAATCACACATACACACACCCACACACCCACACACACACACACACACACACATATATATATATAGGAGTTCGAAAATATATGTTGTAGTATATATTTTCTATTCTTATTACATACCATCCTCTTCCAGGTGAAAGCTCGATAATTGTCGACTTGTAAAAACAGAGCATATATAAATAATCAAGATGTTGGTACATTCCAAAGGCCAAGATTTTATTTATCTTACGAAACCTTTTTTTGAAACAATAACTTTTGGTATAATGTTACGGTTCTGTTTCGTACAGCAAGGGACAACCCAACATTTGTATGTCAATATCGGATTTTTCCTCTCTGAACTACTCAGAAAGACACAAAAGGTTTACAATTCGAAAAAAAATGTACATTGCATGTGACAAAAATAAAAGTCCGAAAATCAAAACAACCTTGAACCACTTTCTCTAGATATATATTTTTAATATGGCAAGTAAGCTACACAGAAACGCTTATGCCTTATCCCTGAATGAATTCATCGATCTAAATGCGTTTAGCCTGACAAATTGTTTCGGGAATGAAACACAAATGTGTCTCGCAGTTTACTTGCTGTAATACATTTTCAAACTTCTATGTAAGTCTATTCATGTATTGAGCACTTTTCAAATAACTTCTGGAACAAATATATGCATACTCTTTTATCTTATAATATAATTATATAAAACACACATACACATACACATACACATACACATACACATACACACACATATGTATATATATATATATTATGATATATAATGAAGTAATAAAATAAGGTGTCAATCAAATTTTATTAGAATATGTTTATGTATTTGTGTATTTAATTTTATATATTTTAAAAGCTTAATTTTATTACATGTAGTAGTATAACTGCGGTAATGGTCATCTGAAGAGAAGAATTATCTTTGAAAACTCATGAGCTAAGGACTTAAGGATACTTTGCTTGAACTTTGAATTCTAATAAAATTTGATTGACACCTTATTTTATTACTTCATTTTATATTATAATATTAATGCTCTATCCAGTATATTGAGCTTCAGTTTTTATCCGGATGTTTCACTAATTATAAGATATTAGTTGACGCTTATATCTTTTGTTGTATTGCTTCATATATATATATATATATATATATATATATATATATATATATATATATATATATATATATATATATATATTTACTGTATATATACTGTATATATATATATATATTGCATTTTTACTGAATATACTGGGTATATATATAAAGTGCATATGTCTACTGTATATATATATATACATATATATATATTTATTTATTAATTAATTTTTGTGTACATAAACGAATATATATATATATATATATATATATATATATATATTCAATTTTCTTTCACCCGCTATTTCAGAGACTCCAACCAAGAGATCTTTTTAAGATTCTAACCGTTCCTTTTAAGCGCTATTGTTTGCATATCTTTTGCACTTGGTTCATCGGGTATATTCGCCAGGTAGTTTTAAACATTCTTTTTCATGAGTCCGGTTGCTCCTATAATGATTTGAATGATGGAGATCTTCCTAAGATTCCAGTTTCTTTTCATGTCGTACATAAGACATTTATATTTTATATATATATATATATATATATATATATATATATATATATATATATATATATATATATATATATAAACAAAGTTGTGTGTTCGTGTATCAAAGTTAAACTACTAATCTAAGAGCCAGACTACTAAATTTGTAATCAGCACCTTTCATACAGATTCTATATCGATTTTCTTGAAACATTTTAAAACCCTTTATTAAAAATTAAAAGTACGCAAAAATAGCATTAGTAACTAATGTTCCGACATTTTTAGCGTCTCCTCCTCCTCAAGCCGACCGAACAACATCCGTATAATAATCTGAAACTTTTCACTAAAAGTCAGAAAAAAGTAAAAAAACATGAAAAATAAGTCAAGATTGTTTTTTAGTCAAATCATTGTTCGTATTTTACATGCATTTTTTTGAATTACAAAAAAATAGTTTTCTTTATGTTTACTTATTTTTTTTAATAATCGAACTATTATAGATCAATTCGGAGATTTAAAACAGATCAAAAATGTTGTATTCTTACGCCGAACTCAACAGTTTTAGTAGGTTCAGAAGCCACGATGTTTTCGTTTGATTGGTGGCCGTGTTGATAAACGTTCACCTCCAGTTCCAATGTTTTATGCCATCTTTTAAAGTTCAGATACCACACTCTACAACTGTTACCTTTTTTTTGCGATTGCGTTGCAGCAGAATCATACACCCGGATAATTCACGTGTTTATTTTTAATTGTTTTTATCCTAATAATAAAAACACCCATTGTTTTTTAATTATTTTATGGCGATATAAAGTAAAAAGAAAATTGTTTGAACTAACGTACTGAAGAGAAATATTACAGAAACCAGGTGCTGACGGGTATTGAAGCTAGTTATTTCATATATATATATATATATATATATATATATATATATATATATATATATATATATATATATATATATTATTTGTAGTTCCTAGAAAAACCCGCCTAGTAGAGCACTGTAAGTGTAGTATTAACACAGCATGACGTCGCTAGCTATAAATGCATTGTTCATTTCATTACGTTGAACGCTCTTATGACGTCAAACCACCGGATAAAGTATTAAAATTATCACTGTTTATTTGCTATTCAGCGGTGGCCTAGTGGTCTTAGATGTTGGGATTAAAGTTGTAAAATACTCGGAATCCGGGGTTTCAGATCGCATGACCAGTAGTGAATAGTCATATCTCTATGCAGATGAGTCCTGATTATAAAGGACTAAACGTATACGTATATAGATAATAAACAAAACAAATATGCATTATATATATATATATATATATATATATATATATATATATATATATATATATATATATATAAATATATATTAATACGATAGCATGTGTGTTTGTGTGTAACGATTCCGGCAAAAGCTCTGCGCATGCGTGCCGCACCTAAATTTTGAAAAACATTCAACTCGCCTAATTTTCGAAATATTTCAAGTATTTCCCTTTGGCGCAACGGTTAGCGACATAGTATTTTTGACTTCGGCCCGAATGGTTTATAGTTCGATCACAACCAACCTCTAAGATTTTTTTTTCTACATTTCGAGGGGAAGGAGAAGAGAGGTAGGGAGGAGACGACCGGAAGACACATATTAATAAAATAGCGTGTGTGATTTTGCGTGTCATGCTTACATCAAAAGCAACGACCTTCCGAATCTTTGTATGCTAATCATGAATTGGCTTGGCCTTTTGGCTAAGATCAAAGTGTAGTATCTGTTCCGATGGATACTGCACTCCATAGACTGGTATTGTCTTGGCCTTCGAGGCTTGATTTACGCCGGTCTATTGGTCTGTCCTGTGCAGTTCTAGGAGGCCCACCCTCCCAGGCTTCGCCTCCCCTTTTTTGGGAGGAGTAAGTTTATTGCATACTGCCTGGGGCGCCTAACCGGGGAATGCCAACGGGGCTGTCCAGGCAATTTTTAATGGCCAGAGTGCTCACCTTCTCGAGCGCTGACTTTTCAAACCCCACTTTCCCGACCCGACCTTGGGTCACATCTTACTTGTGGGAGTAAGATAAAACTGGCCTTGTGCCTAACTCCTGGAGAGGAGTAAATAAATATTCATAAATTGGAGCCAAATTTAATTTAATCGAAAACATTTACAAAGTAAGGTTTAGTCGTCGAAGTATTGTATATAAAGAAGTTTTGTAAATTGTTTCATGTATTGTTCATTTTTTAAAAATAAATATACAAGTCATATCATATTTTATTCAAACATGTATAGGTTAGGAACAAGATAATTAGTATTAAAAACACCATTTCGTGTAATTTACACGGGTCCCGCTAGTATATATTATAATTATTTCATGCATCCACATACAATTTTATGAATAGATATAATTTTTTTATGCATCAGTTTTCAGTATTTCCTTCAACAGTGCTCGATACGTTACAAGAGCTAGGTAGTAAGCTATGAAAATATATTTATGGCAAATAAGCCCCACAGAGGCTACTGTGTTTCATCCCTAGAGGGAATCTTCAGTCATTTTAGCCTGCCAATTCCCTCTGGGGAAGAAATGCGGAAGCCTCTGTGTAGCTTAATTGTCATAAATATATTTATAGAACTTACTATAAATATATATATATATATATATATATATATATATATACTTCCACAGTATATATATATATATATATATATATATATATATATATATATATATATATATATATATATATATATATATATATATATATATATACATAATAGCTACACTGGTTTTACAAGAACCCGTCGCCTCACCATGTATCTTGTGAACTTTAGCTCAACTTACCAACATCTACAAAAACATAGCTGCCCTCTCTCTGATTTAAGACAAATTCTAGTTAATAACACTAAAATGATACATTCTGAAACCAATTTAAAACAATTGAAAATACTGGAAGCTATCTGCATAAAAACACAACAACCTAAAATTAATAATATCACATATTAAACCAGTGGTAACATTTTAAAATGCTTAGCGTTATGCGATTTTGTTCTGTGATACCATCCAGCGTCGCTGAATTAAAATCGTAAACGACTATCCTGCGCGTTTCTCCGCCGTTTTTTGTTAAATCCTCTTATTTCTCCAGGTTTTTTGTTCACCTAAAAGGAATTCGACGAAGAATCAAACACGTACGTGAAACCTATGGGACATTTATTATTATTTTTATTTTAATACTAAAAAAAAATCAGAAAAATTGAAAAAAATAGCAAAAAGTATAATTAAACAGATGAATTATGTTATGTTTAACAATGTTTGCATATATATATATATATATATATATATATATATATATATATATATATATATATATATATATAATAAAAAATGTATTACGGATACAGTTTTGAAATATTTACTTTGACAGCTCACACACACACACACACACACACACACACACACACACACACACATATATATATATATATATATATATATATATATATATATATATATATATATATATATATATATAATAATGGTAATAATCCAGGTAAAAAATATCCATAGGGTGGTAATCCAGATAATTTTAACTGGGTTCATAAAAAGTGCTCAATATTAAAATAGAGCTTTATATATGATAATTTAAAAAAAAAAATGTGTTTAAAATTATTTTTTGTACATGTCTGTATAAATAAAAAAAAATATCATATATATATATATATATATATATATATATATATATATATATATATATATATGTGTGTGTGTGTTTGTGTGTGTGAAATAGTATGTTGTGTTGACAATTTTTAGAATATCGTTTCGTATCAGAATATCAAAAATGTTTAAAAGCTAAACACGCTAAACATTTTGGTTTAAATAAAACTTTTGTATACTTGAAAGATAAGCAAGATAGATTTTATCTCCGAAGGACAAAAAACAGGTATTCATGAAAAGAAAATCGCTCGAGAAAGATCATATCTTTAAAGTAACTCAAAGTTTATTTCAAAGAAAAATAATTATCGTTTTGGCTTTAAAATTATACATATATATATATATATATATATATATATATATATATATATATATATATATATATATATATATATATATATATATATATATATATATATATATATATTATATATATATATATATATATATATATATATATATATATAATATATAAATATAACCACCAACGTTGATGATTCACTAAGGTGTTAAGATTTAAGATGATGTCAGAGATATGTGGATAGACATATGTAAACGTTTCTTTATCTCGTTGACTATATTATGTTTCCCTTACGACAGCTAAACATTTATATATTTTTCACATTAATTCTTTATACACACATATATATATATATATATATATATATATATATATATATATATATATATATATATATATATATATATATATATAGTAGGATCAAAATAAACCAAAGTGAAAACTTTTAGTAGATGGAACCTATTGTGAAAAGGATTAGCTCAATATACGAGATAGAGCAATAGTAATTAATAATTTTTAATAATAATTCTCATATTTTTCAAATATTTGAACTTTGGTTTTTTTCGAAAGCCAACTTATCCATCTGTATTTCTCCTCTGATGATAAGATTTCGATCTTTGAAAAGCCTTGGCTTAAGGAAAGAAAAATAAACACTAGTTTATTACTGATTACACCTTGCATTGAACAATTGAAATTTGAAATAAATTTGGACAATCGTCGCATATTTATCACTCTTTTTTCTTCTATCTCTCTCTCTCTCTCTCTCTCTCTCTATATATATATATATATATTGTTTCTACATTTTGGTTTTGGGGAATTTGCATTTGATTAATACCGCTGGAGAGCCATGAATTTTATAGCTGTTCTGTTTTTAAATCTCCGAAACAGTTACAAGGTAAACAGCTGATTATCCCAGTTTTATATTTTAGAATTTAAGTTAAGGTCCCCTATTTTTGTTTCACTATTTTATACTTGAATTCACTTTCTGTATTTGTAAATTCTTCAGTCGTAAATCGGCTTCTGCAAGTGCTAAGTCTGCGATATTTTGGAATTAGTTAGTATCCCTGTATTTAAACTGCATTTTTTTTTTGTTAAAAATGAATAAAAGCTTCTTTAAACTATATATATATATATATATATATATATATATATATATATATATATATATATATATATATATATATATATATATATATATATATATATATGTAAGTAAATTTCGTGTATAACAGAATCGTAGGATTAATTTTAGAGGAAGCATTATTAAAATCAATATAACAGACGAGTGGAAAAAAAAATAAATAAATAAAAGGAAAATTGTTAAAATTACCTTAAGGCCTTATCGTCTGACCCTCTGAGAG
>OY744547.1:53657381-53697381 GCA_963556195.1 Sepiola atlantica
TTCATGCTAAAGTTTGAAATTGCATTTCTAGAAGCATGCACGTGACTCTGTTATTCATGCTAAAGTTTGAAATTGCATTTCTAGAAGCATGCACGTGACTCTGTTATGCATGATTAAGTTTGAAATTGCATTTCTAGAAGCGTGCACGTGACTCTATTATTTATGTTTGAGTATGAAATTGCATTTCTAGAAGCATGCACGTGACTCTGTTATTCATGCTAAAGTTTGAAATTGCATTTCTAGAAGCATGCACGTGACTCTGTTATGCATGATTAAGTTTGAAATTGCATTTCTAGAATCGTGCACGTGACTCTATTATTTATGTTTGAGTATGAAATTACATTTCTAGAAGCATGCACGTGACTCTGTTATTCATGCTTAAGTTTGAAATTGCATTTCTAGAAGCATGCACGTGACTCTGTTATTCATTCTTAAGTTTGAAATTGCATTTCTAGAAGCGTGCACGTGACTCTATTATTTATGTTTGAGTATGAAATTGCATTTCTAGAAGCATGCACGTGACTCTGTTATTCATGCTAAAGTTTGAAATTGCATTTCTAGAAGCGTGCACGTGACTCTATTATTTATGTTTGAGTATGAAATTGCATTTCTAGAAGCATGCACGTGACTCTGTTATTCATGCTAAAGTTTGAAATTGCATTTCTAGAAGCATGCACGTGACTCTGTTATTCATGCTAAAGTTTGAAATTGCATTTCTAGAAGCATGCACGTGACTCTGTTATTCATGCTAAAGTTTGAAATTGCATTTCTAGAAGCATGCACGTGACTCTGTTATGCATGATTAAGTTTGAAATTGCATTTCTAGAAGCATGCACGTGACTCTGTTATTCATGCTTAAGTTTGAAATTGCATTTCTAGAAGCGTGCACGTGACTCTGTTATGCATGATTAAGTTTGAAATTGCATTTCTAGAAGCGTGCACGTGACTCTATTATTTATGTTTGAGTATGAAATTGCATTTCTAGAAGCATGCACGTGACTCTGTTATTCATGCTAAAGTTTGAAATTGCATTTCTAGAAGCATGCACGTGACTCTGTTATTCATGCTAAAGTTTGAAATTGCATTTCTAGAAGCATGCACGTGACTCTGTTATTCATGCTAAAGTTTGAAATTGCATTTCTAGAAGCATGCACGTGACTCTGTTATGCATGATTAAGTTTGAAATTGCATTTCTAGAAGCGTGCACGTGACTCTATTATTTATGTTTGAGTATGAAATTGCATTTCTAGAAGCATGCACGTGACTCTGTTATTCATGCTAAAGTTTGAAATTGCATTTCTAGAAGCATGCACGTGACTCTGTTATGCATGATTAAGTTTGAAATTGCATTTCTAGAATCGTGCACGTGACTCTATTATTTATGTTTGAGTATGAAATTACATTTCTAGAAGCATGCACGTGACTCTGTTATTCATGCTTAAGTTTGAAATTGCATTTCTAGAAGCATGCACGTGACTCTGTTATTCATTCTTAAGTTTGAAATTGCATTTCTAGAAGCGTGCACGTGACTCTATTATTTATGTTTGAGTATGAAATTGCATTTCTAGAAGCATGCACGTGACTCTGTTATTCATGCTAAAGTTTGAAATTGCATTTCTAGAAGCGTGCACGTGACTCTATTATTTATGTTTGAGTATGAAATTGCATTTCTAGAAGCATGCACGTGACTCTGTTATTCATGCTAAAGTTTGAAATTGCATTTCTAGAAGCATGCACGTGACTCTGTTATTCATGCTAAAGTTTGAAATTGCATTTCTAGAAGCATGCACGTGACTCTGTTATTCATGCTAAAGTTTGAAATTGCATTTCTAGAAGCATGCACGTGACTCTGTTATGCATGATTAAGTTTGAAATTGCATTTCTAGAAGCATGCACGTGACTCTGTTATTCATGCTTAAGTTTGAAATTGCATTTCTAGAAGCGTGCACGTGACTCTGTTATGCATGATTAAGTTTGAAATTGCATTTCTAGAAGCATGCACGTGACTCTGTTATTCATTCTTAAGTTTGAAATTGCATTTCTAGAAGCGTGCACGTGACTCTATTATTTATGTTTGAGTATGAAATTGCATTTCTAGAAGCATGCACGTGACTCTGTTATTCATGCTAAAGTTTGAAATTGCATTTCTAGAAGCGTGCACGTGACTCTATTATTTATGTTTGAGTATGAAATTGCATTTCTAGAAGCATGCACGTGACTGTTATTCATGCTAAAGTTTGAAATTGCATTTCTAGAAGCATGCACGTGACTCTGTTATTCATGCTAAAGTTTGAAATTGCATTTCTAGAAGCATGCACGTGACTCTGTTATGCATGATTAAGTTTGAAATTGCATTTCTAGAAGCATGCATGTGACTGTTATTCATGCTAAAGTTTGAAATTGCATTTCTAGAAGCATACACGAGACTCTGTTATTCATGCTTAAGTTTGAAATTGCATTTCTAGAAGCATGCACGTGACTCTGTTATACATGCTAAAGTTTTAAATTGCATTTCTAGAAGCGTGCACGTGACTGTTATTTATGCTTAAGTTTGAAATTACATTTCTAGAAACGTGCACGTTACTATGTTAGTTATTCTTAAGTTTGAAATTGCATTTCTAGAAGCGTGCACATGACTCTGTTATTTATGCTAAAGTTTGAAATTGCATTTCTAGACGCATGCACGTAACTCTGTGTCCGTGCTTATGTGTTAAATAACATTTGTAGAAGCGCACAAGGTACAAATTTCATTGCAGATCACGCACATTGGACGGACGTCTTTGACGAATGGATTTGTTCATGCTTTTTTTTTAAATAATGAAAACACCAAAACAGAATTTAAATTAATAAATGAACAAAAAAATTCACAGCTTCCCAAAATTTGAGTAAATGTCGGTGAAACACCCACATCAATTTTTTTTATGAAAAGATATTCTTTTATTAAAAAGTGTTTGAATAACTGTATTTTAAAAATCACATTTCGAAATATCTCCTGTTCAACCCTTTCTTCGATTCCCATTCTCTTTTATCTCTTGTGCCAATATTTTTATGTGTACATCTTTGCAATAAAAATGATCCATCCATTTTTCGATATAGTCTTTTATTTCTCACCATTTAGAGTACCTTATATGTCAAGGGATGAGAGTACCTTAGAAACCGTATACTTTAAGCTGAGGAGAATCCTGCGAGGTTATGCGAAGTAAGTTTTGAAATAATAAATTGTTAAATTCTAGCATCTACATCAACAGGAACGCTTTAAATTCTTCCTTTTTAACCCTAGCGTGTTAAATCATTCAAACCTCGAATTACCAGAGTTAGAAAACAATGTGGCAAATAACCAAGGTCGGCGTTACACATTAGATGGATGCCTAGGGTGACAAAATATTGAGGGTGTAATAAATTCTGTCTAAACTAAGTACGAGACAACCCGTGACCCGTTGACTCAGTATTTGTTGGATTCCGTATTTTCTCTCTTCCCCCCATTCAACCTCTTCCCTATACGCTCTTCCCAACTCTCTATCTTTCTTCCCTTGTCTGTCTTATTTTGAACAATTTAATTATTGCTGATTGATTAATAATACACAAATAATTAAACAAATAGGAATAAATAAATACAGTCACACATAAATAAATAAACTAGTAAATATTATCTCCATCTCTCTTTTTTGCCACATTTTTCGTTTTTCATCATATTTTGCGTTTTTAAAACTTTTCACGCGATAAATTTTACATAGAAATTATTTTCCTTCTTTCCCCTTTTTTAATTCAAAACGTTGCATTGATTTTCACATGTGTATACTTAAATGTTACACCCTATCTCAGACTTTCGCCCCTTCCAACATAGGCCCTACCGTGTTTAACACAATGACCCAGACAAAAACCTTTCTTTCAAGGCCGAATTAATAAACTCATCTCAACCAGCACGTCCCTCCCACAGCCTAAAATCTCTATATACTGCTGCTGCTGCTTGACACGCAGTTTTGGTTCTGCCTTCTCACTTTTTAAAACTTTTCTTTCAATCGCAAACCACTTGCAGGCAAATCAAATTGATGCTTGTTTGATTTTTTCTTCATTTTTCTACATCCTCAGGAAGTATTACAAATGAAGACGAAACGTTGATGAAAACATAAATAATATAGTTTTTTTCATTTTCCATATATAGGCCACCTTTTCTTCAACTTATTCGACAAACACTTCTCCAACACACAACCTGCGCAAACTTCGTAACAGAAATTCTATTAAGGTTAGCTACTCCACTGCCCCATTCATAAGAAAAACTATCTCTGCGGAGCCTAAAGCAATAGTAAACGCAGGCTGCTCATGCCAGGACTAAAACAACTGCCCCTAGAGGGGAATTGCAAAATCGATTCACTCGTATATGAAGCCACCGTCACAAACTAGACTACCAGTAGAGCAGAAAAATACATTGCCATGACGACGGGGAAGCTTCAAGGAAAGACTGTACGCACACAGAAACACCTTCAGATACAAAAGCAAATACAGCACTCGCGACCCGGATATGGCAACTTAAAGATGAAAAGACACTCTTCACCATCAAATGGAAAGTAATTGAGAGAAGACCATCTTTCTTTCCAGCCATAAATAGATGTCCTCTGTGTGACGCAAAAATACAATATATTAAGGGCCATCATTACCCCAAATACAATATGCTTGAATATTTCCGAGAAGAAATCTTTAAAGGATGCATGCAGGAGACAAGCACTACTCATAAATTGAACTTACCGATACACATAAAGGCCTATCTCTCCCTCTGCCAAATACATAACCCCATAATTGCTCCACTAAATACCGACTTCCACTCCGGAAAATTCTCCCAACTATAACCCCACATAAATATAAATAAAATTAAAAAATAGTAACAAATACTTAATCGGCCCATATCCACACCACTATTCAAGAGCAATATTTATAACTTTCCCAAAAATATTTCTCCAGTCATTAAGAGGGTAAAACCCCTATTTCACATTATTATTACTCCCATAAGACCCCACCATTTCTCCATCATAATGCTAATCTCCTATCTTCCAAACAGATCCAATCTTGCCGTCCTAATCCTTACTCTTATCTCTAAACCAGTCTTAATCAGTATACCCATATTTTGACTCCCATAAGCCTTCACTATACACTAGTTAATAATGTTAAATCCTGAATACAAATCATTCAAAAACCCTGCAGAGTTACTGTCCTAAGACTGCCCGTATGATATTTTTATTTAAATTCCTTTAGGATTGATTTAAAGTCCTTTAATCCAGGATTTACACTTGAATTTAATGTTGTTGTTTAAACCTTTTTATCATTTCATAAGTATAATCCTTAAACCCATTTTCTCTCCCTAATTTCTTTAAAAGACACATTATCAAACCCCAAAACAGTAACCGCCAAATATACGCCACTTATAAACGAGATTTATATAGAAATATTTTTTATTTTTATTTTTTTATTTTTTATATCTTTTTAAAACTACTTTAGTTTTAAATCTCATCTTTTACTTTTCACTCCCACCCTTTTTTCTAACCTTATTAAAACTTCCTAACTAAACCTTCCTTACACTAAATTTAAACAAACATACATAGCACTCTAAGCAAATAACGCGTCCTAACGAGAGTGACACGTGACTTCACATTTTCGAAACAGATCACAACAGAAGCTGAAGCGAGCCCTTCTGTGCTTGAAACCGACGGTACGAATGTTGTACTAATTTTTCTGTACCAATATATATATATATATATATATATATATATATATATATATATATATATATATATGAGAATACTCATCAAAGACAAATGATACCCCTAAAAAAATAACACAAAGTATCCGGCAGCAGTCCGACCACGCGTTTTTTTTCTGGGGAGGTATCATTTGTCTTTGCTGCCTTTTTCCTCACGTGAGTCTATCCTATGCCCTCCTGATTTATCAGAATTTTATCAGATCTCGCCTTTTGAGTCTCCCCAGGGGTTTTGAAGTTTTTTCATCGTTTTTTTCTTCTGTGTTTTTTCCTCTGTCTTTGGACTGTATCTTTTTCTTTCGTGTGAATCAGACGATTCTGGTGTTTGCATTAGTTTCCCTGATGTTTTTCTAGTTAGAAATATTTCTGGAAAGACATCGGGTAACTACGGGTAGGACCACGAAAAGGTTGCCAACATCCCTAAGTAAAAGTGGTTCTGTGAAACCGACTGGATTCGAACTTGGAACACCCAGGTCTTCAGTCCTTAACCACCGTCACTCCCTTTGTACTGTATGAGTTTTTCTACAACTCAACCATATATTTCTATCGTTCTATGGTGGCTGACGAATAGACTTTCGAACTGTAAGTTTTGTTCCATCTGCCAAGAAACACGTGTAGGGCTACGAATAGATTAATATAGAAAACTAATGGTTTTGTATGTAAGACGAAAATGTAAATGATATATCTCCACTGAAGTGCGAAAATAAAGAATTGAAGGAACTGATGTAAATTATGTGGAATTGAAAAGAATATTATATATATATATATATATATATATATATATATATATAAATGTATAGAGAGAGAGAAAGAGAGAGAGACTGTGGTATAAATACCTCCCACATTTAAAACTATTACCTACGAACTTATGCATATGCCAATGATGTTTTCGTTTAGCTAATGACTTACTTATAAATACTGTCTTTAATCAATACCCTTTTTAAATGGTTTACATGGTGTTTGTGTCCATAGAAAAGCTTTGAAGAGTGGTGAATCTGTAATTACAACACATAGAGCCTTTTGGAAGACCTCGAATCATTCGAATCATTCGAGGCAGTGTCAGACATTCTGTTACTCAGTCTCCTACATGTTCAGATCGCAAACATGCCGCTTCTTTGGGATTGTCTACACACTGATCATAATTGCCATCCATACAAATTAATGATTGCTCAGGAACTAAACAAATGCGACTGGAAAAATGCCAAGTCATGTTGTGACGCTGCCCGTCAAAATATTTCTGTTTCTTTGGATGGTGGAAAACAGCGAATAGAGATCACAACCTAGAAGATGCAATTTTTAAAACCAAAAAAACAAAAACTGTAATCATTTATTTAAACAACAACAACATTAACTTTTCTAAAATCTTGTTTCATTATTGTTTTGTCCACCTTTCAAATATGGGAAGTATTTCTGCCGACCCCTGTATTTATTCTTATTTTTAGAGCCTTATATATATATATATATATATATATATATATATATATATATATATATATATATATATATATATATATATATATATATATATATATATTTGTTATTGTTTATATTTTTATCTATGGACGTATACGTTTGTCTTTTTCAATCAAGACTCATCAGCATAGAAGTACGACTATTCACCACCGGTCACACGATTCGAAACCCTGGACTACAAGTATTTTCCAACTCCCGTCCAACGTCGCTAACCGCTAGGCCAGTTCTGAACAGCTTATAAACAATGATAATTTTAACACATTAACGGCGGCGAAGCGAACAGGCATTCAAACTTCTATAAGTGAAGGAACGATGCATAGAGCAAGTGACGCTACGCTGTGTTACTACTACCATTTTACAGTGCTCTACTTTGTAACGAGGAGCTTCAAATATAAATATTTGTTATTGTTTATATATATATATATATATATATATATATATATATATATATAAAAATCGTCGTTTTAATTTTAAATTTTTAATTCATCATACAGTCGTTTCAGCCGAAACAACAAAAGAAAATTAACTGATTTACAACAGATTAGAAATTGGATAAATGACATTTATATCGAATTTGATTTTTCGATGTTTACCAAAATGTGTTTTATTTAATCACCGAAAGGTTTTCGACGTAAGAATTCTGTTTCAAAAAGTTTTTGACCGTTGGTTTTGAGTTTTGTATGGATCTCATAGCATCGAAAGGCACAATTTTATTTCACAATTTTATTTTGAATTTGAACTTGGTTGACAACCACTGAAGGGCCAGATTCTTAAAATCCATCGTTATGCAAGGAAACATTATACTTTTCTACGACGGTATGATGAATAAAAAACATAGATTTGATTATATATATATATATATATATATATATATATATATATATATATATATATATATATATATATATATATATATATATATATATATATATATAATTGAGGCTACCAACATTTATAAAACACTTTTTTCAAAAATTATTTATTATTATATTGTCGCATGATTTTATAATTTTATAACGCGTTTCAAGCATCTACGCTCTCTTCAGATATTTCTTCCATTCAAAAAAACTGTTTTGAGTTACACACACACACACATATATATATATATATATATATATATATATATATATATATATATATATATATATATATATATATATATGTATATGTATAGTACTCCAGGTAAAGTAAACATCCACAGAATAGGAATCCAAACAATTTCAACTATTAAATAGAGCTTTTATGCATATGATTATTTTTATTCATACAGACATGCACTATATCTGTGACATTGGCATGTCGATGTTATCGATCTACAGCTGTTAAACACTGAGATCTCATCAGGTAGAATCCGAATCCGATCTTTCTCTCAGATCATATTTCGGGAGAAAGAAATGGTGGAGAAAAAAAGAGAAAGGAAAGAAGGAGGAACATTAGCATTTGGAAAGTAACGTGGTCAGACTTGAAACTGAGGAAAATAAAAATAATATAATATAGAATAGAAATAAAAATAAAATACAAATAAAAATAATATAATATAGAATAGAAATAAAAATAAAAATAAAAATAAAAATAATATAATATAGAATAGAAATAAAAATAAAATACAAATAAAAAATAATATAATATAGAATAGAAATAAAAATAAAAATAAAAATAAAAATAATATAATATAGAATAGAAATAAAAATAAAATACAAATAAAAAATAATATAATATAGAATAGAAATAAAAATAAAATACAAATAAAAATAATATAATATAGAATAGAAATAAAAATAAAATACAAATAAAAATAATATAATATAGAATAGAAATAAAAATAAAAATAAAAATAAAAATAATATAATATAGAATAGAAATAAAAATAAAATACAAATAAAAAATAATATAATATAGAATAGAAATAAAAATAAAAATAAAAATAAAAATAATATAATATAGAATAGAAATAAAAATAAAATACAAATAAAAAATAATATAATATAGAATAGAAATAAAAATAAAATACAAATAAAAATAATATAATATAGAATAGAAATAAAAATAAAATACAAATAAAAATAATATAATATAGAATAGAAATAAAAATAAAAATAAAAATAAAAATAATATAATATAGAATAGAAATAAAAATAAAATACAAATAAAAAATAATATAATATAGAATAGAAATAAAAATAAAATACAAATAAAAATAATATAATATAGAATAGAAATAAAAATAAAATACAAATAAAAAATAATATAATATAGAATAGAAATAAAAATAAAATACAAATAAAAAATAATATAATATAGAATAGAAATAAAAATAAAATACAAATAAAAATAATATAATATAGAATAGAAATAAAAATAAAATACAAATAAAAATAAT
The DNA here is from genome assembly GCA_963556195.1 of Sepiola atlantica. NCBI lineage: Eukaryota > Metazoa > Mollusca > Cephalopoda > Sepiida > Sepiolidae > Sepiola > Sepiola atlantica. The sequence goes on from OY744547.1 coordinate 53,666,984, forward strand.
ATAATATAGAATAGAAATAAAAATAAAAATAAAAATAAAAATAATATAATATAGAATAGAAATAAAAATAAAATACAAATAAAAATAATATAATATAGAATAGAAATAAAAATAAAAATAAAAATAAAAATAATATAATATAGAATAGAAATAAAAATAAAATACAAATAAAAAATAATATAATATAGAATAGAAATAAAAATAAAATACAAATAAAAATAATATAATATAGAATAGAAATAAAAATAAAATACAAATAAAAAATAATATAATATAGAATAGAAATAAAAATAAAATACAAATAAAAAATAATATAATATAGAATAGAAATAAAAATAAAATACAAATAAAAATAATATAATATAGAATAGAAATAAAAATAAAAATAAAAATAAAAATAATATAATATAGAATAGAAATAAAAATAAAATACAAATAAAAAATAATATAATATAGAATAGAAATAAAAATAAAATACAAATAAAAATAATATAATATAGAATAGAAATAAAAATAAAATACAAATAAAAAATAATATAATATAGAATAGAAATAAAAATAAAATACAAATAAAAAATAATATAATATAGAATAGAAATAAAAATAAAATACAAATAAAAATAATATAATATAGAATAGAAATAAAAATAAAATACAAATAAAAATAATATAATATAGAATAGAAATAAAAATAAAATACAAATAAAAATAATATAATATAGAATAGAAATAAAAATAAAATACAAATAAAAATAATATAATATAGAATAGAAATAAAAATAAAATACAAATAAAAATAATATAATATAGAATAGAAATAAAAATAAAATACAAATAAAAAATAATATAATATAGAATAGAAATAAAAATAAAATACAAATAAAAATAATATAATATAGAATAGAAATAAAAATAAAATACAAATAAAAAATAATATAATATAGAATAGAAATAAAAATAAAATACAAATAAAAAATAATATAATATAGAATAGAAATAAAAATAAAATACAAATAAAAATAATATAATATAGAATAGAAATAAAAATAAAATACAAATAAAAATAATATAATATAGAATAGAAATAAAAATAAAATACAAATAAAAATAATATAATATAGAATAGAAATAAAAATAAAATACAAATAAAAATAATATAATATAGAATAGAAATAAAAATAAAATACAAATAAAAATAATATAATATAGAATAGAAATAAAAATAAAATACAAATAAAAAATAATATAATATAGAATAGAAATAAAAATAAAATACAAATAAAAAATAATATAATATAGAATAGAAATAAAAATAAAATACAAATAAAAATAATATAATATAGAATAGAAATAAAAATAAAATACAAATAAAAATAATATAATATAGAATAGAAATAAAAATAAAATACAAATAAAAATAATATAATATAGAATAGAAATAAAAATAAAATACAAATAAAAATAATATAATATAGAATAGAAATAAAAATAAAATACAAATAAAAAATAATATAATATAGAATAGAAATAAAAATAAAATACAAATAAAAATAATATAATATAGAATAGAAATAAAAATAAAATACAAATAAAAAATAATATAATATAGAATAGAAATAAAAATAAAATACAAATAAAAAATAATATAATATAGAATAGAAATAAAAATAAAATACAAATAAAAATAATATAATATAGAATAGAAATAAAAATAAAATACAAATAAAAATAATATAATATAGAATAGAAATAAAAATAAAATACAAATAAAAATAATATAATATAGAATAGAAATAAAAATAAAATACAAATAAAAATAATATAATATAGAATAGAAATAAAAATAAAATACAAATAAAAATAATATAATATAGAATAGAAATAAAAATAAAATACAAATAAAAATAATATAATATAGAATAGAAATAAAAATAAAATACAAATAAAAAATAATATAATATAGAATAGAAATAAAAATAAAATACAAATAAAAATAATATAATATAGAATAGAAATAAAAATAAAATACAAATAAAAAATAATATAATATAGAATAGAAATAAAAATAAAATACAAATAAAAAATAATATAATATAGAATAGAAATAAAAATAAAATACAAATAAAAATAATATAATATAGAATAGAAATAAAAATAAAATACAAATAAAAAATAATATAATATAGAATAGAAATAAAAATAAAATACAAATAAAAAATAATATAATATAGAATAGAAATAAAAATAAAATACAAATAAAAATAATATAATATAGAATAGAAATAAAAATAAAATACAAATAAAAAATAATATAATATAGAATAGAAATAAAAATAAAATACAAATAAAAATAATATAATATAGAATAGAAATAAAAATAAAATACAAATAAAAAATAATATAATATAGAATAGAAATAAAAATAAAATACAAATAAAAAATAATATAATATAGAATAGAAATAAAAATAAAATACAAATAAAAAATAATATAATATATAATAGAAATAAAAATAAAATACAAATAAAAATAATATAATATAGAATAGAAATAAAAATAAAATACAAATAAAAAATAATATAATATAGAATAGAAATAAAAATAAAATACAAATAAAAAATAATATAATATAGAATAGAAATAAAAATAAAATACAAATAAAAATAATATAATATAGAATAGAAATAAAAATAAAATACAAATAAAAAATAATATAATATAGAATAGAAATAAAAATAAAATACAAATAAAAAATAATATAATATAGAATAGAAATAAAAATAAAATACAAATAAAAAATAATATAATATAGAATAGAAATAAAAATAAAATACAAATAAAAAATAATATAATATAGAATAGAAATAAAAATAAAAAATACAAATAAAAAGTGATATAATATAGAATAGAAATAAAAATAAAATACAAATAAAAAATAATATAATATAGAATAGAAATAAAAATAAAAATACAAATAAAAAGTGATATAATATAGAATAGAAATAAAAATAAAAATACAAATAAAAAGTGATATAATATAGAATAGAAATAAAAATAAAATACAAATAAAAAATAATATAATATAGAATAGAAATAAAAATAAAAATACAAATAAAAAGTGATATAATATAGAATAGAAATAAAAATAAAATACAAATAAAAAATAATATAATATAGAATAGAAATAAAAATAAAAATACAAATAAAAAGTGATATAATATAGAATAGAAATAAAAATAAAATACAAATAAAAAATAATATAATATAGAATAGAAATAAAAATAAAAAATACAAATAAAAAGTGATATAATATAGAATAGAAATAAAAATAAAATACAAATAAAAATAATATAATATAGAATAGAAATAAAAATAAAAATACAAATAAAAAGTGATATAATATAGAATAGAAATAAAAATAAAAATACAAATAAAAAGTGATATAATATAGAATAGAAATAAAAATAAAATACAAATAAAAAATAATATAATATAGAATAGAAATAAAAATAAAAATACAAATAAAAAGTGATATAATATAGAATAGAAATAAAAATAAAAATACAAATAAAAAGTGATATAATATAGAATAGAAATAAAAATAAAATACAAATAAAAAATAATATAATATAGAATAGAAATAAAAATAAAAATACAAATAAAAAGTGATATAATATAGAATAGAAATAAAAATAAAATACAAATAAAAAATAATATAATATAGAATAGAAATAAAAATAAAAAATACAAATAAAAAGTGATATAATATAGAATAGAAATAAAAATAAAAATACAAATAAAAAGTGATATAATATAGAATAGAAATAAAAATAAAAATACAAATAAAAAGTGATATAATATAGAATAGAAATAAAAATAAAATACAAATAAAAAATAATATAATATAGAATAGAAATAAAAATAAAAATACAAATAAAAAGTGATATAATATAGAATAGAAATAAAAATAAAATACAAATAAAAAATAATATAATATAGAATAGAAATAAAAATAAAAAATACAAATAAAAAATAATATAATATAGAATAGAAATAAAAATAAAAATACAAATAAAAAGTGATATAATATAGAATAGAAATAAAAATAAAAATACAAATAAAAAGTGATATAATATAGAATAGAAATAAAAATAAAATACAAATAAAAAATAATATAATATAGAATAGAAATAAAAATAAAAATACAAATAAAAAGTGATATAATATAGAATAGAAATAAAAATAAAATACAAATAAAAAATAATATAATATAGAATAGAAATAAAAATAAAAAATACAAATAAAAAGTGATATAATATAGAATAGAAATAAAAATAAAATACAAATAAAAATAATATAATATAGAATAGAAATAAAAATAAAAATACAAATAAAAAGTGATATAATATAGAATAGAAATAAAAATAAAATACAAATAAAAAATAATATAATATAGAATAGAAATAAAAATAAAAATACAAATAAAAAGTGATATAATATAGAATAGAAATAAAAATAAAAATACAAATAAAAAGTGATATAATATAGAATAGAAATAAAAATAAAATACAAATAAAAAATAATATAATATAGAATAGAAATAAAAATAAAAATACAAATAAAAAGTGATATAATATAGAATAGAAATAAAAATAAAATACAAATAAAAAATAATATAATATAGAATAGAAATAAAAATAAAAATACAAATAAAAAGTGATATAATATAGAATAGAAATAAAAATAAAATACAAATAAAAAATAATATAATATAGAATAGAAATAAAAATAAAAAATACAAATAAAAAGTGATATAATATAGAATAGAAATAAAAATAAAATACAAATAAAAATAATATAATATAGAATAGAAATAAAAATAAAAATACAAATAAAAAGTGATATAATATAGAATAGAAATAAAAATAAAATACAAATAAAAAATAATATAATATAGAATAGAAATAAAAATAAAAATACAAATAAAAAGTGATATAATATAGAATAGAAATAAAAATAAAAATACAAATAAAAAGTGATATAATATAGAATAGAAATAAAAATAAAATACAAATAAAAAATAATATAATATAGAATAGAAATAAAAATAAAAAATACAAATAAAAAATAATATAATATAGAATAAAAATAAAAATAAAAATACAAATAAAAAGTGATATAATATAGAATAGAAATAAAAATAAAAATACAAATAAAAAGTGATATAATATAGAATAGAAATAAAAATAAAATACAAATAAAAAATAATATAATATAGAATAGAAATAAAAATAAAAAATACAAATAAAAAATAATATAATATAGAATAAAAATAAAAATAAAAATACAAATAAAAAGTGATATAATATAGAATAGAAATAAAAATAAAAATACAAATAAAAAGTGATATAATATAGAATAGAAATAAAAATAAAATACAAATAAAAAATAATATAATATAGAATAGAAATAAAAATAAAAAATACAAATAAAAAATAATATAATATAGAATAAAAATAAAAATAAAAATACAAATAAAAAGTGATATAATATAGAATAGAAATAAAAATAAAAATACAAATAAAAAGTGATATAATATAGAATAGAAATAAAAATAAAATACAAATAAAAAATAATATAATATAGAATAGAAATAAAAATAAAAAATACAAATAAAAAATAATATAATATAGAATAAAAATAAAAATAAAAATACAAATAAAAAGTGATATAATATAGAATAGAAATAAAAATAAAAATACAAATAAAAAGTGATATAATATAGAATAGAAATAAAAATAAAATACAAATAAAAAATAATATAACATAGAATAGAAATAAAAATAAAAAATACAAATAAAAAGTAATATAACATAGAATAGAAATAAAAATAAAAAATACAAATAAAAAGTAATATAACATAGAATAGAAATAAAAATAAAAAATACAAATAAAAATAATATAATATAGAATAGAAATAAAAATAAAAAATACAAATAAAAAATGATATAATATAGAATAGAAATAAAAATAAAAAATACAAATAAAAAATAATATAATATAGAATAGAAATAAAAATACAAAATACAAATAAAAAATAATGTAATATAGAATAGAAATAAAAATAAGAACAAATGAAAAATAAAATAATATAGAATAGAAATAAAAATAAAAAATACAAATAAAAATAATATAACATAGAATAGAAATAAAAATAAAAAATACAAATAAAAATAATATAACATAGAATAGAAATAAAAATAAAAAATACAAATAAAAATAATATAACATAGAATAGAAATAAAAATAAAAAATACAAATAAAAAATAATATAATATAGAATAGAAATAAAAATAAGAAATACAAATGAAAAATAAAATAATATAGAATAGGAATAAAAATAAAAAATACAAATAAAAAATAATATAACATAGAATAGAAATAAAAATAAAAATACAAATAAAAAATAATATAATATAGAATAGAAATAAAAATTAAAAATGCAAATAAAAATACGTATTTTATCATTTTATTCTCCCCAATAATGAGATCTCAGTTTTTAACAGCTGTAGATCGATAACATCGAGATGCAAGTGTCGCAGATTTTGTACATGTCTGTATGACTAAAGATAATCATAATGAATATGCTTCCAATCCATTTTATACAAAAATATGCATTTTAAAATGACGCATTTGAAAATAAAATTCTGATATATATATAATTTAGAATTGATGAATCTGACAAAAAATAGAGATCGGGTGTTTAGCTGGATTTGATTATCGACAGAACCCTCCCTAAAGTCCAACCCTTCCTCACCGTGGTAGGGACGGTGGAAACGTGGTTGTATCAATGCACCCCGGCTAACAGAGCTCTAGTAAAAATCCAGGAGTCAGCATCAAGATCCGTCGTCCTCTGGTGATCTCTTCCTCAGGAACTTTTTTATATAACTCCTGGTTCAAAACGAATTATTTGCATACCCCGACACGTCTCGCCTTCGCATTCAAGATGTTTAAAATAGATCCATTCGGAATCGTCGTTTCCTCGACTGTCGTTTGTGTCTGTTATGTCTGGGACAGTGTTCGGATCATTTTGTTTCGTCCGAACAATCACGCAAAACACACGCGTTCTTTAATGGGACTGTTCACTCTCACGTTCATTACACTTTTTAAAAAGTTATAAAGCTACATTGTTTGATAATATGATAATTACTAACCCTAAGTCCGAGTGGCAAGGTTGCAAAACCATAATAATTTGGTAATTTCTGTGTGTGCGCGGGTGTACTAGGCTGTTTTTTAATTTTTGTCGTTCTGTTTCCGCTGTTAAGTCATGCCTTCTTTTCTGTCTATATTAGTTGTCCTTGTGTCTTTCTTTATTTTTACCTTGTAACTAATCCGCGTGTTCATCGATTTTTGCGAAAAAGGTTACATTCGTTCTTCAATTTTTAAATTCTTTGAAATCTCAACGTCAAAGTTAAAATGTAAATCACGATCAACCTATGAATTTTATCGGTTGTTCAAGTTGAAAGCGCTCAAAGCTTTTATCAATGTTTTGAAAAGGATCTGTTTTTTCTTTGATGTAAACGCACGCAAATACTTCGACACATCTGCGATAAGTAAATGGGACTTTTAAGTAAGAGAAGGACAGTTGTTGACACATTGACAAAGTGAATATATTTTTGCGTTTTTTTTTATTGCCATTGAGAAAAATATTGAAAAATAGTAGATAACTTTATCAACCACTTTGACAATATCTCTACCCGCCTCGTGCGCTTTTCCTGAAGACGACATATATTATGGGCGTCCTATGGTTAAATGTAACAGTTTATATTTAATTATTCAATCTCTTTTTAAAAATGCTTCAACGGATTGTGCTCCGATGAATTGGCTGCTCTGGTGCCCCCTCGACGTAAGTTCACTAGACCAACTCGACAATCGACTAAATCCCATCCATTCACTGTGGAGGTCCCCAGATGCCGGAGAGCTTTCTACTCAAATAGCTTCTTTCCTCGTGCTGCTGGCCTCTGGAACTCCCTCCCTGTCCCCTGTTTCCCCGACGGTACTGACATGCAGAAAATTAAAACTAATGTAAACAGACATCTCGCTGCACAGATCCCAATTTAGGTTGACCCCCAACCTTCTCCTTTTTCTTTCTTCTCAGTAGGCCCTTACGTCTACAGTGGCGGCCTGCCTTGTCTGGGGTGAACTATGTTAAAAATAAAAAAATAAAAAACTGTCATTTAATGATTACGTCGCATGACTACATGTAAATAAAATCTAATCTAATTATTCTATCTTCATCAAAGCAAAATCCCAAATAACAACAAATCTATCTTTCTCCGTTTTTCTTTCAGCTTCAAACACATGCCATAACCTAAGAAAATATTTATAGGCCTTGCAACATTTTTAACATAACGAAATATATGTATGCAGTGTCTGCTTTTATGGTTTGTTTTGTGATAAGTATTCATTCCTATGTTACATTTTTTCTTTTCTGTCGTTCATTCATTCTGTCTCCACCACTTTTCATTTTATCACATATCGTGCATTTTATCTTCATATATATAAATATATATATGTATATATATATATATATATATATATAGAGAGAGAGAGAGAGAGAGAGAGAGACAGAGACAGAGAGAGAGAGAGACAGAGATATAGTAAAAGAGATTGAGACACACAGAAAAAGGAAAATGAATTAAACACAAGAAGAAATAAAGAAAACAAAGAAACAGATGATTAGACAGGTTTAGTTCGGATCAACGAACGTCTTCAGAAAATATCAATAGCTGTCAATCTGAATGAAACCGGTCAAATCTCACGTTTTTAAAAATGTGTTCCTGTGTTTAATTGTTTTTCCTTTCTGTCTTTCGTACATTTTGTTTCCACAAAATATATATATATATATATATATATATATATATATATATATGTGAAAAATATTTGTTGTTGTTTATTATCTACGGACGTATACGTTTCGTCTCTTTTCAATCGAGACTCTTCAGCGTAGAAGTATGACTATTAGCTACCGGTCACTCGGTTCGAAACCATGGATTATAAGTATTTTTCAACTTCAATCCAACGTCTTAAACCTCGCGGCCAATATTTGAACAGCTGATAAACTGTGGTAGTTTAAACACATTAAAGCGGCGATAACGACACAGGCATTCTACTTATATTAAGGAATGATGCATTATAAAGCAAATGAAGTCACGCTGTATTTGCACTACAACTAATATATATATATATATTCCGGACCTTTAAATATTTAACAGTAAGCCCACCAATTTTACAATTTACTGTCTTTATATTTAAATTTTGAAATATAAATGAATTGATGTGAGATTTACCGTCTCTTGTCATTTATTTTTATTTTTGTTTATTACACCTTCCGGTTTTTTCAACATTGCATTGCTCCTGCCTCGGAATTCTCACCTTCATATTTACTTGTTTACTAGCAATGCTTCAAGCAAACTACCATTTCCTTATATATATATATATATATATATATATATATATATATATATATATATATATTTCAATGCAACTTTTATTCCTATATAATTTTATAATATATATATATATATATATATATATATATATATATATATATATATATATATATATATATATATATATTAGTAGTATGTTTTTGAAAGGCTGTGGGCAATGCAAATTCCGGGTATTTATCCGGTATTTGCATTGCCCACAGCCTTTCAAAAACATACTACTACTATACTCAGCAATGCTTCAAGCAAACTACCATTCTCTACTATATATATATATATATATATATATATATATATTTATTTATATATTTATATGTATATATATATATATATGTATATATATATATATATGTGTGTGTGTGTGTGTGTGTGTGCTTGTCTCTGTGTGTGAGAGTTCGATTATTCGGGTGTGTACGGATGGTCTCAATCCAGGTAAATCTGTGGAAGGAATGAAGCAAATTCCATTAATAGCATTGTGGTTTTGAAGGTACGCGTAGGTGAGTGTGTGCAAGATTAGTTGTGAGATCGAATAGGTTATAAGTCGATTAAGTTACATAAAATCAAAGAAGGTGAAAGAGGGTTAGTTGCTGTTTAAAACATGGCAGCGAGGCGTCGACATGTAAAGTACATATGGATGAGTGCGTTTAGACCCATCGTGTTTTCTCCGACGACCTAACTAAAGGGCAGTCTTAGTTAAGGAAAATAAGCAAAATATATCCAAATAAGTAAATAATTATATGTGTTGTCCCCCATTTTCCATTAAAGGGACATGTAATGAACATTTTTGATACGTTTACACATTTGGGCATTTTAGAATTGCCCCATAATTTTGCAAATAAATCTTTAATTAGGAGTTTTGATAGAAACGTTGATGACACAAGAGTTTTTACGGTGATCTACGCTAATAATTAAGCCATGCGCTTAAAATCCAGGAACTCTCTTCCACTTTTGTCTCTCTACTTTTTGCTTTTACAGCTCACTGAACGATCACTACATGTAAAAAGTTCGAATGCGAAACGCTATAAATTTAATTTGTTTAAATTTAGACCTTAAGCAATAAAAGGGGGAATATATTAAATGTTTTCTTTGACTAAAAGATTATTTTAATTGAAAGCAAAAACCAATTATGTCTGTATAATATTATGTAAAACATGTTTTGGGGTGTGGTCGAGTGTTGAAATGCAATATCTTTTGTAGTGATAACTTTGTAATTTTCAAAATGGCGTTTATTGCGTTTTGCATTCGAACTTATTTTTATACGTTCATGTATTTTCTCTTCCTAGAATTGATGCTATAATTTGACAACTAAAACTAAGATTTACTTATCTGTATACAAATAAATCATGTACGATAGTGGGTAAAATTGCGATAGGTATCGAGTTGTATACAAAGTTGTTTTGATACAGTGTGTAACGAAGTTTACAAATACCGGATTCCCGTTAAGATAAAACAATCGCTAGAATCGGAGTGAAATACGAGGTTCGGCTTATCGACTAACGTTCACAACGACCTTTGCAAAAGCGAAGACGTATCTTAAAATAGCCAGGCTCCAAATTGAACTCATCTACACACCAAGCCCGACCCGGACAAAAGCGAAAATGTTTCTCCCGTTTCCTTCTTTAATTGCATACACAACATCGCAAATAATAATCGGACATTTTCGGAGCGAGGCAATGATCTCTTTCATCGATCTTTTCAAGAAGAAGAATTGGAAGAAGAAGATGACGAAAAACAAGAAGAATTGGACTAAGAAAAATTGGTAAAAAGAAGTAGAAGAAAAAAATATACGACGAAGTGAGAAGAATTGGAAAAAAGGAAAAAAGAGAAAGAAGAATTGGACGAAGAAAAAGATGAAAAGAGGGAATTGTAGTAGTAGTAGTAGTAGTAGTAGAAAAGACAAAGAAGAGAAATAAGAAAAATTGGACGAAGAAGAAGACGAAGAGAAAGATGAAGACAGAAGAAAATGAATTGGACGTCGAAGAAAAAGAAGAGAAAAAAGAAGAAAAAGAAGAAGAAGATGAAAAAGAAGAAAAAGAAAAAGAAGAAAATGAATAAGTGAAAGAAGAAGAAGAAGATGATGAAGAAGAAGAATTGGACAAAGTAGAGCAAATAAAAAAATAAGACTTAGAAAACGAAGAAAAAAAGAAGATGGGGAATTGGAGAAGAAGAAGAAGAAGAAGAAGAATTTTCATGCGATTCAAGATTCAGTATTGGTAACGATAGTTGAGATTGGGTAGAATTTGAATATTTAAGAGGACGGCTCAACAAAAATGTGTTAACATTGGACTTAAAAACAACCATGTTTTTTAATCAGATGGAAAGCAGCCCTGTGCTATTGTGTTCCACAAACGGGTATTTCTTTTTAAACAGTCTGCTCATTGAGATTTCGTTTAGCTTTAGAGGAAAAAAGAAAACTTATTGACAGTGGTTGTAGCTAGACGAATTTCTGTTGTGAATGTTTTCCATTTTACGGGTGGAAACATTAATTGGAGCTCAGTCAAGAACCTATCACGAAAATAACGATAGAGCAGAGAAAAACTAGCAACCTCTCTTAAGAAAGAAGCTGCAAGGAAGAGAAGAGGGCATCCCCATTAGATTTCGAATTCGGTTCTGTACTCTGTCAAGGCAGGAGATGATGCTCTGAGCGGCACCACCCCAGATGTGGCAACAGTACCTCCCCATCTTAAGACGTATTTCACTCTAATACAGGTAGAGGATTACGTCAGTTTTAATATCAAACTTATGTATTTTTGTTTCGTACTTACTGAAACTCTCAAAACTGGGCTACACGAAAGTAAATTTTTAAATTAGCACATTTTATCTACTTTGCGCAATGGTAAGTTTCACTGAGGAGAAAAGAATTGATTGTCTCTGGGATTCTGTGATGAAAATAAAAGTAATTCCTCTTTAATAACGCTGATGTTGACCTTCCATCTGGTGTTACCAGATAAGGCTGTCTGAACATACCGGCTTCCTGACCTAAAATACACCAAACATTGATGTTATTGTTTTTCCGTTCTCTTTTGCAAAACTCAATTATGTTCTGCACACCCAAAAACAAAACAACATTTTTCCTCTACAAAACAACAAAACCAAACAACGTGAATAAATATTTGAAGATATAAAGAACTTGAAGTATACAGACTTTTACCAAAATGACCGGATTTGGCATTAAATAACCCGAAAAGGGTTGATATGCCGTAAAAGAAAACAACCAAACCAAACAACGTGAATAAATATTTGTAGATATAAAGAATTTGAAGCATAAAAACTTTTACCAAAATGACCGGGTTCGGCATTAAATAACCCGAAAAAGGGTTGATATGCCATAGAACAAAACAACCAAACCAAACAACATGAATAAATATTTGAAGATATAAAAAACTTGAAGTATAAAGACTTTTACCAAAATGACCGGATTTGGCATTACATAACCTGAAAAACGTTGATATGCCGTAAAGAAAAACAACCAAACCAAACAACATGAATAAATATTTGAAGATATAAAGTACTTGAAGCATAAAAACTTTTACCAAAATGCGCCGATTTGGCATTAAATAACACGAAAGATTGATATGCCATAGAAAAAAAACAACCAAACCAAACACCATAAATAAATATTTGAAGATATAAAGAACCTGAAAAAGGTTGATATGCCGTATAACAAAACAACTAACCCAACTGATGTTAACGCTCAGCTGTCAAAAATTCAACTGCCCGTCTTCCCTAATTCGTCTTTCTGAAAGTAGTTTTCTCCTTATATACAAATGAATACCACCTATAAAACTCTAACTAAGAACACGGGTGCTGTTTTTTTTTCACTGACAAACGAGTGCCAAACATGCGAAACGGTCAACGCGTTTCAAAGATAGTAACCCTTCATTTTCTTCTCTATTGTCACAGTAGGCAACATTTAATCCCATTTATGTTTTAAACCACACGGCCTCATGGTTATCAAAGATCATTTCACATCACATAGTTCCGTCCCCAGATCGGCATATTGCGTACTCTCTGCGGTCTTTGCATTGTCACTACCCCCCCTCCGTTGTGGTCATCTTTGGCGTTTACATCGCTATCGTTTATATGGACCACGCGGCTTAAATCTAAAATATGCCGCAGCATCCCATCGACGTTCAAGTTGTTAAATAGTTAGCTTGGCCCCGAGACTGTTAATTTTTTTCAGAACATTATACGGAGGATTTCAACGTCTAGGCACGAGCCCCGTGAGTCAGCCTGGTTGTTCCAACGCATCTCCCTGGCTATCGTTCGTGGCAACGCTATGTCAGTAACGGCGGCGTCACTTCCGTTCTAATCGTCATCTGTTGACTCTCTCTTTCTTTCTCTCCCCCTCTCTATCTACCTATGTCTGTATCTGTCTCTTTGCTTCTCTTTCTTTCTCTCCCCCTCTCTATCTACCTATGTATGTATCTGTCTCTTTGCTTCTCTTTCTTTCTCTCCCCCTCTCTATCTACCTATGTCTGTATCTGTCTCTTTGCTTATCTTTCTTTCTCTCCCCCTCTCTATCTACCTATGTCTGTATCTGTCTCTTTTGCTTCTCTTTCTCTCACATTATTGTTTATAAATAATTGGACTTGTTTTGGTTTGTGTTCACAATGGCAGCCATGATTGTTTATTCATTGTTGGTTTGAAATTGTATTTTTTTTCCTTGAATAAAACTATATTTGTTTGTTTACAATAGTTAGCACTCCGGTAAGTATTCCTCTTCCCAGTTGCGTCGTACACCGTGCATTCATTGGTTTCACCTAAACTTCTTCTATTTGTCTCGTATCGTTGCACACTAAGAGTGCAACCATTGCAAAACTGGGTGCATCGATCGTCAATATTAGCTGAGCACCTGCGCCATTACTAATATATAATAACTGCACAGAATTGGCTAGAGATGCTCTTGCTGCAGTAGAAGCAATCACCTGCCCTTCTCTTAGATTGATATCTGCGTTCTTACGCCTTCTTAAACAAACACCTAATACGTGGGGGGGGGGGCGGATTTGCAAAATTGCTGACAACTCTCTATTTACATAAAATTAGGTAAGCGTATATGTTTATATATTTTCATGTACATAATTCACTCCGAAACTAAAAGATACTTTACCAGCTATTTTGCGTTTCAATTTTCCTATGGCCACAGAAAGAATGTTTCCAAATGTCATCGAACTAGATCAACCTTAAACTTCACATCCGCCCCAAAAAGAAAATGAACAATTAAAAATGACACATGAATGCACAGCACACTCATTTAAGTTAAATATGGATATATGTTCATATATTTGTACGGTAAGGATTCATCTCTAAACTAATTAACCGATCATTATGAATGTTTGGCCTAAAAGTGGGTAATGTGGGCTATATTTAGTTTAATTTAGTTTTAAACAAATCCCTTTGTATTCTAAAAACTTGAGCACTTTCGGTGATATACACCTTCGTTAAAAGTATAAGCATTTTTTTCTCTTCTTTTTTCGTTTAATCCTTCCTGATTGAGACATATTTATCGCAGTCAAGTTGAAATTCGTCTGTGCTACACACACCTGCATATCAACATTAATCGTCGATAACATCAAGACAAATTTAGAATAAATAAATAATTAAAAAAAAAACATAAAGAAATGCGTTGTCTAGGTTTTTCAAAATATTCTCCTTATTATTGCCATATATATATATATATATATATATATATATATATATATATATATATATATATATATCTCGTACATGTATTGTATTAGTTTCTGTAAATGTAAATCTGTAGAAACTCAAGTGTTTATAAAAAGTGCTCAATAACAAGTAGAGCTGTTTATAAGTATACCTTTTTATTTATACAAACATTATTGGTTACATATGTGCATACATGTTTCGGTTGCACTTTTCCCAGAAAGTCAACCTCATCAGACCAAGAATTTTCTCGAAAATTCTTGGTTTGATGAGGTTGACTTTCTGGGAAAAGTGCAACCGAAACATGTATGCACATATGTAACCAATAATGTTTGTATAAATAAAAAATTATACTTATATATATATATATATATATATATATATATATATATATATATATATATCAGATGTCTGGGTCGTGAACTCAATAGAGCTAAAATAGGGAGCGACGACTTTCAAGTCTTCTCTGCTTTAAGTATCGCTGGGAAAGAGAGAAGATAAAGCATGGGATGGTGTACTTCGTAGAACTGCACAGAACCATACCTCATCCCGATAGGAAAAAGACCACCTAACCCCACTGTCGAACTGATTGTCGAGGACGTATTCTCGCCTTGGACAAACACTACACACAAAAAAGGTTGAGACTAATTTTCATCTTAATAATGTTGGTAAGTCTAACTTTTCGTAAAATCTTTAGACGCAAACTCAGTATTTTATTTATACTTTCTTAACTATTTTGACTCTTCAAAGAAAGGGGAGGAAGAAACTTGGCTTCATTAGTGCTCTGGAGGGTCACTTAATTTTATATTTAATATATTTCTAACTAAGTGACAAAGTTCCAGCCATTGCTTATATTGGCTCAGCATGCCAGGTTTAGGATCCATTATTGCATAATTTATACGAATACTCTTAGGAAAGGTGTGTAGCTATGGGTGAAATAGTAGAGTAGACTAGACTAGACTCTCAAGCCTTGGTAGCGCAACTCGTCTAGGCGAGATTTAAAAAAGAATGTATGAATTAGACAAAAAAGGGGTACAGAATTTGAAAACACATTGTTAAAGTGTTTCGCTTTGATTCTCAGCATCAAAGCAACATAGAGCAGGAGGAAGGACCCTTTAGCAATAAAAAGGTTTCTAGCTTTTCAACTGCTCCCTTTTTTTCTCCGTTTGTTTATCTTGTTCTTTCCGTTTCATTTCTTATTTTTTGTATCGAGTAGAAATGGTATATAATCAAATCAATAGCTTCGTGTCATGTTCGCCGACCCTTAAATAAAAACAAATTCACATAAACGTGTGAACTTACAATTTGTAACCAATGAACATGATTCCCGCTCGTTCGAAACGATTCTCTTCGCGAGTCTGTGCGAAATACCGATTTATAATAATAAAAAAAAACAGCAACGGGAGAATAAAATAAAATAGATAGAATACAACAGAGCCAGAAGCAACACAGTCACCGACTACGACATTAAGCCCAGTCATCCTGTGTTTCGAGGCAAGGGAACCGAATGACTACTCAATTAACACACAAAGAAGTTCACACATACTCATACACTGACAAAGGTCGCATACGCACAATATCTCCTGGACTCACACACGCATATTCACACTGACAGAAATCAAAATTGCAGACATATACGCTTTTAACAGTCGTATCTTCTTTTAAACTTCGAACATTCTACAAACACGAGCACTTTTAACTTGTTAAACCAACTATTTATTCACTCAAAATATACAGGGTGATTCATAAGTCACTTAGCTATTCATTTTCGAAATTCTAAAGTTAAAAAATATGGTAATACAAAACAGAAAGTTTATTAAAAAAATTCATTTATGGGAGTTTAAAATTACAGCAAATTCTCAAAATGTCCACCTTCGTTCTGCATGCATAGCTCCATTCTTTTTTGCAAGGAATTTACGACTCTTTGTAGCATATTTGATTGATTATGAAATAAAAATATATAGAAACAAATATATAAACGAACAAATTTAAAATAACAAATAGCAGTAATTAGAGAGTAAGATAACAATTATCAAAAGTTCATAGTATGTTTGTGTTTCATATGGTAATCATTTTAAATAGCTAAGTGACTTATGAATCACACTGTATGTTTATATATTTGTATGTACAAGATTTACTCATAAACTAATAAACCGATCATTATAAATATTGTAACACAGCTAATAGGGCCGTAATGTGGATTATATTTAGTTCAATTTAGCTAAGCGAAGTGACTTATGAATCACCCTGTATTTCATACTACTGTAGATTTGTAAATATATAAATATGTTTTTTTCGTTAACTATTTTTTAAATGTTTTTTTATTTACAACACCGTTTTCGTGAATTTAGCACTTGCGAAATTGTGACCTTATTCAAAACAATCATTTTTGTCTATTTTTCTCATTCGTCACTTATAACCTTTTTAATAATCAGCGTAGGACTTGGAACATTTCCAAAGACGCGACTGTCTTCTATATCGTATCCAAGCCAGGAGCCGCGCTACAATCTTAACTGGCATCTTTTCTGCTGTAGGAAAGTTCCTATTTGCATAATGGTATCAACTTCATCTCGATACCGGCGCTCTGAAAAGTAAATAAACAATTCAAAATGAAAAATGTATGCATAGAACGATCCGAAAGTTATAACCAAACTATTCATATAAAGTTAAATATGTGAAAATGTTTATATATTAATATGTACAGAATTCAGTCCTAAACTAATTAACTAATCATTATAAATTTTAAAACGCAGCTGCTATGCGTAACGGTGGATAATGTGGGTTATGTTTAGTTTTATTTAGTTTCATGCGAAGGCGGCACAGAGTGGAAGCTCTTCGTGGAATTAAGATATTTCGGATTTCTGTGAAATTTTAACACTAGTTATAGGATGTCAATTAATAAATATTGCCCAAATTTCAGTTTCTATGGTGGAATTTTAAAAAGGTTTCGGAGGCATAATATATGCACAATCCTTCGTGTGATAATTCAAATATTTCAGATTTGCATGAAATGTGACCCATAGTTATTATGCACTAATTAAGCAAGGTTTCCTGAATTTTAATTTCTGCGTAAGACCTTTTAAGCTTGAGCCTTTAATTTTAGCCATTTTCTAGAAACAAAATCATAAAATAGATTTTGATCAAACTTAGAATTCGAATTCTTCTTAAACTGCCATAAAAATCAATTTATCATATTTTACGGATTTAAAGAAACTTTTCTTGTGTTTTTGAAACCTCCTGTTCTACTAAAATTCTGATAACTTTGTTATCTTGCTTTTTTTAAGTCGTTCCAGACAGTGCATGAAGCCACTAGATATAAGAAGCTATCAAGAACGAAAGACAGGAGATGCATATTGTCCTTATTCTTGGAAAGACTTACGTAATAGGTAGGAAAACAGTCATTAGGAAAAGAGTTCCACAAGCCTGCAGTTCTAGGAAGGGAACTACTGGAATATGAAGATGTATTATAACGAGGTACATGAACAGCGAATTGATGAAGATGACTAGACCAACGAGCCAAACAGGCTGGGAGAAACGAAACAGGGAATAAATCACATAATTCTGAAGAACACATACCATAATAGTACTTACGTCTGTGACAGAGAAGGTGCAAAAAAGAAGAAAGGGTGGAGTGAACCAAATTATAGATACGCTTCTGAAACTTACCTAGAACATTCAAATAGGATCGAGATTCACAACAGTACTTCATACAAGGTCTGATAGTAGATTTGTAGTGATAAAGAATAGCTCCAGGCGTGAAAATGTGTTTGGGGCGATAGAGACAACCAATTTTACATGACGCATAAAGAGCAATGCATCAAATGTATTAACTCGGAGAACATTTTTTTTAAGAAATAAAAGTGTATTTCAATGAAGTCCCTATTTACTTGTCCGCATTCGAGGGTAACGTTTTTTGGTTTTGTTTTCTTCATCAGGATTTAGACGTTGCGGTATCACGTCATAATTGCCACGGATGATAGTCAGGGACATGCGCAGAAATATCCAAGCGGTCTGTCAGACAATTCGACTTGCTTGTTAGAAACACAATGACAAAAAGCTCAAATGTCCCCGATCGCCAAAACAAGATGTCTGACTGATTAGATTTATCTGACAAGAAATAACTTTAACGAAATAGAAATTAATTTTATTAATTTAATCAAACGATAACAACGCAGACGTCAATTTATGCAGACGACAATGGAAATCAATTTCGAGATTTATTGATAAATTATTTTATTAAATTAAAAGCAATGCTCTTGTTGTTTGTCGACTGACATGCATAAATTACCGGTTTATTTGCAAGATGGCGTTATGTATAAATTGGATTGTTCGGGGTACTATTCTCACTATTTACTTGCCTCCCGACGATTACAGAGTTAGGGTGAGTTTGTAATGTAGGGGAAAATCCAGCTACCCCAAAAGAGAAACTCTGGATTGGGACAAAAAATACAAATTGTGTCAGTCTAAAAGTAGTTCTTCCTCACAAACCTAGGACACAACAGAACAGATACTATACTTTGATCCTAGTAAAAAATAAATGCCGAAGAAGTCTTTTACATTTTAGCACACCAGTTACTAGTTTTCATCAGAACCAAAGCATCTTCCATCTCCAAAGCAACTATTTTTCTTGTCGCATCAGAGAAAAATGGACAGTTCGAGTAGCAACGCGGCGACACCTAGGAGCCGAATTTCGAAGATGGAGTTAAATCGAAGGTCCTCACTGTCTCATGGTGAGAAAATCTAAAATCAGATATTTTGACCGGTGTAAGCGAAAAGAATCCCTCATTATATTTTTGCCCGTCTCTTTTTTGCAAATAATAATTTGTCAGCAAATTCATTGACTCCGTTCAGTCTTGAGACAACGGGTACCTCCTGTAAGGGTGTCTGCGCGTGTCATAATTGTAATGCAAGGGTTGCGCAATCTCCAACCACACCTCTCCTGAGTCAGCACTGTTTGATTCCAGTGGCAACGTGAAGACCGGGACGACTCGAAACAATGCCGAGATAAGTGGAGAACACATACAGCACCCTGTATTTCCAAATGGTCACCCATTTTAGTACTGACCATGCTAAACGTCGCTTAACTTCGGTGATCTAACGGGAACATGTCTGTCAACGTTATTGTGCCGTATGAATGTAGTATCAGAACGGATACTACACTTTGCTCATAGCCAAAAAAGCTAGAGACTACTATTCTCATTGTTGTTACTTTTTCACAATATTTCGGTGGATGTAACCTCCGACCTTCTTCAGGTGCATATCTTCGAACTTGAACACATTCCTGATTACTTTTATTCACCCAAACAAAACATATCGTCACTGAAGCGTAAGTGACTACTGTGATAGGAACCAGATTTATAGGGTGAGAAACGTGGATGGTGAGTATGGCAGTAAGATTTGAGAAACTACTAGTGGAACTCTGGAACCTATACAAAATTCCTAATTTAATCAACGGCGATAGATTGTTCTCGTTCCGTCAGCCATGACCGGGTTGAAGACTTATTTCATAATTAATTTATTCTTGAGTTATCGCCTGTATTATAGATTGAATCTTCAGCGTCCAGAAAACTGCACTTTATAACTTATTGTTAATCAACACATTTATCCGTTGTGCCTCTCGCAAGGATTGTACCTTCAACCTCCAGAAGAATGTCACTTAGAAGGTATTGTTAATCAACGCCTTTATCCACTGTGACGCCTGACTACGGTCGGAGGTTACATCAGCTGAAACGTTGTGAAAATAACGACCAAGATTACAATAGTTCTCCGAATAATCCGAACCATACAAAATTTGTAATCTCTGTCCAAAGCATTCCGAAACATCCGAGATGACAACCAAGCTACAGCCCACACTGTCTATCGAGCTCAAGCCTCTGTCCCATCGCTGCAATGTTGCATCTCTGTGCTTCTTCTATGTGTACTCCAATAGGATGTGCTCCGATGAATTTGCTAGATTTGTTCCTTCTCAACGTAAATACCCCCGAACAACTCGAAAATCAGCAAAATCCCACCTCTTCACTGTAGAGGTCCCCAGATGCCGGACAGCTTTCTACTCTAATAGCTTCTTTTTTCGAATTGCCTGTGGAATTGTTTCTCTGTTTCCCCGACTGTATCAACATGCAGAAATTTAAATGTAATGTGAACAAACATCTCGCTGCACAACTCCCCACTTAGGATGGCCCTATATGTTAGATAATGACCTGTGAGAGTTGGACGCATCTATTCGAAACGGGTTTGACTTACGCGATTTGTAGTGGAGTCATCTCGTGCAGGTTAAGTTCGATGTGTTTCCCACGAACGCGGGGACGTGGATTGACCTTAAGCTAAGAGAATGTCAGGGGTTCAGATTGCACCTGTGCGATCACGAGGTTTGATGACGTCAGAGCCTCCACCGTGTGAGAATTAATTCGAGATTGAATTAGTTACTGACTTGGGAGCGAAGAGTCAACAACACATCATGTAGCGGTTACGAGAAAGATTCCGAATGACGGAAAAATATAAGAGTCTTAGTGAAATTTAGTAGAATCTTTCATATTCCTTCCTCTGCAAGTAATTAAGTGATTACAAACTAACGTAAGAATATTAACTAGTGAATTTAGTTAGCGTAACCTCTCTCTCGATCCTAACGAACTCGTTCAAGTCGGCTAATTAATATAGTCAAATAAAAGCGGCTCTTTAAAACAGAAAAAGACGTTGTTGTACTGTTAAGAAATTGATTTCAGAGCGAAGACAACAGCCCGAAAATGTTAACACGCGGCGAGCGACCGGCAGAAGATAACAGCACGATGTAACGAGTCGGTGGGACGACACGAGCAGGCTGGTGAAGGTGGCAACGAGGATCATGGCGACGGCGGTCGGGTTGCAGACAGCAAAACAAAAGAAGAAGCGCGCACATTAGTGCAAATAGTTCTAACAACCGTGAGGCGAAACAGAGAAACGGCATCTCGTCCCATTTAGTAGCAATGTCGTTCGTACGAATCAACAGCGATGTTCTACGACGACCAAAGAGTTATTGGGAAGCCACTAATCAGTAATGTAACATATAAATCTGGCCCCGAATTCGCAGTAGCCCCTTATTGTGCCTTTTTGGGGGTGAATATTAGTAAAAAAAGTGTAAGTGTTTTTAGATATAGAAATGGTCACATCTTATGAAGCATCATGCATGTATGAATATTTATAATAGAAATTGAAACCGAATAATGAAACAATTTAAAATGAATAAACTCATTTATTATTATCTATATATTAATACGATAACGTGTGTGTTCGTGTGTCACGCTTACATCAAAAGCTCTGCGCATGCGTGCCGCACCTAGATTTGGAAAAGCATTCAAGTAACCTAATTTTCGTAATATTTTTAAGTAGTTCCCTTTGGCGCAACGGTTACCGACATACGATTTTGACGTCGGTTATTGACGTCGGCCCGACTGGTTTATAGTTCGATCCCAACCAACGTGTAAGATTTTTTTCTACATCGAAGGCGGGTGTGGAGGTAGGGGGAGGGAGACCGGGAAGACACATATTAATACGGTGTTCATTTTTTGAAATAAATATACAAGCCAAATTTTATTGAAACATGTATAGGTTAGGAACAAGATAATTAGTATAGAAAACATCATTTCTTGTAATTTACACGGGTCCCGCTAGTTATTATTACTATTTTACTGGTGATACCAGATCAGGCTGCCCTGTGGCTCCCTGAGACGAAATTCACCTACATTGACGTTTTTTTTTTTTTTTTTTTTTGTAAAACTTAATTATGTTCTACAAAACCAAAAACAAAAACAACAGCCCCTCTCCCTTTCTCCCTCCCATTTTTTATTTTTATTTTTCCTACCCTACTCCCGGTCCTGGATATGACCTTAAACTACATCCGATGGTGAGATCCGGCTTACGGATTTTGGGGAATGTGGAGCCTCCTCTTAATTACCATTGCTCCCAGGTCCACCCTGACCCGGAGTGGTAGTAATTGTTAGGGTCCCAACTATGGGTTAAATAGAAACAGATATTAAAAGGGGAAAGAAACAAAAAAGAGAAGAAAACAAGACCAGATTCGGCATTAAATAACCCAAAAATGGTTGATATGCCGTAAAACAAAACTACCAAACCAAACCTTACTATTTTAATATGCTGAGACTTTCAATAAAATATATATTCCTCGGGGCAAGACTTATTTTTTATCCTTTCTTTTTTCCCTTCTTTTCATCAGATTGTTGGTTCTGTCTCAACGGGAGGTCCCCCCCCCCCTGGAGTTAATATCAACAAAATGAGGAAAAGAAAGAAAAAAAAAGGATTAAAAGTACATAATAAAACACCCAGTTCAACTACACATACTTCGAGTCGACTTCGGGCTACCTGTAAGTGGGGCACCCTGTATATCGTTTTAATGCAATGCAATGTTCCAAATAAAGAAAAGCAAGCAATTTCTCAATGAACGACGCATTGTTTAAATTTTTAACAAAAATGCGATTTTAACAGTTAAAGTATGAACTTACAGTATATTTTATGCGGGCCAAAAGTGTGCACGTAAAGGGCCACATACGGCTCATGGGTCATGTGGTGAACATCCTATCCTCTGCTGTTAGTGTAATACTGGACAGCTCTGCTTTTATAAATTCCTGTTTTTACTAACCGATTTACTCCTGCTGAATAAAATCTAAATATGATTTATATGCTTCGTGTTATTTTTTTTTTATAACAGGTGGCATGTTTGACATGCTTGCTGTAGCGTGATGGTTTTTCGTTGTCGGACGTACCTTAACTCACACTCACAAGCAATATTTAAAAAAATGGGGATGTTCTGTAAAAGGAAAAATGAAGGTGAAAACATGTTTAATATAGCACGACATATAGAAAGATTTTAAAATAAATAAAAAAACTAAACCGAGTACTAGCCAACTGATGATGATGATGATGATGATGATGATGATGATGATGATGATGATGATGATGATGATGATGATGATGATGAGGAGGAGGAGGAGGAGGAGGAGGAGGAGGAAGATGATGATGATGATGATGATGATGATGATATGAGGATGATGATGAATAATTCCTGATTTTTCTTTTTTTTCAAAACTAGCAAATATATTCTCCTGCAGTCGCATATTTTTGCAAGGCTACAGCGTCACCCCCTTCTCTCTCGCTGTCTGCGAAACGGTGTTCCTATTTACTTGTATAGAATTATATAATCGTGAAAAAAAACTACATACACCACCTATGTGAAACTAAATAAATTGTTTTGGACTATTGAAATAATTTCTAACGCTATTGATAATGTTTACCCATTTGTTTATTTATTTATTAAGTTTTAAGATCTATTTATAAGAAAGTGCAAATAGCCCAGTTGGTAGAACGTCTGGCTGAACATTTGAATATTTCGATATCGATTTTCAGCAATGGCGTCTGATTTATTCGTTGGGAATTTATTATTTACTATTGATGCAATATATTCCATTTCTTTATCTTCTTTGCGTGTCTTTGAAGTGTCATGTGGTCATACGACAGTTTCTCACTTTTTTATGTAATCCTTTGCATTATTGTTGTACTCTTCAAGATCTTTCAGGCTGCACCGGTTGCACAGTAGTGGGAAGGCAGGCAAGGCAGTGTTGCGTCGTATGATCCCGCTCTTCGCATTCACAGATGGCTGCGTCAGTTTTGTAGCCCCATCTCACCATAGCAACTTTTGATCGCCCAATTCCCGTTCTCGGGTGTTTTCAACTGGAGCCAGGGCGCGTCTTAACCTGGAGTAAGGGCCTGAGAAGGGGCATTTCTGTGTCAGTAGGAGGGAGGCAATTCTCTAGCCGTCTGGTCCACAGCTGTAGTCTGGTCTCTTCCTGAGATGTTGGGTTAGGGGTTCGATATGGCCGAGGAAGCTTTTCCTTGACTTCAGTCGTTGGACCGCTGGTGAACGTCCATGAAGGAGATGGCGTTCATCACTGATAGCCTTTGTGATCTCTACGCGGCTGGCAACTTCACGTCTCAGATCATTTCTAAAAGTAGTTAAGATCTCTAATATTTCGAAATTGGACAAATTCCGCAATGTATTTATTACGTTAAAAAAATTGTGACTGACGGACAGACAGAAGACGGACGGACAAAATCCGTATTTATATATAATTCCAATGCCCTAAATTTTCAAAATATCAAATCATTTTCAATGAATTGATATTTTACTAATGTATCACCCTCTGCTTCCGTTGCTCTCATCTGCCTGTACAAACTCTGCACGTTGGCCGTCTTTAATTGACACCGCATGATCACCCATCAATGTTTTTTGTAAAAGCAACACAACATCAATTCACAGATAGATCATTATTTTAACCTTGGCCATTATTAAAATAAATAAATAAAAGTCTATTTTGTGAATCTTTTGTGAATCGTGAATCGTGAATGTATATGTGGTGTCGCATAGAGAACCGGACAGTCTAAGTCGTTTTTTATTTTTTATTATGCATTGAGTTGAACAAAACGTTTGTTTATTTTTTTAATAACATCTTTCCGCCTACTAAATATCGTTTTATATTCCTATTCTTCAAATCCTGTATTTAATGTAGCGAGTATGTTGACGTCAGTGTGTAATAAGCCTCTAAGCAGAAGAGTTCTTACATTTTTGTTTGTATTTCAGGCCTTGAAGTGGAAGATCAAGCAGAACGCTACTGACATCTGATGTTTTTTTACTACAGAAAAAAAACAAAAAAAATTACAGAAAGCTGCATAAAGATATGGCATGTGTATGGGTAGAATTTTGTTACAGAATAAGTGTGCTATAAGTGGTTTGCTCGATTCCGAAAAGAACCAAGTGAAAGACGTAGTTGATCAAGATTGCCGTTTGACAACCAGACAAATCGCAGACATTCTCAAGATTTCTAAATCGAGCGTGGAAAATGAATTGCATAAACTCGGTTATTTTTCTAAACTTAATGTATGGGTCTTTCCTTCCTTCCTTCCTTCCTTCCTTCTTAAATAAAACGAACAAACTTTTCAGCCAACCCAATACTTGTTTTTCAAAGCTTGATTTTTCATTCAGCGAAAATTTGGATAAGACAGACAAAACAAAAATCTAGGGTTGTAAAGCAACATATTCAGCACCCAAAAAGAGTTTGTGCCATCAAAACGTAGAAGCGAAATCAATTTAAATTATACTTTTAAAGAATTTCTATTGAAATTGTTCTTCGTTCGTGACAGATCAAGAGGACAACCACAAATAACATGGACCGACCAGAGAAGAGTTCAGACTGGCATGCCGCTCCTGACAGATGAAAGACTGGCTTAATACCGTTATAAATGACGTAATGTTGTTTTCAAGTATATGGCGAAGCTCTCTAGAGTATGCAGATAAGTCAAGTGGCGTTCTACTCAATTGTGAATGCATTCTGGCACCTCCAGCCTCTAAATCTGGATGCATATTCGTGTGCTTATATCTTTATAAGGTTAAATGAGACAGGAAAGTTTGGGGTAATATTTCTTTATCAGGTAACTGAAGAGAAAACATCCTGAACGAGCATCAGACACATTGAAGAACACATACCATAATAGAACTTATAGAAGAGACTGAGATTATCAGCATCACATCTGTGAGAGAGAGGGGTGCAGAGAAGAAGAAAAGGTTGGGCCAATCAAATTACATATAGTCACCGGATCTTAAACCTAAGATCTTTTGATTTGTGGGCTTATTTCAAAGATAATGTCTATCAAACCAATCCTCAGACTATTCCCGAAACAGACAAAGTAAATCGTATCTAGATTTGCTTACAACTCAGAGGTTTCGATTGGAGCTATGTTTGAACGTCTATAAAAAAAAAAGACTGTTGGAGATTCAGAATTGAAACTTGGTGGACATGTGAGGCATATACTTAATTGTATTCGTACCCAATATGGTTGAACTGCCGAAAGGCTTATGAATATTATTAACGCTTATATTAGATTATGTTTTTAAACGTGAGTTATCGTTCTTCCTTAGCTATCCTCTAAAAAATACATTTCATTAAAAACCATAAATTGTTTTATGTACTTGAGGTATAATTGGCCGGACAACGCCGAATACTTTTCTTATGTAAGATATCATAAAATGTACATGTATTTGTGTACGTACAAAGTAGCGGGCAGTGGTGGCTAGTGGCGGACATTCGCATAGTTTCTTACCCCCTCCATGTAAATAGAATTGACGCTAAGAAACGGTAAATAAAATTAAAAGTTATCTCAAAGTATTACGTAATTAAAGCAAAATGTGACTTTGCATTTTCTAATTACTATAAAATAGAATGTAAATAACTGAGAACGACACCCCCCCTTGTAAAATCTTCCGCATAGACCCCTAAGGGGTTGGTTTATAGATTCGGGAATACTCTCATCATCTTACTCTGTGAATTTTACATGAGAATACACTTTTATATGTTATGTATATTCTCTGACCTTGTTTTAAAAACCTAAATTGTGTTTTTAAACGTGAGTTATCGTTCTTCCTTAGCTATCCTCTAACAAATACATTTCATTAAAAAACATAAATTGTTTTATGTACTTGAGGTATAATTTGCCGGACAACGCCGAATACTTTTCTTATATAAGATATTATATAATGTACATGTATTTGTGTACATACAGAGTGGCGGGCATTGGCGGCTAGTGGCGCACCTTGGCGTAGTTTCTTACCCCCTCCATGTAAATAGAATTCACGCTAAGAAACTTTAAATAAAATTAAAAGTTATCTCAAAGTATTACGTAATTAAATTACAATATGACTCTGCAATTTCAAATTACTATAAAATATAATGAAAAATAACTGAAAAGGACCCTCCCCGATGAAATCTGCCCCATGGACCCCTAAGGGGTGGGTTTTAAGATTCGTGAATACGCCCATCAACTTACACTGTGAATTTTACATAAGAATACACTTTTATATTGTATCTATATTCTCTAACATTTTTTTCTATAGGGCACAAACATACAGACATTCAATTTTATATAGAAGATTATATATTTTTTGAAGAAAAAAATGAATGCAACAACTTTTATACTTACGGTATGTTTATGTTGAAGACCCGTGCTAGGGGTCACAAAGAAATAAACCACAAATAGTGACAGGGTTAAAATATAACAATGTATTTATCATAAAGCAATACAGAACGCCACTAATGTGGTAGGTTTGGTAGTTTGGTAGTTTTGTTTTACGGCATATCAACCCTTTTTGGGTTATTTAATGCCGAATCTGGTCATTATAGTAAAAGTTTTTATGCTTCAAGTTCTTTATATCTTCAAATGTTTAATCATCGTTTTTGGTTTGGTAGTTTTGTTTTACGGCATATCAACCCTTTTTGGGTTATTTAATGCCGAATCTGGTCATTATAGTAAAAGATTTATGCTTCAAGTTCTAAAAATAAAATAAAAAAGGGGAGGGAGAAAGGGAGAGGGGCTGTTGTTTTTGTTTTTGGTTTTGTAGAACATAATTAAGTTTTACAAAAAAAAAAAACGTCAATGTAGGTGAATTTCGTCTCAGGGAGCCACAGGGCAGCCTGATCTGGTATCACCAGACTAATGTGGTAGGAGATGAACGGGTTCATAACATGCGGTAAAACATGGTACGAAAGTCGTTATTTAACGCTTACCATCAATAGGAGTATGTGACACAAGGTCGGATTTGAAAAGCCAGCGCTCGAGAGGTGAGCGCTCTGGCTATTAAAAATTGCCTGGGCAGCCCCGTCGGCATTCCCCGGTAGGGGCGCCTCAAGCAGTAAGCTATAAACTCACTCCTCCCCAAAGAGGGGAAGCAAAGCCTGGGAGGGTGGACCTCCTAGAACCGCACAGGGCAGACTCACAGACCGGCGGAATCATGCCCCGAAGGCCAAGACAATACCGGTCTGTAGGGTGTAGTATCTATCGGAACAGATATAACACGTGGTATGTAGACTCTCACATGGTATGAAGGTCTCTCTGAGTCTCTGCAACCAGTGGTATTTATTATACCTGGTTGATACCATCAGTTCTCCAATAGGGGTGATTTGTACCCCACAACAGTTTATTTTTATGAAAAATTATATATTTTTTTGGAGAAAAGAATGAATGCAACAACTTTTATACTTACGGTATGTTTATTTTTATGAAAATTTTTATTTTTTTTACAAGAAAGTTTAACTAAAATATTTTTTTTCGGTACTGGTCCATATTGGAACCAGACAAAAAGCGAACCGTTTTTTTTACCCTAACCCTAACCTAACCTTAGACTAACTCTAACCCACTTTTATTGCCTTCATATTAGTAATTCGTTTACTTTTGTTTTGCACTTTTTTTCTCTTGGAAATCTTTGACAATCGGCAATTTAGGATTTAATCCATTTACAATTTAACTTATCGTCTGCTTTTCCCGCTTTCTGATTGGATAAGCGCATCGCCATTTTCCGGCTGTTTAAGTCGGTTTTGTCTGGTTCAAAAACTGTAGCAGTACCCTTGTTTTATATCCCAACAAATAGTTCATCCTATTTGAGACATGAAATATATAATCTCATTCGATAAATTATGATAGGCTGCAAATGTTTTTGTTTTCTTTTTCAAAAAGCTCGTGTTTAATTATACGGATGAATCTCTATATAATGTTACGTATGTGTATATGTTTATATATTTGTATGGGCAGGATTCATTCCTTAGCTAATTAACCGATCATTGTAAATATGAAAACTGCCGGTAGACGTAATGGGACTTAATGTGACCTATATTTGCTTTGATGTAGTTTGATGCAAAAGAGGAAAGGGGGGAAGCTATCGTGAAAATTCAAGTACCTCCGATTTTTGTAAATTTTTTACAATATTGCATTAGACATCAATTAACAAATATTCCCAACATTTCAATTTCTTTGGAGTATTTTAATAGCTTTTTAGAACATTTCAATTTCTTTGTAGTATTTTAATGGCTTTTTAGAACATTTCAATTTCACTGGAGTATTTTAATGGCTTTTTAGAACATTTCATTTCTTTGGAGTATTTTAATGGCTTTTTAGCACAAACTATAAGGCACAACCTCCTATTTTAAAATTTAAATATTTCAGATTTACATTGAGTTTGATCTATAGTCATTAGACACTAATAAGCAAAATTTCCTGAATTTCAATTTATTAAATTTAAGACATTTTTAGAATCAAAATCATGCAATTAATTTTGATCAAAATTGGAATAAGGATTCGAGACATAAAGTTTAGTATGATTATGTCTTGATTTAAAACTTCGGAAGGGGA
>OY744547.1:53699881-53732381 GCA_963556195.1 Sepiola atlantica
TATATATATATATATATATATATATATATATATATATATATATATATATATATATATATGTATATATATATATATATATATATATATAAGGTTAATACAACAAAAGATATAAGAGGCAACAAATAATTTTAATTAGTGAACATCCGCTCAATATACTGGATAGAGCATTAATAGCAATAGATAAAGTGAAAGAATAAAATAAGGTGCGAACTTTTCATCCATCCATTCAATTTCTCTGAAACTTGGCCAAAATATGGAGGCAATTGTTCCTAATAGAAAATAAGTATCGCTGACCTTGGAAACAATCTGGTTCGCTCCCCCAGGGTGTCAAAAGCCCCATAAAATGGCAAAAAATGAACCTTTTTCCCCATAACGTTTGATCCATCCATTCAATTTTTCTGAAACTTGGCCAAAATGTAGAGGCAATTGTTCTGGATATAAAATGAGCATCCTTGACCTCAGAAAAATTCTGGTTCGCGCCCCCAGGGGATACAATGGGGGTAAAAAATGCCCCAAATTGCCCAAATTTATTGCATTTTACACTCGCCACATCGAGTCACATACAGAGGGGGACCACGCATGCGCGGCTTGTTAAGTTTGAAAAGATGCACCTAAAGAAGGTCGAAGCTTGCATCTGCCGAAACGTTCTTCTAGAATTTACAAATACATTTTTTTCATATAGCTAATCTTGGTTTCGTTTCGTCATTTATGTAATGTTTGGGGTTTTCGCGTACGTTTTCATACAGTTAGTCGTATTTGCGGTTTAGTGCATAGCTGTTAAAAAGCAAGCCTCGACACGCAATAGGATATTGACAGGGCATGCATAGTAAACGAATCGTTTATTTATTGTGGTATCACGGGTTATCAATGTTTATGTTTATAATTAAAATTATCAAAAGGACTAACTGTTTTTTTCTTTTTAAATTATTGTATTAGGTTGCTTAATCGATATTTTCATTGTTAATTTGTTTGTGTGTGTATTCGTTGCACAGGTTGCGATCCTTCGATGCTTTATATTTACACTGGCCGTAGTGTCAATAAGGTGGTCTTGTTCAGTCCCTTAACAAAAGGGTTTTTCTTATCAAACAATTCAAGTTTAAAACAAGTAACAATGTTTTATTTTAAGATGTGTAAAAGTATCTGACTAAGAAACTGATTTAAATGACGTATATTGCATCGTGAGAATTATCTTCGAGTTAATTAAAGTATTTTATAAGTGAACAATAATCATCATTTAGCAAGTCTTAAACATGGATAATGATTATCGATCGCATGTTAAGCACATTTGTATTTGGCTCTGCATTGAGTTTTTCAAAATGGCTGACTGCTTCGTTGTTAAGAACAGTAAGGAAAATCTGCTGTGAGTTCATTTTTGGTTGTTAGACATGTGTCTTTCCTGTCACGCCACAATGTATGATTTTTCAAACAGATAACTTTTTGTCCTTTCTGAAGAGTTCAAGGAAGACAGATCCAATATTAATATACTAATGTTGGTTGTTCTCTCTATGAACGAAACAGATGCGTAAAAAAGTGCATTAAGAATTAACTGTTTTGAGAATGTTTCGTGAGATAAATAAAATCTTGGCTTTCGGAATGTAACAAAATCTTGTTTACTTATATATATATATATATATATATATATATATATATATATATATATATATATATATATATATATATATATATGTGTGTGTGTGTGTGTGTGTTTGTGTGTGTGTTATCATTTTAATTATAAACATAAACATTGGTAACCCGTCATATGCATATATATATATATATATATATATATATATATATATATATATATATATATATATATATATATACATATATATATATATCCTGTCATTCGGGGTAGGCCACACAACATGACCACTAGAAAATTATCGGCTTTTTAATCTATGGACATAAAAACCGACGGGCAAGGTGTTCATTATCTGGAGTGGGCATTAGCTTTTATGGTATTTTATGTGGTCTGCTTTCTAAGCATTAACTCTCATTTTCAAGGGCTATATTTTTTCCAAAGTGGTTAGCAAATTTCCTGAATGATCTCTTTTCTAGCTACATATTTTCCCATTGCAGGTCTGCCGTTTGTAGCATGCATCTATGCACCTACTACATATCCAGTATTGTGTCTGTTGACATCATATACATTGCTGCTGTTGTTGTTTGGTTTTAAGACATGTCCATGATCGTTGGCTCATCTTATTGAACGTGATGTTGTATATAATTGATTTATAGATTAAATTAAATTGATTTTGAAAATGTTGTTGTTACATACAGCACCTAGTGTTTCATAAATAAATTTCATAAATAAATTTCATGAATAAATTTCATAAATAAATTTCATGAATAAATTTCATAAATAAATTTCATGAATAAATTTCATAAATAAATTTCATAAATAAATTTCATGAATAAATTTCATAAATAAATTTCATGAATAAATTTCATAAATAAATTTCATGAATAAATTTCATAAATAAATTTCATAAATAAATTTCATGAATAAATTTCATAAATAAATTTCATGAATAAATTTCATAAATAAATTTCATGAATAAATTTCATAAATAAATTTCATGAATACATTTCATAAATACATTTCATAAATACATATGCAGTTTTCCGTTGAAACGGATATTATATAGTGCTTGATAAATATACAGGTGTTGTGTAAAATGTAATTATCCACGGAGACCTGTTTCACCGTTTTAACGTTCATCAGCGAGAATCGAAACCGAGACCACAGTAACTGAAGTCCTGCACATATATATATATATAATATTAAATCATTTTTTAATATTTTACCTACGTACGACGTCGTTTCGAGCGTATGGCTCTCATCAGCGCAGGGAAATAACAATCTCAGACGATCATACGGCGGGGTGTTTACAGATACATCTTGAATCTGTAGGCGTTCACCTAGTCCCATTAGGCCACGAGGGATTGTCACGTAATAACGGAGAAATTAAGTGATGTTTACACTGAAAGCGGCGAGCATAGACATCTAAACATTCGATAGCACTCAACGACAGGATCGGAGGATTGCACATAATCTTTCAAGTGAATGTTTATTTTCTATTTTTCCGGAAGTGTTCAACTTTCAATTTTACTTGGAATGGGCTAATAATAATAATAATAATAATAATAATAATAATAATATATATATATATATATATATATATATATATATATATATATATATATATATATATATATATTCTGATTGGGACTATGGCTGAGGATGAAGTATTTCTCTATAACTTTTTGACATGTAGCTGGTAAGTCATAGAGAAGAAATCGGTGACAATGATTTCAAGATTATCTATATTTTATTTTTAACTAATGGATCTCCATGTCTGTAACTGCGAGTTGTTTCTTGACTATCTTAGGTAGGTAGAAGAGTAAATTTACTTGCGTTTGGTAACAGCTATTTGTTGTCTATTTGTTTCGTTTGTTTTATCACTTTTTTGTTTTCGTTTTTGCCGAAAAGTGTAATGGTACCGTTTTGGCGACGTCTCTGAATCGTTGTAGTCAGAGTCATTTTGTTAGTTGTGATTCTGATTGTCAGACAAATTACTTTTATTTTACGACTCGGGTGGGGGGTCACTTTACATGCGTCGCGGGCCAAGCAGGAAAGAGATTGCCGACGTCAGTATCGATTTGTGTTCTTCGGTGTCAGTGCTAACAAATGATTTTCTCGTTATGTTCGCTCGCATATTTATGTCGTAAGCAACTTTATTCCGGTAAACAGACATAAATCTTTTGGGGGATGTTGGTTAACAAGAATCGTTCGACTCTCTTTAATCAGCGTCGCGGTTTGGTAAACTGATGTCTTTGAGGTCAATGGATGTTTTGGGGTTTAAAACATAATGTTTTTTTTTATCTCCCTCCCCACGGTGGAAAGATTAGACACAAGGTCAGGAAAGTGGGATTTGAAAAACCAGTGCCCTCGAGGAAGAGCACTTTTGCCGAACAAAAAATACCTAGGCAGCAACGTTGGCTTTCCCCGGTAAGAGCGACTCAGGCGATTAACAATAAACTAACATCTTCTCAAAAGACGAGAAGGTAAAGCCTGATAAAGTGGGCCTCCTAGAATTACACAGAACCATATCCCAAGACAGACAGAGATCGAGCTATTCTAAGAAAATGACCTTACACTCCGCCGGTCTGATTGAGTTGCGAAGTCGGTGGTTTTAGAAGGAATCAGAATCGAATTCGTAAGAATGCTAGGAGTCGAAGTCGGATTTTTTAATCCCAGAAGAATCAACAGACAGTCGGAATATTGAAAGAATTCAAAATAAACAGTCGAAGTCGGATATTTTGGAATTTGAGAAGCTGCAGTTGAAGTGTGAGAGAGTCGGAGGCTTTGGAAGGAGTCGGGGTCGGACTCGTAAGAATGCTAAGAGTTAGGTTTCAATTTTTTAATTTCCGAAGATTCGACAGGCATTCTGAATATTGGAAGAATTTAAGATAAGGAGTCGGAATTGCATGTTTGTTAATTCTAGGAGTCGGAGTCAAAATCAGAGGGAGTCGGAGATTTTGGAAGAAGTTTAAGTCAGACTCGTAAAAATACTAGGAGTCGGATTTTTATCTCCGAAGTATCAACAGATAGTCTTAATATTTGACAACTTTAAAATAAGGAGTATGAGCCGGATTCAGATATTTTGTGAGTCAGAGTCGGAGAGAGCCGATTGTTTTGGATGGTTTCCCTGATCTTTATAAACGACTTCGCTAATGAAATTGTGTCCGAAATGGGGACATTTTTTAATGGAAATCGCCCCAGACAATTCATGAAGCCACTTCATGTCAGGAGCTAAAAAATACAACTTCAAGCTGAAAAACTAGCCAACGATAAGTGTTGCGTAGATAGATTCCGGCCCAGAAAACAGCACTTCTTCTCCCTTTGTCAGAAACATCGCGCATGGAATGTGAGGACTAAAGGACAAAATAAGGGAAGCGAGAGTTACGAGACTGCCGAAAGTAACCCCGAAGTCAAATTTCTATTCTCTTACCCATTGCTGACGACACCGCGCTCTAATACCGACATATGGGGAAAACGAACACATACATATCTAAGGCAATGGCTGAGTCCTTAGAAACTGACCACCAGTCTGTGGTGGAGTGGGGACATAAATAGTTGCTACTGAGACAAAGCTCCTTACCTTCAACAATTATAAGAGACCTTTTTAACCATTCACAGGTAACATGGATTGGAACAAATACATAGAAGACATTGCCAAATCTGCAAGGTTAAACTTTGTTTTCATAAGAGATAAGGCTTCGACTACACAAGATTACACTATTTAGAGCCTGTTTGATAGGAATTAGCCCTTTTAAATATCAGCCATTTTATAAGATATGAGATTTGTCTATTATTAATGCTCCAAATATGCTACGATAAGGACGTAGCATTAGTGTAAAATAAGGAGACGAGAGTTACGATTGCCCTCCGACAACATCCGGTGGTGTCTCATTCAGAGTTCCAGTACTTTCTACCTCTTTTCGATCACCACCGCAAATGACCTTGCGGTATTACAACAGCCGCCTACCATTGATTTCTCACTGGCAACGACTATTGTTCTCCCCTGAGATTTGGGTGGTAATAAGCCTCCCACACGCCCCACCACTCTATGCACTCTCCAGTGAAGGTCTTGTTAATGCTGTCCCTCCTCTACCGAGCTTGAAAAATTTTCACACCTGTCAGTATCTTATATTTCTACAAAGTCGCAATTCGTCTATGCATGGAGTATTGTTGTCACATCTGGGCTGGTGCACCAACCACTAGTCTCTCCCTCTTGGACAGAGTAACATAAAGGTGTCTCTAATCTAATAAGTGCCACGCTATCTAACAAGCTCCAGCCTCTGTCTCATCGCTGCAATTTTACATCCCTGTGCTCGTTTTACAAGTACTTTAATGGAATGTGCTCTGACGAGTGTACTGCACTGGCACCCCCTCGTCGTAAATACTCTTGATCACCCCGTTAGTCAGCAAAATCCCACTCCTTCACTGTAGAGGTCCCCAGATTCCGGAGGGCTTTCTACTCTAATAGATTATTTTCATCGAACTTCTGACCGTTGGAATTCTATTCCTGCTCCCTGTTTCCATGACTGTACCAACATGCAGACGATTAAATGTAATATGAACAAGTATCTCGCTGCACAACCCCCCCACTTAGGATGCCCCTAATTCACAGTAACCCTCTTACGTCTCAGTGGCAATGTGCTTTGTTTGGAGTGAACTTAAGTAAAGCAAAAAAAAAAAAATGGTGAACAGGTCAGACATATACTGAAGTTTATTTTTTATTAAATATGGTTAAATTGCAAAACGGATTGTGAATTTTATTAACGCTTTCATGGGTGGCATTTTGGAGGGTCACTTTGTATTTAAAAGCAACCACTTGTCAAACTGATGTCATCTTACAAATAAACCAATAAAATAGTCATACACGAAGATTGCTTTGAATTTAGTACAAATAATTTATTAATGAATCTCAAAATTGAATTCCATTGTCGTCTGCATAAATTGATGTCTGCGTTGTTATCGACTAATTCAATTAATAAAACTAATTTCTATTTCGTTGAGATTGTTTCTTGTCAAGAAAATCTAATGAGTCAGCCATTTTGTTTTGGCAATTGGAAATGTGTTCTTAATTTGTGATTGTATTTTAATGGGCTCAAATCGTGTTTTAATGGGCTCAAATAGTATGTTAATAGGCTCAAAGTTAAATTTAATGTGAAACTCTTGAGAATTGAAATGTTATTTCAAACCAAGTGCTACAGACTAATACACGTAAGACATGGTGAATACGTTTACTAGTATAAATATTATGTAACATATACTCGCTAAAAGAAATCTGCGACTTTTCTTGTATTAGCTGAAATCGTGAGAAAGGAAGTCGATAATATTTATTCGGATATGACGTAAATCATTTTCCCCGATATTCCTGAATTTATCTATTTATTTAATATTGATGGGAACTTTTACTAATTAAAAAAATATTAGTTCAGATATATTTGCTGAAATAAATCTGACGTAAAATGTCGGACGAAAATATTTTTTCTTGAGAAACGTTTATTTAATCTGAAACACTTACGGATTACACATGCCATTTCAAACTTACGTGTGCCCTACCGACAAATGTTGGACATTAGTGGGTATGCTTACTAGTATAGTAATTTATACGCAGCGTCTATCGTTTATACAGGGTGGGCCAAAATAAGGGTCCTATCTTTAAATTTGAATAACTTGAATTTGAATAACTTCCACAAAATAAAAGTTAAACTCACCAAACTTTATGTGTGTGTAGACTGACCCTTCCGAGATTTTTTGAAATAAACAAAACAAATTTTAGCCGAAAAACACTTCTTAAAACTTACAAAAACTAAAGTATTGTTTTTTACACTGTTTTGAGTTTTTTAAGCAAAAATAATGTTTTCTAAATGAGGGTACGTTCCTTAGGGCTAATACGGCTCATGCTTGCTTCGGAAGGGGTCCTTTACTTATTCTAAAAAAAAAAAAAAAAAAAAATCAATAAATAAAAAAGTTATTAATTTTTAAAAATAGGACCCTTATTTTTGCCCACCCTGTAGTAGGTAATCGGACCCAGTATCACGATAATCAGAAAGAAACCCCTCAACAGTTTCAGCATCTACTCCTCTACTGCATTTCTGAAGTGGTAGAGTACACAACTTTTCTGTCGAACACTCATCGTTTTTCTTCAAGCAGATCCAGTGTCATGCTTTTTCTGCTACTTTTCCCTCGTAAAAAATGTATCTCTTTTTTTGTACAATAAAAACGATGTCGAAGTATATTGATTAGCATCCCTCGACATATCCCCAAGCACCCACAGCCAAATGATAATGCTCAACATTCAATCATTTTTCCTGGAACTCAATCAATACATCACCATATATCTCATCCTTCCTATCTTCTGCAATTAAAAGATAGCACAGTGGCTTAGTTGGTATCGACGCGGACTTAGAACCTGGGTGTGCCAGGTTCAAATCCAAGTCATTCCACTGAAAACGCTTCCGAATTAAAAGATTATCCTCCCAGGATACAGTCAGCTCCAACATAATTGAAACCTTTTCCTCGTTTCATACTACAAGGTTTAGTATCTGCAATTAAAAGATAGCACAGTGGCTTAGTTCGTATCGACGCGGACTTAGAACCTGGGTGTGCCAGGTTCAAATCCAAGTCATTCCACTGAAAACGCTTCCGAATTAAAAGATTATCCTCCCAGGATACAGTCAGCTCCAACATAATTCAAACCTTTTCCTCGTTTCATACTACAAGGTTTAGTATCTGCAATTAAAAGATAGCACAGTGGCTTAGTTCGTATCGACGCGGACTTAGAACCTGGGTGTGCCAGGTTCAAATCCAAGTCATTCCACTGAAAACGCTTCCGAATTAAAAGATTATCCTCCCAGGATACAGTCAGCTCCAACATAATTCAAACCTTTTCCTCGTTTCATACTACAAGGTTTAGTATCTGCAATTAAAAGATAGCACAGTGGCTTAGTTCGTATCGACGCGGACTTAGAACCTGGGTGTGCCAGGTTCAAATCCAAGTCATTCCACTGAAAACGCTTCCGAATTAAAAGATTATCCTCCCAGGATACAGTCAGCTCCAACATAATTCAAACCTTTTCCTCGTTTCATACTACAAGGTTTAGTATCTGCTGTGTAAGGATTCGTGGCGAAATAACGGTATTCTAGCGATCTAGTACCAGGTTTCATTTTCCTTGCCATTTTCATAAGTTAACTGTTAAATTAAATTGTTTGAATTACATACTAGACACCATCCTCTAGTATTCTCGGTCTTTCTGTACAAGGGTTTGTCAGAACAACCTGACATGAGGATAATTCACCCTACAAGTAAACCCTGACCAAATATTCAAAATAATATAAGAGTCGAAGCCCAAATAAGATCCCCTCGACACCGCTATACACTGGTCAATATGAAGAATGCTGCATCTTCTCCAAGTAATGTTAGCTCAAGTAACAGCATTTAGCTGGATACTCCACCAGAAGAGATGAATTCTTGTCCTGAAATCCGATAAGACCAAGAGACCACAAGAAACACATTCTAACATAGTTAACTGGTCAATTGGGGAGAGGAAAATTAATGCTCTTAACTTATTTACTAACTCAACGTTTTACAGGTAAAGAGAACTTTAATGGAATATTCGAGTATCTAGGTATCTCATATACAGATCAAGTGTAAGATTCAGTAATGCCCCCTTGATTTCTGAGAACTTCAACTGAAGTAAAATGAAAACAAAAAATTAACTTTAATGACTTTTCGCCATGAACGTTGTTCCAGTCTTGTAAAAGTTCATCTTCTTAATCTTGTGTATTTTTTATGGTTCTCCTTCATTAAACTTCTCTACTCTTTGAAGTAATAGCTTTTTTATTACTTTCAGGATTTAGTTATGCCTCCACGTGTATCGACATAGCGTAAAGTTACCGTTCTACAGACTATGCCTGAGAGTTTCACTTTACACACATCTGCATTTGTTGCCAGTGCCTACTCTCCATCAATCAAGATTTACTGAGGAAGACATTGCACCGCATCTCCATTTTATCAGGAACGAAATTCTTCCTCCCTCCCAAGTCGAGTTCTCTTTCAATCTGAAATTATTTAAATATATTTGCTCAAATAAATTCAACGTTATATTGTAAATAGGAAACGTTTCAGACAATATGTCACGGAGAGTTCAAATGTTTGACCTTTCTTTTATAAGCTAATATTCGTGAGGAATGAAGTCTATAATATATGGTCGGATGTGACGTCCAACATACGGCATACACAGTCGCGTGCTAGAAGCTTTATGAGACAAGACGCGTTTTAAGTATGGTCTAACTCCACGTTATATACTCAAGCGATGAGCTTAAACTGCGTCTCTAAATCTTTATCTCTCTTTCTCCATGTTGATCTGGTAGCTTACTAGACCTGATGGCAAATAAATCATTCACCTCTTAAGATGATGTGGTCGAATTGATGAACACAACATGCTCGCCACTGGAACGTTGTTACATGGTATACTTTTCACCAGCTATACCATATTCAATGCTAGAACGTGTTTGCCACTATTACTTCATCATGTTGTAGGTTTTTTTAATATCACTGTTTCCAATACTATTTCGGAAACAACCTGCTCGCCACTGAAACATTTTTACGTAGTATACTTTTCTCAAACAACACCGTTTTCAATAGTGATCTCTATTGCTCAATGATCTTAACCCATCGAATGTTAAACGCCTTGTCGACTTCAATTAATCGCATTATTTATGGATGGCAAAGCACGCCACCGACATGTGATCGATACGTATAAATACTCTTATTTAAGTGTGTACTTCTTCGTTCGTACATCAAGGCTCTACACTAAATTTACACTAATTTTAAACAAATATACATAACACTCTTAAGAAAAAAAAGGTATCTAAACAAGAGTGATACGTGAATTCACATGTCTGTAACAGGTGACAACATAAGCTGAAGAGAGCCGGATGGTTAAGTTCTTTTGAGCTTGAAACTGACGGTACTAATGTTGTACTAGCTTTTCTGTACCCAAAAATTAAATAAATATTACGCTTTTAATTTCGAGAAGTGATTATATATATATATATATATATATATATATATATATATATATATATATATATATATATATAGGCACATTTTCTCAATTATTCAACGGGTCATTTTAAATGTGTGAATATTTATTCTATGAAAGACGGTAAATAATGTTGGCACATTATTTCTTAGTAATTCTTAAGATTTAGACAGTGCATATATATAAATCTGGTATGTGTATATACTTATTAATACATAATCTAATTTAAAATTCCAATGATTAGGTAAAGTATACATATTTTTGCTTGATCTGTTAGTATGACAGATGGTGTCTATAGAGCAAAGGCGATAAGGTAAGCCAATACTAGTTCCACCAGTCTATCTAGTTTCTGGCTCATCACGCCGCCACATTATCATAACAGTAGGATAGAGAGATGCATTGATTGATACCGTTTCGTAAAGTATACTATTATTCCATGAAAAATTGCCAGTATACTGAAATCATATACCCTTAATAGGGTTAAGATGAAAATTCATATACACTAAATGTACAAATGCAAGGAAATTCCCAAATGTTTACACTTTTATTGTCATTACGGGTATGTGAGCACAACAGGTAGGAATTTTTATTCAGCGCACCTCACACACTTCATCCACTCATGCATAGAGATTTATACTGTAGTGATGTGATAATGAAATGGTTTGGTTGATATGTAGTCATACCCTTAATGACAATAAAAGTGTAAAAATTTGGGAATTTCCTTGCTTTTGTACATTTGGTGTATATGAATATTCATCTTACCCCTATTAAGGGCATATGATTTCAGTATACTGGCATTTTTCATGGAATGTCACTACTTTTGTAAAGGATATGCCTCAATACAATGCCTTCTTATGAAGTTTTTTGGAATTTTCTGGAAAACTAAGGTATATGGTAAACTGAAATTAAGATGCAATCAACTAGACCCTAGAACCTCTATCTCTGCTAAAAATCAGCGGAATCCATCAAATAGTTGATGAGGTTGCACACACGTACGTACGTACGTACGTACGTACGTACACACAGATAACATGATTTCATGATTGAACTTTCTGGATCTCTGGGTTGCCTTGACTAATGATGCTGAAATTATACACACTTATAGAACCTATCAAATAACAATTTTGTGCAAAGTTTAAACTAATTTGGTTTATTGGTTTTTCAGTTATGATTGATCAAAGAAATGAGATTTCCAGCATAGGCCATTCTTGAAGTCTATTATAGGATAGAGTGCTCTCTCGCTTCACTCGATTTTCTTTACAGAAATTAGAAACCACAAATAATTAATTTTTGTTTTAAATGAATAAAATCCATTTATTTATAAGCTAAGACGTTCGGCAAAGAAACTTGCCTTCAACAGAGCTAGACACCCTTTCTTTTCCATCCCTTCATTTCGCTGGTATTAGCCCCAGATGGGGGACACTCCTGTGATAACAGAAATATATATGTCCGATGTTACCGACACGAATGAAGTCTGCTATTGATGGGCACGCACGTGGTAGCGCTTGTATGGAAAAAGAGAGTTTATCACATCTTTGAAAAATTGTCTCCTAAAATATAAGATGTTTTTCTCGGCCTAACCTTTACAGGTAACATGAATTGGAACAAATACATTGAAGACATTGCCAAGGCTGCCACAAAAAAAGGTTGGCTCCCTCTACCGTGCTAGTAAACTCCTCACACCTGGCATTATCCTGTATCTCTACAAAGCCACCATCCGCCCATGCATGGAGTATTGTTGCCACATCTGGGCTGGTGCATCATCTACTACTCGCTCCCTCCTTGACAAGGTCCAAAAAAGAGTCACCAATCTAATAGGTCCCTCACTGTCAACCAAGCTCCAGTCCCTGTCCCATCGACGCAATGTAGCATCCTTGTGCTTGTTTTACAAATACTTCAATGAATTATGCTCTGATGAATTGGCTGCTCTCGTGCCCCCTCGTCGTAATTTCACTAGACCAACTCGACAATCGACTAAATCCCACCCATTCACTGTAGAGGTCCCCAGATGCCGGAAATATTTCTACTTAAATAGCTTCTTTCCTCGTGTTGGTGGCCTCTGGAACTTCCTTCCCTGCCCCCTGTTTCCCCGACGGTACTGACATGCAGAAATGTAAAACTAATGTAAACAGACATCTCGCTGCGCAGATCCCAATTTAGGTTCTTAGTTTCGGAGGGGAATTAACTGATGAATTTGCCATAATTTGCATTTGTCTCCCAAGTACTTTCGGACCCATCTGGGTCCATCTTTGTGGGAATGAGGTTAATCAGGTCTAGACCATGTGTTAGTATTTATAGAAGGTTTTTGACGGGAATTATGTACTAAGTACGAAACTATATTGGAGCTATAAACATTTTAGAATATTGTTACTGATATTAAAGTTAATTCTATTAATTAGGGTTTTTTTTGGTTTTTATATATAGGGCCTCCGAAACTAAGATCCTAATTCGGACTATTGAAAGGATCTACCAAAGGATATCTAGACATGAGTTGTCTCTTATATTCAACAATATATATATATATATATATATATATATATATATATATATATATATATATATATATATATATATATATATAAGTTATGATGTTGAAAAAGATTAGATATACATTCGGATTGTACACATTATAAGTTATTTCGACCGTAACTAGGTCTACTCGGCTGTGTTTCCAACCACAATTCAAACAATGGAAACGCATCCGAGGAGACCTAGTTAAGGTCGAAATAACTTATAATGTGTACAATCCGAATGTATATCTAATCTTTTTCAACATCATAACTTATTCATGCTCTGTTTGAACGGACATAGGAATTCGAATCAGAGAGCTCTATCGAAAATAATGGAACCTTAAAACTATATATATATATATATATATATATATATATATATATATATATATATATATATATATATATATATATATATATATATATATATAAGAGAATTATATTTTA
The DNA here is from genome assembly GCA_963556195.1 of Sepiola atlantica. NCBI lineage: Eukaryota > Metazoa > Mollusca > Cephalopoda > Sepiida > Sepiolidae > Sepiola > Sepiola atlantica. Next base: position 53,713,465 of record OY744547.1, read on the forward strand.
GTACTACATTACGATCACTTAAAAATAGGGAGTTACTTTCGCGACCACCTGTAGATAACTAGATTCGAAAATAAAAAAATACAGATAATCGTTTACGTTTACGTAACATTATACTAAAAGAGGATATCCTGTTAGCTTTGGGCTGAGATCTGTCCACATTTAAATGATATCTGAATGTGAAGGTTTTTGAATTTGAACAGTGGGGTCAGAGCAGATGCCTATATAAAAGAATGAAAAAAATAAAAAAATAGATAGTCTCTGTTTTGATTTTTCGGACTACTGTTCTCATCTTGGATGTTATTCTCACAAGATTTCGATCGATGTAACCTTCGACTTTTTTTAGATGCGTCTTGTCGATCTCGGGAATCTGTACAGAATTTCAAACGAAACCCTTTATTTAATCCACGAGGGTAGCTGACCCTTGTCCCATCAGTCATGATCGGGTATAACTACTCTTAAGTAATTCGTAATAGTATTCTTAATATCACCCGTAATGAGGATTGAACCGTAAACCTCCAGAAGACTTACTTAGAACTTATTATTAAATATAGTACTTTTATCCGCTGCGCCACGGATGCTTGCGATTTACATCGTCCGAAACGTTGTGAGAATAACATCTAAGAATAGAGCAGTTGTCCGAAAAAAACCAAATAATACATAGAGACGACTTTGCTTCGCGTACGTCCCCTATCGGCAGAAGCGAAAAACTCGTATGCATTCTCTTTTATGGAGAAACTTTACGCAATTTAAGTTCCTCTTCAAACATTCGAGTAAACTGATTGCCGCGAACGGCCACCGCGGAATTAGAATTTAAAATGGTGTGTCAAGTATGTACGTCCGGCATTCGGAATTACGACCACCGAATTTACGACCACCAAATTTACGACCTACGGATTTATGACTTACAGTTCGAATAGAAAAGGTTTAACGAGATAAAAGTATCGAATGGTAAAAACGTTACGCATTAAAGCGATCATATGAGTGTCCGTGGCTATCAGGGCGCCTGGCATCGATATTACGGATTTATCTAATAAAAACCAATGTCTCTCCGAGTAAGATCTCTATTTTTAATTTCTTCAAATACTGTAGAAGCCTTATTGTCTATCGATCAAGTGTTAAATATTGACTGGGTTCGTTTGTAGCAATAGTTAGATGGTGTGTATAAATGTAAGGTTAGCATTAGAAATTTTCAACGTAAAATTAAAATCAAGAAAGAAAATGGAGAATTCCTTTAGAAGTTAAAAGTAGAACGAAAGATACGTGTACATGAAGTTCGTACTCTACCTTTTGGCCAAGATCAAAGTGTAGTATCTGTTCCGATGGATACTGCACCCCATAAACTGGCCTTGGCCTTCGGGGCTTGATTTACGCCGGTCTATGGGTCTGTCCTGTGCAGTTCTAGGAGTTCCACCCTCTCAGGCTTTGCCTCCCCTCTTTGGGGAGTAGTAAGTTTATTGCTTACTGCCTGAGGCGCCCCTACGGGGCTGCCCAGGCAATTTTTAATGGCCAGAGAGCTCACCTTCTCGGGCGCTGGCTTTTCAAGTCCCACTTTCCCGACCTTGTGTCACATCTTACCCTGTGAGAGGAAGATAAATAACTTGTATTCTTAGTATCGCCCGCACTGAAGATTGAACCTTCAACCTCCAGGAGACTATCACTTATAACTGAGTATTACTCAACACTTATATCCGTTATGCCACAGGTCCTTGAATTCAATCTTCCGGGGGTTGAAGGTTCAATCCTCAGTGCGAGGTTACTAAAAATACAATTTCAAATTACTACGGACTTCTACCCGATCATTGCTGACGAAACAATAGCAAGTTACCCCCGTGGATTAAATAAAGGGTTCCGTTCGAAATTCCGTACAGATTCCCGAGTTCGACAGAAAGATTCCAGAGTTTTACAGAAAGATTCCAGAGTTCGACAAATCGCGCCTGAAGAAAGTCGGAGGTTACATCAGTCGAAACATTGTAAGAATAACATCCAAGATGAGAACAGTAGTCCGAATAATACAAATAATACAAATTATCAATCCTCATTAAAAAAAACTTCTGAAACATGTAAGTCATATTAATGGATATTAAACTATTTTCTTTTGTCTCTAAAAATGGTACGATATTCCGTTGCTAAAACACTAATGAGTCTAACCCGAAGATAATGGGAAAGTGGAGCAACCCAAGGAAAAGAGTCACGCAATATTAATATACAGATAAAATTTAGTTACTGATATCTCCTAAAAATGCCTCTTTACTTCCTTTCTTCTTTATACCTCTAGCAGGGCTACCTGGCGTTGCCCGGGGAAAAATGTAACATATTTCTATTAAAACTTATATATCTCTATCTGTCTCTCTATCTTTCTCTCTTTTCCCCATTTTCCGTTTACCCTCTGCCTTTCCCCCACCCCGCTTATATCTGGACATACACACACACACAGAAGATTAACTCCTTGATGAAAAATCAGAGTACATAATTTGGTTGGAAAACCGACGCCCCCTGACGAAATCTACGCCAGTTTAGGGTCCAAGGATGAATAATTATTTCTAAATTTTAGATATTATTCACCGGGGCAACGCTAATAAAAAAATACCAACTTTGTGGATATTTGCTTTGTCGTTTTTATTTTTAGTCGAACATCCATCCATCCGTCCATCCATACATACATACATACATACATACATACATTGCTTCTTCTTGACAGAAGTTTGCCATCTCTTCATTTAGTTGTTGTGCGGCCGTGCGCACGTAGGTGGCTCTTTAATCCAGCTTCAGTCTTACATGGACGTTCATATGTGACACAAAAACCTTTTTTTCTGGTAAGGCTCTTTTTTAAAAAAATTTTATCGTTTAGTTTTTGCTGGAGATTGGGGTATCCTACCGGATGCCAGACATTCACCTGCTATTTCGGACACTCCAGCCTAGAGATCTTTTTAAGATTCTAACTGTCCCTTTAAGTGCAATTGTTTGTATTTCTCTTGCACTCGGTTCACCGGGTATACTCGCCAGATAGCTTTTGAAATTCTTTTTCATTAGTCCTGTTGCTCCTATAATTACTGGTATGATGGAGATTTTTCTAAGATTTCTTTTTTTTCATGTCGTACATAAGACCTTGGTATTTCGTAATCTTTTCACTCTCATCTCTGTTCAATCCTGCATCATTAGCGACACTGACGTTAACTAGAGTTGCTACTTTCTCCCTTTGGTCCCATATTACGATGTCAGTTTTAACAGCTCCGTTTTCTAGATATGTAGCTGTAGGGATAGCATAGTCATAGTGGATGGTGTATAAATCATTTCCAACTGTTCTTTCTGGTATATGCTCCCAGAACTTGCTGCTACACTGGATATTCAACTTTTTACAAATAGTCCAGTGAAGATATTTACACACTCCGTTGTGTCGTATTGTATAATAGCCATCCCCCAGGAAAACCTTACAACTGGATGTCAGGTGGCTCACACTCTCTACTTCTGTGTGGCAGAACCTGCATTTCTTATTGTTGGTAAGGCATTATGAATCCCAAAATCTATTGTCAAACCACTTTTAGATTTGTATATTAGACCACAAATATTACAGCCTAACACTGGAGGTCGTGTTGTTATAGCCGCTTCATAAAACTGTTGATCCTGTCTTTCGTTGTGTGATTTAAAATGATTTACAAATCCAGCTTTAGACAAAAGAATCCTATCACATACCGTGCACTTCAGTTCCTGTTGTATATTCTCTGATCCTATACTTTCATCCTGCTTTCTTAAAACACGCTTTAAAACATTATCATCTGCATGACAATCTTCAAAATCATTACATTTTACTCTAAAGTTTATCCTCCATATTGGTCGGTCGTCAGAGTGTGCTTCTTAATAATCTACATCCATCTCAAGTAGCTCCTAGTTGCTTTTCAGGACATCCTTAAACATTTTTCTTGGTTGTTGTTGTGGTCTCTTCCCTCTATCTATCTCGCTATAGAACAGCTGTTTAGGAAGTCTTTTGTCTTTTATCCTTACCAGGTGTCCAGTCCAGCGCATCTGATTTTGAATGATTTTCATTTATATACTTGTGCTATTTGACCATTCAAGGATTACAGTGGCAGACATGAGAGTCTTCCAGTTGATGTCAAGTATTCTCCGAATACAACTTTGATGAAATCTGTCCAATAACTTGAGGTGTCTTCTATATGCTGTCCATATCTCTGACTCATATAGCAGAGTAGTAATAACACATGCTTCATAAACATTAAGCTTTGTCTTTTATGTAATTCCCGATCTGACAATACATGTTTCTCCAGTTTGCCAAAAGCAGAATTGGCTTTGGCTATTCTGTAACTTATCTCAGCATCAAGCGAACATTCCCTACTCAGCGTACTACCAAGATACACAAAGCTTTCCGCAATCTTTAAGCTCTCCCATCAACCATAATGTTTTGTTCAACATATAGATATTTCAATAGGAGGGGAATACATTCCAATGTTTTCTTGAGACTAATGGTAAGTCCAAAAGCTTTACATGCACTGGATAACCTATCCATAATCAGTTGCCTGTCCTCTTCTGTATGCGAAACAAAGTCTGCATACATACATACATACATACATCTGCCTTTTATATAATAGATTATTCAATCCTATCAGAAAATATTTACGCTTCTTATATAAGAATTTCCTCTAAAAATATATTACTCAACTAACTGTTCCACCCAGGCTGTGCCCGGGAATATATTAACTTTCATTTTTGTTTCGTTTTCTTTTTAATTCTTTTTACCAAAATATTGTTTATTAAATTTTATTTTGAAAGTAAAATTTAATTGTTACGGTATCGTTTTGTCATTAAATTATTAATTCAACCAAATTGTTATAAAACTATAACTAATTGTTGTTAACGTAATACTATTTTAATATTTATTTATAAAAGTATTGGATGTAAAAATTGGAAGTAAAAATGTATTGGATGTAAAAATTATTAGATGTAAATATTGGATGTAAAAATTATTGGATGTAAAAATTGGATGTAAAAATTATTGGATGTAAAAATTGGATGTAAAAATTATTGGATGTAAAAATTATTGGATGTAAAAATTGGATGTAAAAATTATTGGATGTAAAAATTATTGGATGTAAATATTGGATGTAAAAATTGGATATAAAATTTATTGGATGTAAATATTGGATGTAAATATTATTGGATGTAAAAATTATTGGATGTAAAAATTGGATGTAAATAGCTTTCAAAACGTTATTTTATCTTTTAATACTTGAGGATTTGCTAAGAATTTTAAGGCCAGAAATGAATTCATTTTGGACACTTTATATGCTTCCACATTACTTACAGATTCCAAACTGTCACCAAGTGAGTTATTCTATTTCAACTAACAACTCAATATTAAAATGGCTGACTTGTTTATGGATGAATCGAAATGCACACTGGTGGATAAATTTCGTAATTATTTTTGTATGATTTTCAAATTCCGATTTACTGTACTTTATTTCTTATAATTTTATCAATATAGCGATTACGAAAAAACAAAAACAATTTTTTAATAGATTTATTTTAAAAAATCTGCATTTCCAGTTTGAGTAGAACATTTTTTACTATCCACCATAGTTAGAAATGGAATTAATTATTTTGAATTAAATCAAACTTGTTATTCTTTAGTAAACTAGTTTATTCTATTTAATTCTATCAGCAAATAACTCTTCCGGATCTCCACTAAAATGTTTACACACTTTACTTTAAAACGAATAAACGTTGATCCTAGCTATAATATGTTCAGCTGTGCTAACTTAGTAAACGCAACCACGTGACCTACTTGTGAAATATTGCCTCATCATATTTTTGTTCTTCCTTTACACACTAAGATATGAACCTTGATTTCCGGTCGTCGTCTTGTTGAAACGACTCTCGTAAACATCTGTGTTATTAGTTGATACATCGTTGGTACTCAGCTCAATCAGTTCTGATCCTCTCTGTAGTAGTAGCAATAGTAGTCATCGTCATGGAGATTTAGCCGCAAAAATGTTCTCTTGTTCTCTTGCGATGATAGCAGTAGTGTTGTTTCTCTTTCTTTCTCTTTACCTTGGTTATGTAATAGTTGATTCAAGAATGTTATAATTACAAATGTCAACAATATGCTTGTTCATCAAATTCTTTTGTTATTTGATCTTAAACATCATGCTGTCAAGTCTCATGCGTATTGCATAAGCTTCTCCTAGCATTCTTCCACCGGGGGAAGGAGATGGAGCCCCCAAAACAAACGCCTGAATCCGATCAGCCCACTGGCCAAAGAGAAATATTTCACTATCCTCTTTGCTACGTGTCACTTTGCACTTCTTATCCCCGACGTCATATCATGACATATTCGCTCTAATTCTAATCTTCATGACTTCAGTACTTTTACATAACAAAACCCATATTGACACGAATATTTCGGATTGTTTCCGATTGCGATTGACGGAACAGACCAGGAATGCCCGAGCCAACGCGGAACAGGCAACTATTACCAACATTAAATGTAACGGCTTTTTAATTTTTTACCTGATTTTAGGTTAGTACCAATTACTTTCAACTCCCGTGTTAAGAACGCGTTTAATTTTTTTTTCAAACCAGTAAGTTAATCAACTTTAGTTTTTTTAAACTCTGTTTTTAGAGGACTATTTTTTATCCTTATCTAGGCCTAACCTTAACTCGAATCGTACCTAACCTAAACTTTGTTGCAGGCTTGGGTTGTTGTCATGAAGCTGATATTTTATGTGGGAGGGAGCATGAAGCTGATATTTTATTGGGGGCATGTAGCTGATATTTTATTGGGGGGCATGAAGCTTATATTTTATTGGGGGATGGGGAATGAAGCTGATATTTTATTGGAGGGGTATGAAGCTGATATTTTATTGGGGGAAGGGGCATGAAGCTGATATTTTATTGGGGGTATGAAGCTGATATTTTATTGGGGGAGGGCATGTAGCTGATATTTTATTGGGGGGTATGAAGCTGATATTTTATTGGGGGGAGAAGGCATGAAGCTGATATTTTATTGGGGGGAGGGAGCATGAAGCTGATATTTTATTGGGGGCATGAAGCTGATATTTTATTTGGGGGATATGAAGGTGATGTTTTATTGGGGGAAGGGGCATGAAGCTGATATGTTATTGGGGGGTATGAAGCTGATATTTTATTGGGGGAGGGCATGTAGCTGATATTTTATTGGGGGCATGAAGCTGATATTTTATTGGGGGCATAAAGCTGATATTTTATTTGGAGAGGGGGCATGAAGCTGATATTTTATTTAGAGTGGCATGAAGCTGATATTTTATGTGGGAGGGGGCATGAAGCTGATATTTTATGTGGATGGGGCAATGAAGCTGATATTTTATTGGGGGGGCATGAAGCTGATATTGTATTGGGGGATGGTGGTATGAAGCTGATATTTTATTTGGGGGCATGAAGCTGATATTTTATTGGGGGGCATGAAGCTGATATTTTATTGGGGATCATGAAGCTGATATTTTATTGGGGGGCATGAAGCTGATATTTTATTGGGGGGCATGAAGCTGATATTTTATTGGGGGCATGAAGCTGATATTTTATTGGGGGCATGAAGCTGATATTTTATTGGGGGGCATTAAGCTGATATTTTATTGGGGGGCATGAAGCTGATATTTTATTGGGGGGCATGAAGCTGATATTTTATTGGGGAGCATGAAGCTGATATTTTATTGGGGGCATGAAGCTGATATTTTATTGGGGGGCATGAAGCTGATATTTTATTGGGGGGCATGAAGCTGATATTTTATTGGGGAGCATGAAGCTGATATTTTATTGGGGGCATGAAGCTGATATTTTATTGGTGGGCATGAAGCTGATATTTTATTGGGGGGGGCGGTCATGAAGCAATCATTACTTCTGGAGATTTAACAGCTGCTGTCATCGCGGTTAAATGCATTTTGGTTTTGCATTCGCATGCTTAGTGTCGTCTGCCTTTTAACATATTTTCCGTGAATTCTAAATCGTAAACTGCTTCGGAAATTTCCGGCTTGTTCCGTAAATCGTAATCAGAAACAATCGGAATCATTCGTTTCGATATGGACCATGTTCAATAGAAGCACGTTAACTTCTGATGGCAAATTCAGTTTTTTATTTACTAAACAAATCACTCATTAAGTGCCGGGTCTTACATATTGATGACGTTACTAATAAAGTCTCCATATGATTTTTAGTGAAAGGCATTTTCTTCATCGATTAACTTGAGAAAGAAGAACCATCAGTAGCGAATAGTATATAGCTTATTAGTGCGTTTGAAGGAAAAAAAATCGCCTAAAAACGGCTATAAATGAAGAAGAAAAACGTGCCATTTCACCAAGACAGTGCACACTATCACAAGTCGATCACAACGATGGAAACACTATATGAATTGCACTTCGAATGGCTTCCGTACGAAACCTATTTTCTAGATCTGGACACCAAGTGTTTACCGGCCGTTTATAAACCGCAAAAAAATGTTTATATATCAGAATATGAGGCGTATTTTGATGCCAAAGATAAATGTTCTACAAAAAAGGCATCGGATTGTTAGAGAAGCATTGGAATCAGTGTATCACCCTAGAAGGAGACTTTGTTGATGAATAAAGTCGAAGACTATTATTGTACTTTATGTTTCTTTTAATGAAATAACGTTTTTCATCAAAATAAGAGATCCTTAGAAATGCATAAAAAATAAATATACAGTGTGTTTGGAAATTGATGACATAACTTCGGGATTATGTTCTACATGTGTACATGTCCTGAAACGCTGGGTTTCCGAGTTATGAACCATTGAAACCAATACCGATCCACATTTTTTACCAGTGTGCACCTTCCGTCAAAAATTACGGAAAAAATAATCTCTCGCCAGTGTTCACACTGCAAAATGAACCTTTGGTTTACTTTCGGCAACCTAGTGACTCGCTTCCCTTATTTTGTCCTTTAGTCCTCACATTCCATGAACGGTGTTTCTGACAAAGAGGGAATAATTCCTGTTTTCTAAGTCGGAATCTATCCATCTAACACTTATCGTTGGCTAGTTTTTGACCGTTAAGTATTTTTTAGCTCCTTACACCAAGTGGCTTCATGCCTTGTCTGGAGCGATTTGCATTAAAAAAAAAAGAAGATATTCATATGCATATAAAATAAAATTTCCTTTTCAAATCCCCCAGTAAAAAAGTCTACAATAATTTTCTATGGAAATAACGTCAGATTATCAACTTCCGTTTTTCGCTGGTGGTTACCTTCTGACCTCATATCGGTCAATCATTCCTAGTTTCTCGAACATTTATTCGCCCCATTCTCGAATGAGCCAATTCATTATCTAACACACGGAAAGAATATTCGAACTTAGTTTGCCATTTCTATAATCTGTGCCGCTAGGTATTAAGCCATTCGCTTCAAATAAAAACCCGGATGTATATTTTCGTTCTAGTCTTAACGGGGATTGGTTTGAAGAAATCGTTTCTAATTCGACCGGAAGTGGATTAGGCAAAGATTTATGACGTCAAATCGGCTGAAAACCAATTAACCATGACGTTCTCTTCCTGTTGTAGATTTTATTTTTTTTCATAATTTTGACAGCGGATGGAAATGTTTCCGAAAAATACGCTTGTAATTGATTACTATTAAGCTTAGTTTCATTCGTTAACATACGTCCACTCTCCTCTATAAGAGACACTGGTATTCGTTTGGTCTTACTAAGCTGAGAATAGGATTTTCATCGCGAAACGAGTTTTTTTATTTAGATTTATATATCTAACATTTAAGGATGTTTGTCCGTCTGTCATTTTGTCTGTCTGTTTCTTTTTTGTGTCTATACTCTTGTCTGTCTATCCTTTTTTGTCTGTCTATCACCCTAAAAAGTCGTCCAAAAGCTGATGAACCGTTGCTCAAAACAACAAGATACTACGAGCAGGCTGATTTTGAGTCAATCCGAGATCACATCAGTGACGCCCCATGGAGGGAAACCTTCTCACTCCCTGCCGACCAGTGTGCAAACGAATTAACTGAATGGGTCAAAGCAGGCATTGAAGCCTATGTCCCCATGCGAAAATTCTTTAGCAAGTCTCACTCTCCCCAATGGTTCACCTCGGAATGTGCAGCTGCCATTTCTGAGAGGTAACAAGCATTCCGTAAATTCGGCCGCCATAAGTCAGCTACTAATAGAAATAAATTTATAGAGTCAAGAAATAACTGCAAGACCGTGATAGTTGAAGTGAATAGAAGGTATAATGAGTTAACAAAAAAAACGCATCCAGTCACAGAAACTAGGTACTCGTGATTTCTGGAAAATCTACAATAGTGTAGTGAATAATGGTCAATCAACGATTCCCCCACTATCAAACCACAATGATGTCGTTTGCACGGCCACTGATAAGGCTGAACTACTTGCCCAGCGCTTCGCTTCTAACTCTACTTTAGACTCAGATAACCACCCCTCCACAAATTCCCTTTGCGGACCGAAGCCACACTTGATAACCTGATCATCACCCCATCCCAGGTCAGAGACATCATAAAAAACCTTTACACCTCTAAAGCTTGTGGGCCTGATCTTATACCTGTAATAGTAATAAAGAAATGCTCTGCTGAACTGGCCCCTGTCCTCTCAAAACTCTACAATAAATGTCTAGCTGAATCTTGCTTCCCCGATAGCTGGAAAATTGCCTCTGTAGTACCAGTCTACAAGAGTTCTGGGAATAGAACCGATCCTCAGAACTATCGCCCAATCAGTCTGCTGCCGATCTTTGCTAAAATCTTTGAATCCTTAATCAATCTAGCGATAGTACGGCACTTAGTTAATGTTAAACTTCTTTCTGACCGCCAGTATGGATTTAGACAAGCACAATCTACTGCAGACATCCTAACGGTCATCTCTGAACGCATGTATCATACACTCGACAAGGCAGGAGAAGCTAGGGCAGTAGCGCTTGATATATCCAAGGCCATTGACAAGGTCTTAGTTTGCATATATTATTATTTGTACTCACTAGGAGTTCTCACATAGGTCATCAGTGATTGCTCACCGACAACCGGTGGTATTCCCTGGAGTCTGAGTGACAACAAGCTTCCCCAGATTTCCAGTATTCTCCACCTCTTTTTGAAAGCCACCGCAAATAACCTTGCAGTATCGCAACACCCGTTTACCATTGATTTCTCGCTGGTAAGGATCATTGGTCTTCTCTGGGATTTGGGTCGCAATAAGCCTCCCCAAGTCCCAGCAGTCTCTGCAATTCCAGTGGAGGTCTGGTTTGTGCTGTCCCTCCTTAGTCTTCTCATCCTCCTTGACCCTATGCAAATATTTTGTGTGGTGTCAGCATAGGCTGGTACCATTTTTTATTTATTTTTTTTATTTTTTCGGGGGGGGGCGAAGCTTATGGTTTTTCTTGCTATTTCTGTTCATTGGTTCATTTTTGTGTCGTGTCAGCTGCGACCGGTGTAATTTATTGAGGGGGGGGGGGTCATTAGGTGATGTTTCTTGTATTTTCTGTTCCTTTGTTTGTGATGTGGTGTTCTTTCTGTGGTTTTGTTTTCTTCCTGTTGTAGGTTCCATGTGACCCTTCGTAGCTTATGCGGGTTGGTTTCCGCATTCGATGATTTTTCTTAAGATTGCAGCTGTTTTGATCATTGCCGTCATTTGTATAGTTTCAATGATCCCTTTTATTCCAATTTATCCCAGTCTTTTTCCAGGTTTTTGGGGACTGTTCCTAGTACTCCTACGATTATTGGTATTATAAATTATTATTATTATTATTATTATTATTATTATTATTATTATTATTATTATTATTATTATTATTATTATTGCAAGTGGGTGGGAATTGCGTTATTAATTTCTTTACATGTTCTTTGAAACGATCATCATTATGTATTGTGAAATACGTAGACATTTGCAAATATTATTAATAAGATTACAACTTTTGTGGATCATTAGTTCTGATGTGGATTTAGCATTTCCATGAGTTTCGATTTTTTCCGATCATAATTAATTATTGATAATCATTTATTGACCTTTTCTGTACACGTTTGTTTGTTTTTATGATCTTGGTAATTGCATTTCGTATCGGCTCGTCCGTAATCATGTCGGCTTCTTCAAATCTAACGCAAACCTTCTTTTTGTCTTTTTTCTTTCTTTTTTCTTTTTCTTCTTCGTTTTTTTCTCACAATCGTTCTTCTTTTTCTTCTTTTTCTTCTACTTTTTTTCATCGTCGTTTTTATTCTTATTATTACTATCTTTTTCTTCTTTTTTTTCTTCTTTTTCTTCTTTTTCTTCTACTTTTTTATCGTCGTTCTTCTTATTATTACTATCGTTTTCTTCTTCTCCTTCTTCACTTTTTCTTCTTCTTTTTTTTCTCTCGTCTCACATTCGTTTGTTCTTTTTCTTTTCTTCTACTTCTTCTTCCTCTTTTTTCTTCTTCTTCTATTCCCTTTTTATCTTCGAATTTTGCTTATTTTTCTTCTTCTTTATCTTCCAAACGTTCGTGTTATTATTCTTTGATTTTTTTTCAAAATCGCCCTTTTTTCTTCTTCTTCTTCTTCTTCTTCTTCTTCTTCTTCTTCTTCTTCTTCTTCTTCTTCTTCTTCTTCTTCTTCTTTTAATATTACTGCTACTACTACTACTACTTCGTCTTCCTTTTCTTTTTCTTCTTTTTCTTCTTTTTCTTCTTTTTCTTCTTCTTCTTCTTCTCTTTCATCTACTACTTATGTACTTTTACTTTCTTCCAATCGTACTCTTCGCTCGGGAAATGGCCGGTTATTATTTGCGAGGTTATTTCTTAATTAACAAGTCAAAACCGGAGAAACGGTTTTCCCTTTTTCCCCCAAAATGATGAGGAAAGAAGAGGATGGGGGCGTAGACGAGTTCGATTGCGAACCCATTCGCTATTCGCTATTTTAAGATAATTATTTGCTTTTACAGTCGTCGATTTGGACATTGGTCGATAAGTCGGATCTCGTATTTCAGTCGTTCTCTACTAAATTCGGTCTTTGCGGACGCACACTTCATTTTAGTATCGTTACACACTCTTCTAGCACATCACTCAATAAGTACTCGACCTGGTACATAGATTGCACCATTGATATAAGATCTATATGACTTTTATAAAGTACTAACCTTCAAATAGCGATTGGGTTATCAGTTTACCAATTACTGTTTTTTAAGTGAAGTTACGGTTTCAAATTTTCAAAACAATCGAAAAATCTGAATTTCGTGTGTTGAGAAAGCATGGCTTTCTGATGTGAAAAATACTGTTCAAGTAAAGCAATGGCTTTATAAGTTTTATTCGGACTCTGCTCCGTCGCAAACAACGGTTAAGATGTAATATGTGTACTTTAAACACGGTCGTAATGACGCAAATGATAGTCCACAAACTCGTTTTGATTGATCTAAATTGAAGTTCATTGAAGGGGAAATCGGAATCAGAGATGAAGTTCTAAAGGCAAGCTGTCCAAAGAAAGAAGCTATTAGAGTAGAAAATTCCGGCATCTACAGTGAAGGGGTGGGATTTTGCTGCTTGTCGTTGAGAGAGTACAAGCACTTGTAGTCCTCATATCAAGTCGCTTCGTGCCTTGTCTGGAGCTATTTCCATTAAAATAAAAAGTTCAGAATGTTCAAAAGAGCACATTCTGTTAAAGTACTTGTAAAACAAACACGAGGGTGCAGCAGTTTGAAAATCGACATTGCGTCTAGATTTTGCCCTTGTGGGGATGTTAGTAAAAAGGCACTTCATTAGGCAGCAGATTTTTTAACAAGGCGTGTGTAGGTTCTAATAGGACTATAATACTCCAAGGTCAGGTCCATAACTTCTGTTGCTGTCCACGCGTGTAATGCTTGTGACACACAACGTGGACTACGGATTGGTGTATATAGGCGTATAATTATTAATTATTAGCGGGGACACCTCCCTTAAATTCGGGGCCCATGGAAAAGTGACAAAATGAGTGTGAGATATAAAGTGAAGGAGAAAGGGCGGGAAACACACTCTGTTAGTGATAATAAATGTATTGACTTACAGAAACAGTATCAAGGATTATTATATTTGACATTTCGAAATTCAAGCTGTTTTTGTTATGGAAAACTCAATTCGATGAATTTTCAAAAAGCGTAGTATTGATCGAAATAGAGTGTAGTCAGGTGGAAAAACGTCTGGGCGATAGGCTGGATGCGGCAGAACTTTTACACCGTCCATTTATTTTATATTGTTGCTGGTATTTCTGGCGGTATGTGGCTTTGCATGGCACAAGGACATTTTCCTCAACATGGTATTATATAGAGGCACCTCCTAGGTAATAAACAGTATCCACAGTTAAATAAAGAAAATATGTAATTAATCTTTAAAGTGTTTTCATTGTTTCTTACTATCTGTCTGAGAGAGTATTATACGGAGAGCATCGTCAACCCCGGACCAGTGTAACAAGAAGCGGACAACATCTGTTGTCCTTGATGTAAGTAGCTAAAAATGGCGAAAGGTGATTAAGTTGTATAATAAAAAGGAGAAGAAAGTAGAATCACTTTAAAACAAGCTGACTTTATCAATAACGATGATAAATTCGGTGGACAAAATTATCGAACCTAAAGCCAACGCATTAGCATAGCAGTCACAAACAAAGTCATCCGTGTCGCAAAGACCCCATAGGACACACATATATGTGCAACGTAGCATTTGGGAATATCCTGACATTTATCGAGTGCTGATGTGGATACCTCTCAACGAGCTACCCAAGAGTGAGGTCTTCTGTACTATCACTATAAAAATATATAAATGACTCCATCCATATATATATATATATATATATATATATATATATATATATATATATATATATATATATATATATATATATATATATATATATATATATATATATATATAGCCTATGTCACCTTGTACGTTTGCGTGGTTATCAACTTTGGCCGTACACCCCACAGGGTGGGGGCAATTTGCTGATTAGGGAAACAATTGAGCATGACTCAGGATTTATGGGTCAAAATTGTCGATTTTTACTATTGCCATTTTCCAATGTATTAATATTCTGTTTGGTGGATCCGTGGCGCAATGGATAAAGAGGTTGATGAACAATCAGTTCTAAATGAAAGGCTTCTGAAAGTTGAAGGCGATACTAACAAAGACTCGATTGTTAAAAACAGAAGACAGAGAGAAAGAAATAGGGAGACGTCACTATCCACTGAACAACAACTTACGGAGGGTTAACAAGACAAAATGTCAATTACGTATACAAGACGTTGGCCAGATATATTGTGTTACCGTCTTGAATCAGAGAATTTAATTCATTACTATTATTAAGAAGGAGATGACTGAAGCAGTGACAAACTAAGCCATCCATGCCCGAAATGCCCCATGGGACACACATTTATGTGCAACGTAGCATTTGAGAATATTCTGACATTTATCGAGTGCTGATGTGGATGCCTTTCAGCGAGCTACCCAAGAATTCATTCTTGGCCTTTTGGCTAAGATCAAAGTGTAGTATCTGTTCCGATGGATACTGCACCCCCATACTGGTATTGTCTTGTCTTTCGGGGCTTGACTTACGCCGGTCAATGGGTCTGTCCTGTGCAGTTCTAGGAGGTCCACCCTCCCAGGCTTTGCCTCCCCCTCTCTGGGGAGGAGTAAGTTTATTGCTTACTGTCTGAGGCGCCCTACCGGGGAATGCCGACGGGGCTGCCCAGGCAATTTTTAAATGGCCAGAGTGCTCACCTCTCGGGCGCTGGCTTTTCAAACCCCACTTTCCCGACCCGACCTTGGGTCACATCTTACTTGTGGGAGTAGGATAAAAACTGGCCATGTGCCTAACTTCTGCAGAGGAGTAAATCAATACCCAAGAGTTCAGTCTTCTGTACTATCATCCGGGAAAGTACCGATCAGAAAATCACTATCCCCTCTACAAAGGATACTTAACAACCTCCATTATCAGTCAGTTATAAGACAAACCAATCTTGAAAGAAACCTCACCACAAGCGTTCAATCTCCTGCACCTCAAACAGGCTATCCAAAAGGTAAGCCCTTAAAGAGCCGAATAGATCAAAAGAAGGGGGTTACAAGGTTGGCTAACCAAGAATTCTCCCCCTAAAAATACATAAAACATATAAAAAAATAGACTGCTATATTAGTTTATGCTTCTGTTGTTATTTTTATTGGCGGTAATGACAGCGTGAGAACGCTACCATATATTTGCCTCACTTCCAAAGTGATCAAGAATTACCTCCCTTTACATTCAATGTCTGCATTATGTCGCCACATAAAAAGAACGTATATATTTATTTATTTATTTATTACATTTTTACGTACATAAAGTTTTTATATACGCAAAAATTAAATATATAAACTGGTATATTAGTATGATTTAATTGTTTGCTACTGCAGCAAAATAGGGCACAAGGCCGGAAGTTGACGAAAACTAGTTCCCCCGAGAAGAAAATTCTGGTCGGGTACAAAAATAGCTGAAAACAGACCAGTCGGTATTCCCAGGTAGGGGTGCCTTAGAAGATCAGCAATAAGCCAACCCCCTTCCATAAAGAGGAACTCATGTGTGGAAGGGTGCACTGTGTAAGACTGAACAGACCCATATCGCAGTAGAGTCTGCTGACCATCGAGGCAATCTCTATTTGCAAGAATGATGCTAAGGACGTATGGTATGAAAACGGCCGGCGAACCAGAAATTCTGAATACTGGAAAAGCGGCACTACTATAATTGTAACTGCTTAGTATTATTTGCATCAATCGAACTACTGTTCTCATCTTCAAGGTACAAATAACAAATTAGCCAATGATAAGTGTTATATGAATAGATTTCGACCCAGAACACAGCAATTTTCCCCCCTTTGTCAGAAGCATCGCTTATGAAATCTGAGGACTAAAGAACCAAATAAGGGAAGCGAGAGTTATGAGGGTGCTGGAAGTAAACCAAGTTAGCCACTTTCTACTCTCCAAAAAAAGTCTTAGAGAGACTGTACAGCTATTTAAGGTCGTCATGTTCTTTTGTTTAACACGTCAGCCATTTTGTGTGCTGTTCCATTGTCATCACAAATTCATGGAATTACGGTCGTCTGTGTTCTCATTAAGAATTCAAAATCGCAATCAGTTTGCCAGCATAACAATTTCCACACTTTGTAAACATTTCGGTTTCGGCTACACTATACATCAATCAACATCTCATACAAAGACCACATTGCAAATGAGGAAGTGAAGTACAGACTCAAGCAAGCAGTCGGGCAATATGAATGGTACGACCACGTCACACGAACATCACGTCTCGCAAAGCAACTGTAAAGGGAGGAAGAGAGCGGGCAGACAAATGAAAGAGGTGGCAGGACAACATACGAGAGTGAACAGGGATGGCGATAAGTAAAACACTCAGGAAGAGTGAATATTTTGGGAGGGCTGGATAAAAATGGTTGAAATGTCATCTTGGCGCCCCAACGGTCATCCAGACCATGGGACCGTTGAGATGAGAGAGATACATAAATACATTCCTTAGCTCAAGATCATTCCATTGTTGCACTTTCACTTACAGAGCGTGTATAACACCTTTATACACACATATCGTCATGGTTGAACCCAGGTTGTTAATCGTTTGTGGAAACGAAACTATTCGTCGATGTTCGGTTTTTAATTAGGTTTATTTTAAACAGAGAAGAACATGCACAGAGACAGGGTGTTTTCGTATGCGTGAAAGAGAGAAGGGGTATAGACAGGAAGAGAGAGAAAGACAGATAGATAGACTGATAGCCTGTTTCACTACAACGAGACACGCTGAGGACAGCAGTCAGACGCGTTCTTCCTCCTTGAAATCTCGCTAGCTAAGAGAGAGAAAAGCTTCTTTAAAAAGCTTAATTAGAACAGAAGAACAATCACAGAGACAGGTTATTTTCGGATGTGTGATAAAGACAGAGAGAGTGGGGGAGAGGGGGAAAGACAGATAGATAGACGGATAGTCCGTCTCGCTAGAACGAGCCACACTGGCTTCCTCCTTGAAATCTCGCCAGCTAAGAGAGAGAAAAGCTTCGCTCGTAAATCATGTGGTTTCCTGAATTCTGCTGTGAGGACCCTTGATATTTAAACATCTCCACTCAAACACGGCCGTCATTATGTAACTTTATTGTGACGGCTTACTCACGTGACTACAATGTACCAGAGAAACACACGCACACACATAAAGAAGTTGGATAATGGCTCTATGGGAATGGACGTATCTGTTAGAAATCGTTGGTTTGACTTGCGCGAATTAACGCGGGGTGGACCCGGCAGTCGAGTGCACAATAGGGCCTGTTTTCACAGTCAGAAATCACAGACGTGACAAGTTCACCCTGTGACGAGACCCCGGATCAAGGGCCAGTGTGCACCTGCGAGAGGCTCTGTGACGTCCCAGGCCCTTGCGTGGGAAACAGAGTGATCCGTGACGTCACTCGTTCTTCCTGAGAAGCGAGTTTTAGCCAGTCTGGGTTTTGGAGGCAAACCGATGAGACGTGATTGTTACCATGTAATTTACAACAGATAAGGGAAATATTTCCCTAAGAAAATACAAGCGAGAGATATCCTTTCCCCCTCTATGAATGGTTAAGAAAATAATTGTTAAGTAACTACGATAATGTAGTGATTTGCTCTCGACGTAGTGAATGGCCAAGGGCGATAAATAATAACGCTTGTAATAAAAAGAATTGAAACTTAAAGAGATTGTTGTTTGGCGAGTCGGTCGGGAAACTTTTGTTGCAGCGAACGGACAGCGTGGTTAACGGCAGGAAGGAAAAAAGAAAGAATTCATCCACTAGACGACATCGAGACGGCGACCCTCTACACGGCGAGGGAGAAATCTAAAGGTAAGCAAACAATATATGAACTATGTGATTTATGATGTTTTAAAAATGACAAGTATTAGATTGAACTTACCACGGCCCT
>OY744547.1:53737381-53757381 GCA_963556195.1 Sepiola atlantica
TCTCTCTCCTTCACACACACTTTTCTCTTATCTGTCTTTTTTCTCTTTTTCTATCACTTATCTCTCTATGGATCTTTCAGGGCTTTATCTCTCGCATTTTTCTCTATTTCTCCCACCATCTCTCCTACCCTCGATCTTTCTTTTGCCTCTTTATTTCACGTTCTATTACCTCTCTCTCTCTCTCCCTTTCTCCTTCGCTCACTGTTTATATCTGTTTTATTAAAGATTCTATTTCTCTCTTTCTTCCCCACCTCCTCTCATTTACTTTCTATTTATCTCTTTTCGCCAATCTTTCTTTCTTTTTCTTTCTTTCTTTCTTTCTTTCTTTCTTTTTCTTTTTCTTCTTTCTTTCTTTTTCGTTCTTTCTTTCTTTTTCGTTCTTTCTTTCTTTCTTTTTCTTTTTCTTTCTTTTTTTCTTTCGTTTTCTTTCTTTCTTTCTTTTCTTTCTTTTTCTTGTTTTTCTTTCTTTTTTTCTTTCTTTCTTTTTTCTTTCTTTCTCTTTTTTCTTTCTTTTAATTTCTTTCTTTCTTTTATTTTCTGTCTTTCCCTATCTCTCTCATTTCCCGACCTTTTTTTAACTCTCGCTTTCTCTTACTATTCCATACTCCATCTATTTCCATCAATATCTCTTTTCTCTCTCTCTCTCTCTCTCTCTGCCCCTTATTCTTGTATTTCTCTTTCTATCTCTTTTCTCTCTCTATCTATGAATTATCTCTCCAATAATCTCTCAATTTTACTCTATATATATCATTCTCTCTCTCTCTTTCTTACTCTCTCTCTCTTTCTCTCTCTCATATTTCACTTCTCTTTTTCTATTTTACTTTCATTTCACTTACTCTCTCTCTCTCTCTCTTACAATTGTTCACCCTATCTATGTTCCTCTAATATTCCATTTCTCTCTCCTTGACTCTCTTCTTTATACTCTCTATCTCTGAATTATCTCTCCAATAATCTCTCAATTTTACTCTATATATATCATTCTCTCTCTCTCTCTCTTTCTTACTCTCTCTCTCTCTTTCTCTCTCTCGTATTTCACTTCTCTTTTTCTATTTTACTTTCATTTCACTTACTCTCTCTCTCTCTTACAATGTTTCACCCTATCTATGTTCCTCTAATATTCCCTTTCTCTCTCCTTGACTCTCTTCTTTATATTCTCTATCTTTGTCACTCGCTTTTGTGTCATCTTTTCCTCATTAATTCTGTGTGTCGCTCCTGATGTTCACAGCTGGTTCTTATGTCATCTACACTCTCTTTGGCGCCAGATCTCCATATTCCCATGAAGTGAGTCTGTAATTGTCAGAGCTTGGGCCAATAAACATTTTATTCATTTTCCACTGCAAAAAACATCACTAATAGCTTAATCAAATTCTTCACCTGCCTGCCGACCTAAAATATAGACACTAGTTACAACAACGAGAAATAATATATATATATATATATATATATATATATATATATATATATATATATATATATATATATATATATATTATAAATATTTGTTTATCTACGTACGTATACGTTTCCTCATTCCGGAATCGTAAGTGTAGAGATAACTATCGAAGCTCGTAGCAGGATTCGAAACCCCGGAACAAGTCGTCTTTATAACTAAAATTAACAATACTACATATACTATACTGTCCCCAGCTCCCAAAAGAGGAGGTAATATCTGTGAAGAATGTATCATGACGAATGAAAATGTACAACACTACTCCTCAAAGAAGGAGTTAAAGCCTGGGAGGATTATCCCCTCCAACTCCTAAAAAGCAGAAGGTAATGCCTGGTCGGTTGGTATCATGGCAATAGAACAGATACAATACCCCTTCCAAAATAGGAGAGGTAATATCTGGGAGGATCCACTAATAAAAGGAGATGGTAATGCCTGCGAGTATGTTATCATGGCAAAAGTAAATATACTACACTAGCGCCCCCCCAAATGTTAATATATTAGAAACTCTTTATTAAATTAATATGCAAATTATGAAAATCTACCGATGTGTGTGGGTGTTTACAGCTTACTATATATACGTTATTTCAGGATATTATGTTGTATAATAGAATTAAATAATCATTTTATGTTAATATAGTTAGGACAGATAGAAAAAAAATCGAGATTTTTTCATTTAGATATATATAAAGGTTTCGTAGTTTGCTTGAAACAATACTGATGAATAAGTATATAGGTATTTACTAAAACTGTACTTTATTTTTTTAAAGCAGTGCAAAAAGTATGTAACTGGCCATTGTAAACATAGGAACTCAAGTAATTAGCCACTGTAAACATAGGAATTCACCTTTAATGATCATATGTAACAATCACAACTTAGAACACTGCACACTGCACATTTCAAACACAGATATGTGTTATCGCATCAACAATTTACAATGTGCAAAGTGTAATAGCTTCGACGTAGGTAGAACCGTAACACCATTGCATCAGCGTATTACAAAAATAAATTAATATTCGCCTGTTACTAATGTCAAACAATTTAGTAAGATAAAATGAAATATACATAGCTTAATAAATGCAGTAATATAATGATTGTTACATGATAGATATATTAATGTAAATAAATATACTAAAATACATTAATTAGAATAACATTATAGAAATTAACACTAAGACTTTATACACTAATTTAAATATAAAAATATATATAAAAAAGATCAATATACAAATTAAAAGCATGGATTATTATTTATATAATATAATAGTACCGGGGCGCAGATAGGTACATATATAGTATCGCACTGAGGCGGCGAAAGGTACATATATAGTATGCGCCCGGAGCGGATATAGGTACGTATATAGTATGCGCACCGGGGCAGAGATAAGTACCTATATAGAAGGCGCAGAGAGAGGTGGTACTTTTTTATAGAAATATGTCATACTTTTGTCCTGGACAACGGAAGAGGAGTGATAGGGAAGAGACAGCTTTCGCCGAAGGCAACATGGAGAAGGTGGCAATGGGGATAGGAGGGGGTGAAATGTGGCGACCAAGGAAGAGAAAGTTAGAAAGATAAAGAGACGGCTATAGAGAGAGGGAGAAAAATAGAAGTTTGAATATAAAGATGTTACACACGCGATTTTTCTTCTATTTTGTGTTTTTATGACCCCGAGCAACGCCGGGTGGCCCTGCTAGTTATTTATGTAATGTAATAGTAAATGAATTACGAAAGTATGATCATACAAGGTATTAATAAATAGTATAAATGATAATTAATAAGAAAAAAATTCATTTTGTGTATGAGTCTGCATCTGTAGTGTCTGAGGACTACACACGGATTTAATCACATGAGTCCGCAAACATCATTAAGCAACCAGGGCCATGGGTTTGTCCCAATGCGATCAATAATATAGACCTTGAAAACATTTGACTTGGGTCCACGACTGAGGACGGTATATGGAGACCAACATTACTACAAAATAATAATTACCGAAAAAAGTTTTAGTAAGAAATGTCTTAGAAATGTCCAATGCATAATATTCTAAGCGGTTATCAGATATGTTTTACATTTCACCCCTTTTTACATATAGTTTATTGGTTTTATGTTCTTGTTAATGTAAGTTGATGTTATTATTAAGACTGTATAATATGTGTTCTCGTATCATGAAGAAATAAGCATTTTCTTCATCTTCTGTATGTGTAACAAACATAACAAATTTTGTAAAACTTATCTAGTGTTTGTCTGAACCTTATTTGTGCATAAAGTATTTTATTTTGTAAACTGTTGAATTTGCTTTCTTATTGAATTATGTCATTATATTTTCTGTAATCAAGTAGTCAATATAATCAAATTGACTCATGGTTTTGAACTATACAAAATGTGTCTAATTCCTGGTGAATACATTGATTTTTTTTGTGAATTTTTTTTTTTTATATTTTTGTACTTTTTATATTTGATTTAATGGAAATAAATCAATAATTGTTAGCTGCTTCTTAATAATATGAAGAGTTGCTAAATTACTGGACATTACTAGCAAATTTCATGCTAAAATATTTCTCGATAATTATTATTTAGTAGTAATTTTGGTCCATGCATGTCCGCCCTTAGTCGTTGACCCCAGTTTGAATGTTCGCCAGGCCTGTATTATGGATCGCCTTGGTGTGTTCCCATTAAACAGAGCCTCAGTTACGGCGAGATCTTTTTAAAAAACTATTGGCACAGAGACTTGTACCGATGTCACCTTCTTTTTCTTTCATTACCAGCAGACCGCGATACAATATGACCTAGCTTTTGGCATTTAAAACAGTACATTGTTACATGAATTTCTTGTACATACCTTTCTGAGCTGATACTGGCAGTTCTTTGCTGGGCTGGTTCAATTACTGATACTGTTGTTCGTTTTTGGTCTCATATTATGGTTGATACTTGGTTAGAATTTGAACCAGGTTTACATCATTCATTCTCGATCTGAGAGGGTTCTTGCATAACCGATGTAGGCATTAGAGTTATTATGCGAGAGACACCCTCGAAATTGGCAAGTAAACTTGTATACTACATTGGTTTTACTAAAGAATGTTTTTTTCGGGGGGGGGGGGGGTTCAGTTGACCTAGGTTAAGTTGTGGATTGGGGTACGAAATGGCTTGTTTCGTTTAATCCTGTTGACTCGGTCGGTGTCTCAATCGTAGGCGTGCCCCTTTCCCTCTTGAGATTCCCACGGATGGTTCTGCTCTTGAAGAGAAATCGACTCTGAAGCTTCTTGGTCTTTCTTTCTCATCAACTCTTTCTTGGAGTTCATATATAAGATCCATTGTTCTTTCTGCTTCTCGTAAAGCTGGTTCTCTCTATCGCTCCAAACACTTTCTCACACCTGAGGCTATTCTCTATCTCTACAAATCTACTATCAGACCATATATGGAGTACTGCTGCCATCTTTGGGCTAGTGAACTTCTGTTCTATTTGAGGGTTCTTGATTAGGTGCAAAATCGTATCTGTAATTTGATTGGCTACACCCTTACTTCTTCTCTGCACTCTCTCTCTCTCTCTCACAGACGTGATGTTGCTAGTCTCAGTGTTTTCTATGAATACTATCATGACATGTACTCTTCAGAATTGTCTGATCTATTCTCCGCTTTCCTTGTTCCAGCTCGTTTGACTCGTTGGTCTAGTAGTCTCCATCAATTCGCTGTTTTGCTACATAATTGTAATAGAGCCTCCTATTTCAGTAGCTTCTTTCCAAGAACTGCGGGCTTGTAGAACTCTCTTTCTGCTGACTGTTTTCCTCCTACATATAGCCTTGGTCTTTTCAAGATTAAAGCCAATAGGCCTCTCCTGTCTTTCTGATAATCATCTTTCGTTCTTTTACCTACTTATATCAATTGGCTTCATGCCTTGTCTGGAGCGATTACCTTAAAAAGACATCAGGTTAAAAGTTTCAAGTTTAGTGCAGTATATTGTAAGTTTTATTTCTTAATGTTGATGGGCGGGTTTAGTGTATTTTATAGCGCGTTTATAATTATGACGCCTTAGTTTTGAATGCATGGATTGATAGTGTTGTCGTTGTAGTTTTTTTTTGTTTCCTGGTTATTTTATGGATATTTGAAAATTCAAGTAATTAAAAAAAGCCGTAAATAATTCAAATACTGAGATTTGATTTACTTTTTGCATCAAATCATAGCAAATACATCTAGATGAACTGCATCCTCTTTATCAAGCCCCGTACAGTGGTGGAACCCTAGAAAACAACGTCTATGAACTTTCTGACTCACCTGCCACGTACGTCTTCCCATTAAGTAACTACCAGTACACGACGTCAACCTAACTTCTGACTTTACATCTAATAGAAAATTGTATTTTTCTTACTTATGTGGCATTTTTCCCATTTTTAACTTAATTCTTACAAACCTAAGTGGTTATCGGGCGGGGACAAGGTCAGTTTAAAATTTAAAATAAAATGGCGTATTAGTGGGATCTCCCACGTGTGAGTTTTTGCTCTCTCTTTTTGTTTGTTTTTTGTTTGTTTTCACCCAAAAATGAACTACTGTATAGTGTAGGTTTTTTCAAGACACTTTAATCCAAGAACTTTTTACTCTTTGTGAATTTTTTCTGATGATTTTGTAGTGTTGCAGAGACGATATTGACATAAAAATGTTATTTGGCATAAGACAAATGAAACGGACCGTAAAAAATATATCTCACAGAAATTTTATATTTTTTGGAAATGTGAAAAAATAAAAATAATAAAATAAAACCATGGTTATTGGAATATAATATGAACTGACTCATATTTTGCTCTGTTATCAATAATTGACAAGCATTGAGCTTAATCTTTTAAGGAGACTACAAAGTAAAAAGAACTGATGGTATATGCTAATACATATATTGTACTAATGATTATATATATATATATATATATATATATATATATATATATTTCTATATTCTCTCTCTATTTATATATATGTGTATATATATATGTATATATATATATATATATATATATATATATATATATGAAGATAAATGAAAGAAGAGGGATAAACATGTACGAATGACAAATCTATTTCAACTTCGATTGTTCAATGCAAGGTGTACTCGGTAACAACATGTTTATTATTCTTTCCTTAAGCCAAGGCTTTTCAAAGATTAAAATCTTATCATCAGAGGAATTACATAGATGGATAAGTTGGCAGTGGAAAAGCCAAAATTAAAATTTTGAAAAAAATATTAAGTAATGAAGAGTAAGGGTGTGCGTTAAAAAAATATTGGGTCTGTCCAGTTGGTGAAATGTCCGTAGATATGGTGTCCGGTAAAAGGAGATTTAAAGATGGGAAAAAAGGGTTTTCGTGAAGGCAGCGTTGAAAATATATAGAATATATAAATAGTGTTTGTGTAAAAATAGGCTGAGATTGTCATTGTTTGATTGTTGAATTCGACCTAGAACGCCGGCTCGTATTTCCAACTGAAATAACGTTAACGGATAAGCGTCCGAATATTGTAATTTGATCTGTTAATTAAAAAAGGTTTTCTTCATTGAATTAACGTTTCCATTTGAGGAAAAGTTTAACTGGACTCACCAGCGCAAGTTGGAAAGATGTAAAGATCTACGAGAACAATGTGTAAGAAATGGCTGGAAAACCATTGTATTTCCTATCGAAGTCGCATGTCGAGGTTTTATTGCCAACTCAACCTCCGCGTTTTTAACAATGTTGGCCTTTCTCTATCAGACAAGCAAAAAAATACATAAAGAAAATACAAAAGTAGGCTCTCTCTGCATTAGCGTGGATATGGCAATTCCACAAATTGATGACAATCGAATCGTTTGTCTCTTCGTTGTGTGCGAAGCTCTGTTTTTATTTAAAAAACAAACAAAAAGAACAGCTAAAACACACGAAATTCGTATTGGAAACGCCTGCTTTTAACTCTATTATTGTATGTGTAACTTTAAGAAAAGTTTATTATATTTGTCTCTTCGATGTGTGTGAAGCTCTGTTCTTTTTTTTTTTAAAATAGCCCAAACACACGAAATTCGTATTGGAAACGCATGCTTTTAACTGTATTATTGTATGTGTAACTTTATAAAAAGTTTATTTTCGTTTGTCACTTCGATGTGTGCGAAGCTCTGTATTTATTAAAAAAAAACAAAAAGAAAAAAAGAAAATAGCCAAAACACACGAAATTCGTATTGAAAACGCATGCTTTTAACTGTATTATTGTATGTGTAACGTTAAGAAAAGTGTAATTTTGTTTGTCTCTTCGTTGTGTGCGGAGCGTTGTTTTTATTAAAAAAAACGAACATAAATCTAGCCAAAACACAAAAACAAAAACAAATGGCTGCAATTACAGCAAATGGAAAAAAGGAGTGACACCTTATCTATGCAATGACGGACCGAAATTAGAAAAAAATCTAATAAATTGTGGATGTTGCGAGAAATGGCATCAACCTAAGTGTGTCGGTTTGGATGGACTCACAGAGTTGATATGTGAAAAAATAAAGGAATGGAGATGTCCAAGTTGTTTTGAATTTAGAGGAAAATAAAACAGAATTAAAAAATTACCGGAACAGGAGAGGATGAAAAGGGTATGAAGAACGTAATAAAAGAAGAAATTACGAACATCATACCAGAGATAATAAAAAAAATGTAGTTGTATCTAACAAACAGTTTGTTGAATAAAACTTGGGCTGATATAGGGTCAAAAAAGAAATAATGAAAAGTACACCGGAAATGACACTTTAAAAAACATATAAACATAATAGACACAAATATTTTAGAACAAAAAAAACGTATTAAAAAACATATAAACATAATAGACACAAATATTTTAGAACAAAAAAACGTATTAAAAAACATATAAACATAATAGACACAAATATTTTAGAACAAAAAAACGTATTAAAAAACATATAAACATAATAGACACAAATATTTTAGAACAAAAAAAACGTATTAAAAAACATAAAAACATAATAGACACAAATATTTTAGAACAAAAAAAAACGTATTCAAAAACATATAAACATAATAGACACAAATATTTTAGAACAAAAAAAAACGTATTAAAAAACATATAAACATAATAGACACAAATATTTTAGAACAAAAAAAAACGTATTAAAAAACATAAAAACATAATAGACACAAATATTTTAGAACAAAACAACGTATTAAAAAACATAAAAACATAATAGACACAAATATTTTAGAACAAAAAAAACGTATTAAAAAACATAAAAACATAATAGACACAAATATTTTAGAACAAAAAAACGTATTAAAAAACATAAACATAATAGACACAAATATTTTAGAACAAAAAAACGTATTAAAAAACATATAAACATAATAGACACAAATATTTTAGAACAAAAAAAACGTATTAAAAAACATAAAAACATAATAGACACAAATATTTTAGAACAAAAAAAAACGTATTAAAAAACATATAAACATAATAGACACAAATATTTTAGAACAAAAAAAAACGTATTAAAAAACATAAAAACATAATAGACACAAATATTTTAGAACAAAACAACGTATTAAAAAACATAAAAACATAATAGACACAAATATTTTAGAACAAAAAAAACGTATTAAAAAACATAAAAACATAATAGACACAAATATTTTAGAACAAAAAAAACGTATTAAAAAACATAAAAACATAATAGACACAAATATTTTAGAACAAAAAAAACGTATTAAAAAGCATAAACATAATAGACACAAATATTTTAGAACAAAATAAAACGTATTAAAAACATATAAACATAATAGACACAAATATTTTAGAACAAAAAAAACGTATTAAAAAAATATAAACATAATAGACACAAATATTTTAGAACAAAAAAAACGTATTAAAAACATAGAAACATAATAGACACAAATATTTTAGAACAAAAATAACGTATTAAAAAACATAAACATAATAGACAAAAATATTTTAGAACAAAAAAAACGTACTAACAACGTCATAATTTCTAATATGAAAGAAGAAAAAAAAGGAAACCTAAATGAAGGAGTTTTCTGTTTAATAAATAAAGAGAAAGAAATGCCACAAAAAGACATAATCAGAACGGTTAGATTGGGAAAACAAGTTAATAACGAAGACCGATTGATAATGGTCACACTAAGACATGAGGAAGATGCAAAATGGTTGCACAACTATAAATTTGGTAGAAAAATACAAAATGAAAGAAAAAGAACTGATATGGATGAATCAAGATTTGACGACAACAGAAAGGGAAGCTGCTTTCGAAAAAAGGAAGCAAATAAGAGAAAGAAAAGAAAATGGTAAATGCGAAACCACTGAGAATCAAAAAACAACGAAAAATTGTTCAAGAGAAATCAATTTAAACGAGTAACGAAAAATAGAGAACATTTGAAAATACTGTATATTAACGCAAACTCATTGAGAAACAAAATAACGGAACTAGAAAATAAATAATTTTTATTACAGAAACATAATTATCTACGGGTGTGTAGAAGAGGCAGAATTGGCAATACCAAATTTTAGATTAAATACGGGAAGATAGAAAAAATAATACAAAGTTTGGGGGTCTGCTATTTATGTGCATAATGCGTTAAAGGCTTTTAGATTGGATTGGTTTGATAAAACTGAATCTTTAGCGTTAAGAATAATCGATGCTAATAACAGAGTTTTCGTCGTAGTATGTATATACAGATCTCGGAATTTGTCTATAGAGGAAGATTATAGATTAAAAGAACAAATGAGTGAGATACCATTTACGTCAGATGAATCTGAAGATATTATAATGGTCGGGGATTTCAATTTTCAAAATGTAAATTGGATAAAGGGTTTAGTTGTGTCTCCTATGAATTCAATTGTTCAACACTTTAGAATGCAGAACGAATATTTGGAGTTATTTACAGCAAACGGTTTGCATTGGTATATAGAAGAAGATACTAGATATAAACTAGTGGGAAATAGATAAAAAAGGTACATTGGATCAGATTTTTGCAAATAATGAATGCATAATAGGAAATGTAAGTTTGAAAGCACCGCTAGGTAAATCTGATCATACATGTATTGAAATTGAAGTTAAAATGAAGGCAGATTTTGATTATATAAATAGAAAACAGAGGAACTGGTCTAAGATTACAAAAGATTTTGTGCCAGAGAAAGGAGAAAATATCGATTGGAATTATATCTGGAAAACATTTGATGTTAATGAAATGTGGGAGGAATTAAATGGGAAGATAAAATCTATAATAGAAAATATTCCAGAAGTTATTATAAAATTCTCCAAACAAGGGGATCCATTAGAAAAATTTACCTTTGGACAGTAATCGTCTATCTCGTAAAAGGAAAGAAAAAGATAAAGCTTGGAGGGAATTTGGAATTATACCAAGTATGGAATATTATCAAAATGCTGTAAGTAAACAAAATGAATATGAAACACTAGAAGTAAAAGAAAAGTTTAAACACGAAAATAAGATTGTTAGGAATATTAAATACAACTGTAAACCATTGTTCAAATATGTTAAAGCAAAAACTAAAATTCAAAAAAGCGTGAGTACAGTAAGAAATGGTGAGACAGGGGATTTAACAGACACACAAGTAGAAACAGCTGGTGTACTAGCAAGGTTTTTTTCTCAATCTGTTTATTCTTTTGAAGAATTTGGTCTACTAGAGGAGAGTTGTTATGGAGAGTGTACAACAAAAATTATGGATGAACTAAAAATAGAACCTGGTGCATCATCCGCTAGCCTCTCCCTCTTAGCCAAGGTTAAAAAAGATTTGCCAACTTGATAGGTCTTTCACTATCCACCAAGCTCCAGCCTCTGTCCCATCGCCACAATAATGCATCTTTATTCCTGATTTACAAGTACTTCAATAGATTGTGCTCTGATGAGCTTGCTGCTCTGGTACCCCCACGACGTAAATTTACTAGACCAACCCGACAATCTACCAAATCCCATCCATACACTATGGAGGTCCCCATATGCCGAAGAGCTTTCTATTCCAAAAGCTTCTTTCCTCGTGCTGCTGGACTCTGGAACTCCCTCCTTGCTCCCTGCTCCCTGCTTTCCTGACGTTACTGACATGTAGAAATTTAAAACTAATGTAAACAGACATCTCGCTGCGCAGCTCCTAATTTAGGTTGACCCCCAAACCTTCACCCTTTTTCTCAGTAGCCCCTTACGTCTACAGTGGCGGCCTGCCTTGTTTGGGGTGAACTATGATAAAAAAAATACATAACACTATTACTATTTAAGTTGGATGTTAGTAAAAGTATGGGACCTGATGAAATTCATCCTAAAATATTGAAATAATGAAGGCTGTATCAATGTAATAACCAATTTGTTTAGGAAATGTATGGAATATGAAGAGATTCCATATATTTGCGAAACAGCTATAGTAATAGCGCTACATAAAAAAGGTTCGATACATTTAAAAACAAATTACAGACCAGTTTCTCTAACATGTATTTTGTGTAAGGTATTTGAAAACATAATTAGAAACCACATATTAAATTTTATAAAGGATGATATAAATTGTAACCAAGATGGCTTTGCCCATGGTAAATCAACATTATCTAATATTTTGGAAAGTATTGACATTATAAATGAATATTTGATGGAGGAGGATAGTGCGGATATCATATATTTGTATTTTAGCAAGGCATTTGATACGATATCTCATTATCGTTTACTAGTGAAAATGAAACATTTTGGTATTACTGACAAAATGGTAAATATTGTGAGAGAGTTTTGGAAGGATAGAACTATGAAGGTAAAGGTTGGAAACAATTATTCTGAATCACAGTACATACGCTCCGGTGTTCCGCAGGGTTCAGTATTGGGTCCTTTGTTGTTTTTGATATTCATAAATGACTTACATAATAATATAAATTCAGAAATAGAACTGTTTTCTGATGATTTTAAACTACTTGTGAGACCTTTATCAAAGGAAATAACACAGATGGATCTAAATAAATTATCATATTGGGAAGACATTTGGAAATTGGGATTTAACCTAGACAAATGTAAAGTACTACATGTAGGATCCAGGAATACTGGAGTTGAGTATGTACTAAACAACAGAGAAATCAAAGAAGTAGATGGAGAGAGCGATTTAGGAGTGGAGTTTGATAATTTATTTAGGGCAAATAATCATATTTTGACCATTGTATCGAGGGCAAATAGAATGATCGAGTGGATGGTTAAGGATATTATTTCGAAGGAGACCAATGTTGTGTTAAGGATATATAAAGCTCTAATAAGACATATAAAATACTGCACCCAGACTTGGACTCCAGCAATTAGACATGGAAATTGGAATGTAATATTGAAAATGGAAAGCGTACAAAGAAGGGAAACAAAACTATTAAGTAAAGGAGTGCAGTTACAAGGAGAGATTGGACAAATTAGGATTGACTACTTTGCTGGAGAGAAGAATGAGAGGTGATATGATCGAGATTTTCAAGATAATTAATTGCATTTCTAACTATGGTGGACACTTATTTAGTATTTCTCCTAGATCTGGAAGGTTATTGTCAAGGCAGTTTTCAAAACTAGATCTGTTAACCAGTTATGTTTTTTGCTTGCAGAGTAATATGTTTTTGGAATAAGTTGCTAGATCGTTTTAAGAACAGAAATAGCGTGGATTAGTTTAAGATGAGGTTGGATAAATTGAGAGAAAGTGGTAGGAGGGAGATATTGAGGGGGCACTTTTAGAAGTTGTCAAATGAAATATTTAACAGAATTTGATCTGGATAACGAAACTGTAAAAAGAGTTATATTTTTTTAACAGTTGAATTGAGAAGATAGTTAAAGAGGAGATGCCCAAAGGAGGCATAACAAACAAACAAATAAGTCTGGTAGTATCGTGAGATACAGCTGTGGGGATCTTAGTTAGTGGTAATGATACTTCGGCCCGAAACCATGCTTGAACCGACAGTCATCAACTGATGAAAGCTTTGTTGGAAAAATGTTGCTGTAAAAGCAACAGTTATTGTATAAACATTATATATATATATATATATATATATATATATATATATATATGCGTGTGTATATATGTGTATATGTATATATGTGTATATATATGTATGTGTGTGTATGTATAGATATGCGTGTGTAGGGGCATATGGCTGTACATATATGTGTTTGTGTAGAAGTATGGATTGCTGTATCGAATATACATCTAGAATATATTTATTTTTGTATTGAATATACATCTAGAATATATTTATAAGCACGTATGTATTTTAAATATATACTTGATTGATAGTGGATCTGTGTGTGTCCATGTTTAGATGTGTATGTATATCAATGTCTGTTTATTTATTTGTATCTGCGTATCTATTAGAGTTTGTTTATATATGTGTTATTCTTGATATATAGATGAGATATTTATACTGAAGTGAGTTTGTAAAACTTGGTAGGTTAAAGAGTTCAAAGACATCCAGAATGTAGGGGGCAATAAAATAAGGATGGGAAAAGACGCCATAAAAAGTAATAAAAAGGGCAACCACTAACAAAAAGGTCAGCAAGTGGAATAGGTAATTCGATACTAATTCATAAGAAATAGAAAATGACTACACCCCAAAAAGATTTATTTAGGAGAGAAATTTCTTCAAATCCATCCATTTCTCGAAAATTCTTGGTCTGATGAGGTTGACTTTCTGGGAAAAGTGCAACCGAAACATGTATGCACATATGTAATCAATAATGTTTGTATAAATAAAAATGTATACTTATAAACAGCTCTACTTGTTATTGAGCACTTTTTATAAACACTTGAGTTTCTACGGATTTACATTTACAGAAACTAATACAACACATGTACTATATATATATATATATATATATATAGTTCGAATGCAAAACGCGTTAAACGCCATTTTCAAAATTACAAAGCTATCACTACAAAAAGTATTGCCTTTTAAGACTCGAGCACGCCATACAATTTTGTTTTACATAATATGATAATGGCATAATTTATTTTTGCGTTCAATTAAAATAATCTTTTTTTTTCGAAGTCTATATTTAAATCATTCGCCATTTTATTATTTAATGTCACAATTTGAACAGATTGGATTTATCGCGTTTTGCATTCGAACTATTTATATATATATATATATATATATATATATATATATATATATATATATATATATAATATTTAAATTGTAAAGATACAATATTTATTAGAAAGAAAGTTCAGAGCAAAGTGCTTCATATATTTAATCCATGGATTTTCAAAGATACACTCTTTTCATCAGAGGATAGAGAAAACACGATAATGTAATTGTAAATATTATCGGCAACATTTAACTTTGAAAATTTTACATAAAATAAAACAAAATAAAGACCAAAAGGTAAAAAGTCTTATGAATGTAAAATAGCCACAAACTATTGGCCTGCACCTTCTGAATTCTGAAATTTTTTTTAAAAGTTTGATTGTTTAGTGTTATTTATGTATAAATGAACACAAAAAATACTACTCGCATGAATCTGAAATTTTAACCCATTACGTCCCACTCCTATTACTAATTTTTAATTTATAAGAATAGCTTATTAATATTTGATCTATAAGAACAGCATATTAAAACTATTGGTCTATAAGAACAGAATATTAATACTATTGGTCTATAAGAACAGCTTATTAATACTATTGGTCTATAAGAACAGCATATTAATACTATTGGTCTATAAGAACAGCATATTAAAACTATTGGTCTATAAGAACAGAATATTAATACTATTGGTCTATAAGAACAGCATATTAAAACTATTGGTCTATAAGAACAGAATATTAATACTATTGGTCTATAAGAACAGCATATTAAAACTATTGGTCTATAAGAACAGAATATTAATACTATTGGTCTATAAGAACAGAATATTAATACTATTGGTCTATAAGAACAGCATATTAAAACTATTGGTCTATAAGAACAGCATATTAAAACTATTGGTCTATAAGAACAGCATATTAAAACTATTGGTCTATAAGAACAGAATATTAATACTATTGGTCTATAAGAACAGAATATTAAAACTATTGGTCTACAAGAACAGCATATTAAAACTATTGGTCTATAAGAACAGCATATTAATACTATTGGTCTATAAGAACAGCATATTAAAACTATTGGTCTATAAGAACAGAATATTAATACTATTGGTCTATAAGAACAGAATATTAAAACTATTGGTCTATAAGAACAGAATATTAAAACTATTGGTCTATAAGAACAGCTTATTAATACTATTGGTCTATAAGAACAGAATATTAATACTATTGGTCTATAAGAACAGAATATTAAAACTATTGGTCTATAAGAACAGCTTATTAATACTATTGGTCTATAAGAACAGAATATTAATACTATTGGTCTATAAGAACAGAATATTAAAACTATTGGTCTATAAGAACAGCTTATTAATACTATTGGTCTATAAGAACAGAATATTAATACTATTGGTCTATAAGAACAGAATATTAATACTATTGGTCTATAAGAACAGAATATTAAAACTATTGGTCTATAAGAACAGCTTATTAATACTATTGGTCTATAAGAACAGAATATTAATACTATTGGTCTATAAGAACAGAATATTAATACTATTGGTCTATAAGAACAGAATATTAATACTATTGGTCTATAAGAACAGCATATTAATACTATTGGTCTATAAGAACAGCTTATTAATACTATTGGTCTATACGAACAGCTTATTAATACTATTGGTCTATAAGAACAGCATATTAAAACTATTGGTCTATAAGAACAGCATATTAATACTATTGGTCTATAAGAACAGCATATTAAAACTATTGGTCTATAAGAACAGCATATTAATACTATTGGTCTATAAGAACAGCATATTAAAACTATTGGTCTATAAGAACAGCATATTAATACTATTGGTCTATAAGAACAGAATATTAATACTATTGGTCTATAAGAACAGAATATTAATACTATTGGTCTATAAGAACAGCATATTAATACTATTGGTCTATAAGAACAGCTTATTAATACTATTGGTCTATAAGAACAGCTTATTAAAACTATTGGTCTATAAGAACAGCTTATTAATACTATTGGTCTAAAGAACAGCTTATTAAAACTATTGGTCTATAAGAACAGCATATTAAAACTATTGGTCTATAAGAACAGCATATTAAAACTATTGGTCTATAAGAACAGCATATTAAAACTATTGGTCTATAAGAACAGCATATTAAAACTATTGGTCTATAAGAACAGCATATTAATACTATTGGTCTATAAGAACAGAATATTAAAACTATTGGTCTATAAGAACAGAATATTAATACTATTGGTCTATAAGAACAGCATATTAATACTATTGGTCTATAAGAACAGCTTATTAATACTATTGGTCTATAAGAACAGCTTATTAAAACTATTGGTCTATAAGAACAGCTTATTAATACTATTGGTCTAAAGAACAGCTTATTAAAACTATTGGTCTATAAGAACAGCATATTAAAACTATTGGTCTATAAGAACAGCATATTAAAACTATTGGTCTATAAGAACAGCATATTAAAACTATTGGTCTATAAGAACAGCTTATTAAAACTATTGGTCTATAATAACATCTTATTAATACTATTGGTCTATAAGAACAGCATATTAAAACTATTGGTCTATAAGAACACCATATTAAAAATATTGGTCTATAAGAACAGCTTATTAAAACTATTAGTCTTTGAGTACAGCTTACTATTTCTTAGTCTATAAGAATAACTTATTAATCTTTGGTGTATAAGAACAGCTTATTTAAACCTATTGGTCTATAATAACAGCATATTATTAATCTTTTGTCCAAGAGAATAACTTATTAATCTTTGGACTATAAGAACAGCTTAATAAGCCTATTGATCTATAAAAACGCCTATTAGTCTTTGGTCTAAAAGCACAGCTTACTAAACCTATCTGTTTATAAGAACATCTTATTATTAACCTTTGGTCTATGAGAATAGCTTATTAATATTTGGTGTATAAGAACAGCTTATTTACCTTTAGTCTATATAAACAGCTTATTAATCTTTAGTCTATAATGACAGTTTAGTAATCTTAGGTCTATACGAATAGCTTATTAATGTTTAGTCTATAAGAATAGCTTATTAAACTGTTATATATAAGAATAGCTTATTACTCGTTTACCTATAAGGATAGCTTAATTAGAACCATCACATCTATGTCAGGTTAAAAATTATCATTAATATCTAAACTATTACATCCCGACACGATGCGGCAAGATCAAAAGTATCTTGCGGTCTTTACCATTACCAAGTTGTTTCTCTTGTTTCTAAAACTCACAAATAATACTTTCATATGTATAATAATAATAAGATTGTACCTATGTTTGTACGTACCTTATAACTTTTTGCGCTCATTTGAAAACAAATGTAATAGTGCGTATCGAATATGTGAGGTCAATATCTGGAAGCTATGTTTTACTTATCCCACTGCTCCTTTTAAAGAGAATAGAATGTACACGTGTTGACAACGTATGGGTGTTTCTATATATATATATATATATATATATATATATATATATATATATATATATATATATATATATGTGTGTGTGTGTGTGTGTGTGTGTGTTGTCTGTGAAATTAAAAATGGAAACAGTGGAAGACCCATAAGCTAAACGTTTAGCCCGATGTGATGTGAGCTTTTTCAAGAGCGGATGAAAAGTGTGCTAAAAATGATAAAAGACGGGAAGGTCATATAATTGGGGAATACAGGGTGACCCCAAAAAACGGGCCCCAAATCTAATTAGGTCCTGTTTCTTAGTGTTTCGTCCGAATGAAATGAATTTTGGGGCATAACTAGTTTATTATATTCACTACATCATATCAAAACACTAAGGTCTTTGGCCTTTTTTTCTCTGTTCTACAGCATGTGTTCTAGATGGACTCCTTTTAGCTCCGTGCATTTCTTGAGGCGCAGAACGAAGTTGTCCATGACGTTCTTACAGACTGAATTGGGAATGGCTCTCATCTCCTCCCTGATGGCTTCCTTGAGTTCCGTGATGGTTCTGGGTTTCCCTGCGTACATTCTGTCCTTAAGATAGCCCCAAAGGAAAACATCTGGGGGGCTTAGTTCCGGGCTATGGCATGGCCACTCAAAATTAGTCTTGAGACTGATCACTCGGTCTCCGAAGTTCTCTTTCAGTCAATCTCGGGACAGGTTTGAGGTATGAGAACTTGCTCCATATTGCTGGAACCAGAACTTGCTCATGAGCGCTGGTAAAGGGTTTGGAGCTCACTCTTGAAGGTTTTGAGGACCTCCACATACCGCTCCTTGGTGACTGTCACTACGGCGCCAGATTCTTCGATGAAGATTGGTCCGATGATGCCTCTGACTGAGATTGCAGCCCACACCTTGCAATTAGGAGAGTGCAGGGACTTGGTGGCTACTTCATTGGGTGTGGAGGACCCCCAGAAGACATTTGTCTTGGAGTTCGCCTTTCCGTCAAGATGGAAGTGGGCTTCATCTGAGGTCCAAAGAAGGTTAAGGAAACCTGGTGTCTCTTCGATCTTATCGAGCATCTTGACTGCCATAGCGCCCCTCTGCTTCTTGTCTGAGGCTGTAAGGGTCTGCAGCGTCTGTATTCTGTATGGGTAAGCCCTGCTATCGTTCACCAGCACTCTCCTTCAAGTCTCACGGGAGATACCGAGAAACTGACTTCGCTTACGCACAGAGCGTTTCGGACTCTCCTGGAGAGACTCTCTCACACTTTCGACCAGCTCGGCTGTCCGCTTCTTGGGACGTGCCGAGTGGCTTGGACGGTTCTCACTGGCAGCGTTGAAATTCTCCACGGTCCCATACTTCTCGAAGTGGTCCACCCAGTTCTGAATTCTGCTTTTGGGTGGAGCCTTTTCACATCCGAACTGATGCATGAAACTGTCCTGGGGTTTCTTAAACGAGCCTGTCTTGTAGTAAAATTTAACATAGTGTATTCTTTGTCCCAGCTCCCACTGAGGTCTTGGTGTACTTACGGTCGTTGATAATGCCATGTCCTGTAAAATAAGGGCAATCGGTAAATAAATAAAGAAGATATCACATAAAGTGTACACGGGGCCCGTTTTTTTAGTCATCCTGTATATATAGTGGTAGGGTTTCAATGGAGGGAAATATATGCAAATATGTAAAGTGTCAGAAATAAGTATGCAAAATGGCAGCATATAATTATACATACATATATATATATATATTACAATTTTAAATACATATATGTATGCATAAATAAACCTGCAATTTCAAATGTACATAGTAATATAAAAAAGAAGGAGAAACTAAAGAGAAGATAGGGGCAAAAGAAAAAAGAAGAAAGAAGAAAAAAAGAAAAAGGAAAAAAGGGGGAAAAAAAAACAAAATAATATTTCTGGTCAATTTTTAATTTCATCCCGTCGGATTGTTTATCCTTTATCTAACCATATATATATATATATATATATATATATATATATATATATATATATATATATATAAACGAACCGGTTATACCTGGTGTGGTATATAGCC
>OY744547.1:53762381-53774881 GCA_963556195.1 Sepiola atlantica
TATATGACATCACAACCCACACCAAGACCTTTCCAAAATTTATCAATTTCTTATATACATATAAAACCCTTCCCCACATATATTATACATGTCACAACCACAACAACACCCCCCTTTAACCCCGTATATCATAAATATAACATAAATCATTAGATACCACATCATATTTTAAAATATCTAACATGATAAATACATAATTACGCGCCTAGAAATATCCATATCAAACCCCATTCAATTAAAGGAAATTTAGATGACTAAGACTCACAAAACCCCTATAATATACTTATAACCATTATTAGATAAAGCCAACAGAATTAACTAAATACAATAACCATTATTAGATAAGGCCAACAGAATTAACTAAATACAATAACCCAACACGAATGCATATTGCAATAATAGTTAACACATTAGATATCCCTTATATAATCCCTTGCACTTATAATGATATACCCTCTTTCAACATCCAGCCACCACATAGCAATTAATCCACTAAAAATACAAATTTATAAATAGATGAATGAATAAAAAATAAATAAAATAAAATAAAATCATTGAAAAGATAGAAAACTATAAATATTCAACAAATACAAATAAAAGTAATAAAATTTAATCAATAAACCACGCCAGACAGTTATCCGTAAAAATAAACACAGCTTTGAAGCGATAAAACAGGAAACATCAATCATAGATAATAAGATTATTTTAAATAAAACTTAATTATAATTAATGATATATATATATAACCCTGATCCCGGTGCTGCCTTCAAAAGAGACGCTTCAGCAATGCACCGATTTTAAACTATCAGTAAAACTAAAAAATTGTGATCATAATAACGTACTTAGGTAAAAATGGCACCGAAAAATGGCACAGGTAAAAATAGCACGGATAACAATGGCACGAATGCAGAAATAATAATAAAAAAATAACACAAGTGTGGAAAATAGGAGAAGCAGTGAGTTACTTGAGTGTGGATGCTGGCGACTGGGGATGTTCTTTCAAACATCTCAGACGTAGTACGGTTATCGCAGAGAATTTATATCAGTAGGGGATGGCGTTCAATTGTTATAAAAACCTTCCTCACTACTGAAGAACGTTACTCGTCAATTTGTCACAACACTACAGTAGTTATTAGACATAAGGAGAGGGTCGCGAAGGAAGTTTTTATTTTTTTTTTGCAACCTCGCTCTTCGGCTAGCTTCACTTGTGGTTATCTATGATTTTTTTTCGACACAACTAAAAAATATAGAGGAAAATCTCACATTGAGTTTATCAAAATCTTGAATACAATACATTAAGAAATTTGTAAATTAAATATCTACATTTAAAAGTAGGTGAGGACTCTCCGATAAATCTCCCTCACGCACAAAAAAATGAAATTCTACCTTTTTAGGTGATTTTAGTATCGGAATCGGAATCAGAATCGGTAATTGTATCGGAATCGGGAATTTAGAACAGAATAGGTAATTGTATCGAAATTAGAGATAGATATTGTAATTGTCCCATCACTAATACGAAGTTTTTTTTTTATTATTTAGGAAAACGTTTCCTTTGTTTAGGGAGATCCTGTATTATCTAAAGCGTAGTAAAACGAGTAACGATGAACCACCCTTTCTCCTTGTATATCTCTCGACATCATTTTCATGAAATCCGCCAAGACGCTCACGTCAATCACATGTGACGATATCCTAATTACCGCACTGCAAATAATAACCTGGACATGGACCCGGACATGAGTTGCTAGTTTATATTTAGTCGCGTCCTACGCCACAAATACAAAACGGAAAAAGCGTCAGATTTTCATCTGACGCCGGACTTTACCGAAAACAGCTCACAGGAAGGATAATGGTGGTCTTTGTCTTTTTCTTGATGTAGTTCATTAATTCCAACAGTCTTCATTGCCTGTCGATGTGAAATTAATCTTCCACGTCGTCAACTCCGGTACATAATCTCGCCACTAATGATACAACGATGTTACTTTATATATTTTATTTATTTTCAGGACAAAGACATGAAAACGAAATTTAGAAAATAAGAAGTCGCTTACGTCTGAAACTGCACACAGGGTTATTAAAAGCAACCAAAAATATATAATATATAAAGTTATCTTGCCGGATTTTCAAAGTAAAACTCAAAGAGCATTTCAGCTGACAATTAAACTTTGCTTTGTACTAGCCAATTTTGTATGTGTTATTGTTGTACCATGTTATTGTCATTAACAATTTATTAAAAAGAGATTTATTAGTCTGGCCCAGACGACTTCTAATATGAAACATCAATGTGTATTTTTGAGAGGGACAGAATAATTGCATCGCCCTGGCAATAACGCTATAGTTCCCTCCCCTTGCTTGAACACTTAAGATGTAATTATCGGCACGGGTTGTTATTAAGACTGTAGTTACAAGACCCAGGGACGTAAGTTCCAGCCCGTTGATATGTAGACCAGTTATTTAAATCTAGACTGATCAGTCTTTAACAGACAAAGCAGGTCTGTCTATTGATAAATAAATAATATTTAATCATATATATATATATATATATATACGTGTGTGTGTGTGTGTGTGTGTGTGTGTGTGTGTGCTGCTCTCTCGCCACGCGAGTAAAATAACATTTCCAGTTTTTAGAGTAAGCAAAAATCAAATCAGAAAACTCTTACCGCCTGAAATGAATTCGGAAATAAACCCTTCACTCTAAAAAAAAAAGTCAACGATCGTTTTTTTTCTTTAAGTCACTAAAATGATAATAATAATTGATATATAAAAAATTAAATTACTGACTTAATTCTATGATTTGGGCTTATGGAGTTTACAGACCGGGCTATTTTTAGATAAGATTTTCAAGGTAAATTCATTTTTTTGCGGTATCTTTTGTTTATTAGGTGAAAGTACATAATAGTTAATCAATCCCCCACCTCCCAATGTTATGACTGGGTTTCTAAATTATCACGTTATTATTTCAGCCCGGTCCGTAAACTGCAAAAGTACCCTATGATTTTATATAGATATTAGTGCGAATCCTGGCCAAGCATAATTTGTTCCCGTTATTTTTGACGGAGAGTGTACATTCGTTTCTAAATAATCACCTAAAAATAAAACATCAGCAAAGGGGGATAACTCATATTTTAGATTGAAAAAATATGATAAGAATAAAACCTAAAATTACTTCACTGCATCTCGGACAACGCCGAGTAGTTTTATATGAAGTAAGAAAGGGATGAAAAAAAAAACAGATGAAGATGGATTAGAGTTGAAAAATAATGAGACAAAAGGGGAATATCAAAACAGAGGATTCAAGAGTCTGTGTGTGTGTGTGTGTGTGTGTGTGTGTGTAAGTTGAAATACTTTCTTTAATAAAGTATAATGGATATGTGTGTATTTCTCTCTCTCCCTCTCCTTTTTTTTCTCTCTCTCTCTCATTCTCTCTCTCTCTCTCTCTCTCTCTCTCTGTATTCACTTTTTAAATTTTTTTACTTCAGTGTAAAGTCTCAGAAATCAAGCGGCCCCTTCCTGGGACTAACACCTGATCTCTCTATGAGATACATTTTATTTACCTCCCCAGGAGGTTAGGCACAAGGCCAGTTGTATCTTACTCCCACAAGGTAAGATGTGACCCAAGGTCGGGTCGGGAAGGTGGGACTTGAAAAGCCAGCGCCCGAGAAGGTGAGCACTCTGGCCATTAAAAATTGCCTGGGCAGCCCCGTCGGCATTCCCCGGTAGGGGCGCCTCAGGCAGTAAGCAATAAACTTACTCCTCCCCAAAGAGGGGATGCAAAGCCTGGGAGGGTGAACCGCCTAGAACTGAACAGGACAGATCCATAGACCGGCGTAAATCAAGCCCCGAAGGCCAAGACGATACCAGTTTATTGGGTGTAGTATCCATCGGAACAAAGGCCGATCAATAATACAACATGAGATACATATATATTTGAATGTCCCATTAAAGTTCTCATTTACCCTTCAAACGTTGAGTTGGTAAAAAAATGAAGAACATTAATTTTCCTCTCTCCAATTGACCAGTTAACTATGTTATAGTATATCTTCTTGTGGTCTCTTAATCTTACCAAATTCCAGGACAAGAATTCATCTAGTCTGGTGGAGTATCCAGCTAAGTGCTATTCATTGAGGTAACATTACTTGGAGAAGATGCACTATTCCTCGTATGAGCCAGTGTATAGGTGTGTTGAGGGGATCTCATTTAGGCTTCGAATTCTATGTTATTTTGAATATTTGGTCAAGATTTACTTGTAGGTTGAAGACTCCGCATGTCATATTGTCCTGAAAAAACCTTGTATTTAGAGATGAAGCCCCTCAAGGATGGTGTCTAGTAGGTAATTCAAACTCTCCAGTAGGTAATTCAAACTCTTTGTATATGTGTGTGTGTGCTTGCGTGCGTGTATACGCCGTTGCGAATCTGCTTCCATTAATTTTATCACGCGTCTTCGTAACGGAAGACAGCAAAACAACTTTATGACGTGATTCTATTACAGAAAGACTGGTTGGTTTATTGTCGTCAAGAGATTCTCTGAATTTATTTCAAGCCCTTCACTGAGGAGGGCATTTAAATTTCTTGGATTATGGAGACATAAAGTAAGACGGGTATCGTCAGAATACACCAAAAAGATGAAGACGGAAGATCGTAGTTTGTTTTTTCCGAAGCCAAGAGCAGCAAAACTTAGCAGTTGCATACCAAATCGGGGAAAGTTTAGCCTGAAACACACAAGAAAACTTTAAATGTCATATTTGGATTATTTGGATTATTCGAACTACTATTATCATCTTGTTTTCTTTTTATTGTCACAACGTCAACGTTTCGACCGATATAACCTCCTAACCTCGTCAAGTGTAATTTTTCAGATTTGGAAATCTTTATATCGAATTTGGGAACTTACACGAAATTTAAAACTGAACTCTTTATTTATTCCACAGGGGAAGAATGTTTCTCGTTCCATTAGCCACGATCGGGTAGAAACATTGTGAAAATAACATCAAATTTAGATTAGTCGTCCGATTAATCCAACTAATATCCCTTCCCCATTTTAAAAAAATCCGAAACATAATGGTATTGTTACATACCCTTTAATTTCTCGTACCTTTTCTTCTTCGTCGCGGAGGGGTGTCGTCTCGATGTCGTCTAGTGGTTGAGTTCTTTCTTCACTTCTGTACTGCCGTGAACATCGCCGTCTGCTGTGTCTGCAACAAAAACCTTCCTAACACGATTCACGAGGCAAACAATCTTTTAAATTTTGATTAGTTTTATTCAGGTGTCAGTCTACCGTCGATCTTGGAGATTTTTCACCAACGTTAAGGGAGAGATCAAATTACTACTCTATCGTAGTTAATTCCTAGCATAAGTCCTTAGCAATTCGAGGAGGGGGGAAGAACGAATCTCATGCCTGTATTTTCTTAGGCAAATAAATGCACCTTTTTCCTTTACAGACTACATGAAGAAATACGTCTGTTCAGCTTGCTTGCAAAAACCAGACTGGCAAAACTCCGTTTTCACGCACAAAAGCCCGTGACGTCACATAACCCCTATGCGCAGGTGCACCTTGACTCTTGACCTGAGATCTCGTTAACGTGGTGGCCCTGTCAACGCCTGTGAGCTCCGACTGTGAGAACAGCCCTATTTTGCACTCGGTTGTACGAGTTCACCCGCACTAAATCGCGCAAGTCAAACCAAACGATCCCCCACACATACGTCCACTTCAACATGCGTCCGGCCTCACAGAAGAATTTTTTCGTCTACCTATTGTACTTTAAAACTGTCCACGTTTTCTTTTCAGAGATTTCAAAAAATGTTATACTTTTTTAAATTATTCATTTTTTTTAATTTTCAGTCGAGTCATTAAGAATAATCGGTGGATCTCGTGCTTGCTGGCGCGTTATGATTACGGAAAAAACCCAAACGCCTTGACCCTATTCCCCAAGCCGTCTAGACCAATAAGTCTTCACACACAACAGAAGTGCCTATCATCCTCTGAGGTATACCTTGCAACTATTTCAACCAAATAAAACCCAACATATAATAGATTTTATATTGGCCGTACAGTTAAACTTTTAAATAAAGATTGAATAA
Source organism: Sepiola atlantica (assembly GCA_963556195.1). Taxonomy (NCBI): domain Eukaryota; kingdom Metazoa; phylum Mollusca; class Cephalopoda; order Sepiida; family Sepiolidae; genus Sepiola; species Sepiola atlantica. Next base: position 53,768,457 of record OY744547.1, read on the forward strand.
CCACAAAGGATTTTTTCGATCACAGGAATTATAAAAGCAAAATATCAATCACTCAATATTTTTGCTCCGAAATCGATAATAATAAAATGTCTGCTAATGTGTAGCCAAATAAAAAGTTTTATGTCTAATAAATGAAATCGCTAACTGCCATCAGCTTATAATACATCGGTCTTTGTGTATACAAATAGAACTCTAGGGCACTTGACAATGTTTAAATTGAGATTTCGGATTAAGGAGCACTAGCTGTCGTCTCCACGATCGCGATTCGATCTCGGCTTGATTAAGTAGTTTTCTAGCTACACTGAAGAGTTATGATACAGCGAAACAGTCAGTCTGTGAATAACTAAAGTATTCCCTCCATACTTCGGTGGAGCTTTCTGGTGAGTGAAATCGCCAACCGTCATCGGCTTATAATACATTGTTGCTTTTGAAAAAAAAGGGGATATAAAAAAGTTATAATCAAGCAGCAAATTCTGCTGCGTTTGCTTATATATTTATATATATATATATATATATATATATATATATATATGTGATAATTTTATTTACACAGACATGTACAAAATCTGCGACACTGGCATGTCGATGTTATCGATCAACAGTTACTATAAACTGAGATCTCATCAGGCAGAGTTAGAATCCGATCTTAACCTCAGATCATATTTGGAGAGATCGGATTCTAACTCTGCCTGATGAGATCTCAGTTTATAGTAACTGTTGATCGATAACATCGACATGCCAGTGTCGCAGATTTTGTACATGTCTGTGTAAATAAAATTATCATATATAAAGCCCTATTTTGATATTGAGCACTTTTTATAAACCCGGTTAAAATTCTCTGGATTACCACCCTGTGAATATTTTTCACCTGGATTATTACCATTATTATATATATATATATATATATATATATATATATATATATATATATATATATATATATATATATATATTAACAATTGATTTTGCTGAATGAGATTGCCAGACATAATTGTCGCTAATGGAAACAAATGAAAAGAAAGAATTTCCTAATCGCCGTGGAAAGATGAGACATAACAGGTGAATTAAAAATGGCGACTACCAGTCCGTTCATTCCCGTTGGACTTTTTTTTTCTTTATAGACGACAATTAATCCGACATATTTATTTTTGTTTTTTCAATTTGATGTCATGTAATAAAATATAAACGATGAGGAAGAGTTCAAAGAACGCAGAGGAGTAAAGCAGAATCTTATTATTGCGAGATAACATAGTGTGACAGTGGCGCCATATGTATAATATATATATATATATATATATATATATATATGACTTCAATTACTTGGCGCCATATATATATATATATATATATATATATATATATATATATACGAACACACACACACATACATATATATATATATATATATATATATAATATTTGTTATTGTTTATTATCTATGTACGTATACGTTTCGTCCTTTTTCAATCGGGACTCATCAGCATAGAGATATGACTATTCACTACCGGTCATGCGATTCGAAACCCCGGACCTCAAGTATTTTTCAACTCCAGTCCGACGTCGCTAATTGCTGGGCCAATTGTAAACAGTGAATAAACTATGATAATTTTAACACTTTAACGGCGGCTTTGACGTCGAGGCATTCTACTTCTATTAAGGCAAGGAATGATGCATTATAAGCAAGTGACGTCATGCTGTGTTAATACTACCAATTACAGTGCTCTACTTTCAAGGAGCGACAAATAATAAATATTTGTTATTGTTTATATATATATATATATATATATATATATATATATATATATATATATATATATATATATATATAGGCAGCATCTTTTCTTGAAGGCAAATATTGTTAAATATAACTGAAAACTTATGTCTGGATATCTTTTCGTAGATCCTTCCTATTGACCTAATCAGAATCTTAATTTTGTAGGGGAATTGACCGATGAATCTGCCAAAGTTTTCATTTGTGTTTCAAGTATTTTCAGGCTCCTCCGGGTCCATCTTCAGCAGAATGAGTTGAATCAAGTAAAGAATATATATATATATATATATATATATATATATATATATATATATATATATATATATATATATATATATATATATATATATAGTTATATATATATATTTATAAATATAAATATATAAATATATATATATATATACATTATATATATATATATATTTATATATTTATATTTATAAATATATATATAACTATAACTATATATATATATACATTATATATATATATATATACATTATATATATATATATTTATATTTATAAATATATATATATAACTATATATATATATATACATTATATATATATATATATTGATATTTATAAATATATATATATAACTATATATATATATATATATATATATATATATATATTTATATATATATATATAAAACAGAAGTGACAGTTTCGGCTAGTTCTTATTCTGATCAATTTTTTCGAGTTTGCAGGCCAACAATCTGATGTTGCGCTCCACTCGACATATTTTCAAACGTTTTCGACTCTTAAATAAATTTTTAGTCATACAAAATGTTATTAAAGCAAGGAATATAGACGTTTCTGACATGTTTTGTGGGTGGAATTAAATGTAAAAACGAGAGGAAAAAATACAAAAATACATGAATATACTAAGCCGGTTATCGTCTACACTCATCAGAGTAACTATGTGGAAACAATTCAAGCATTACGACTAAAAACATTTTCAAAAAGTAGAATGAAAACCAGTTACATGTTCAGGAAAAAAATGGGGGGAGGGTCACAAGTGGATTACATTGAGTCGTCGTCAGGCACGTGATGAGGTTACAAATTTAAACTGGTGTATTTATTACGAAAGTCGATCAAGAACGTTTTTAAAACATTTTAATATACCCTCCCCACCCTCGTATAGAGCTTGCTTGGTGGTTGGGTTACTTGTTCTAATGAGTAATGCTTCGATGATGGGGAGACGAATATTTTTAAAACGTTCTTGATTCCCCCCAAAGAAAGCAAACACATAGAAAATGTTGAGAAATTGTTTAGTCTCTATAAACTTTCAAATTTCAGATAGCTATTCTTTAATTTTTCTTAATATATACTTTAACCACTAATAACACAAAGGGCATATACTTACATATTAATCCCTCTTTAATACACATAAATATATTTTAGAATTACCTCCCCCTGAATAAGACTGGTAGCCATCTTAATTTAAAAACAAACTCGCAAGTGAAGATGTGTGTGTTTTAATCGCAATCAAATTTCTTGGTATTTTTTATACCATTCAATCCCTGTCCATATTATTAAAAACTGATTAAAATCACTAGATTACCCCAAATAATTTATAATCTGATTGTGAGAAGAAATAGGCCCAGTTTTTGAAACTCACTGAAGATTGATTTAATTCTACTGAAAAGGTTTCATATTGTCATATTCTTTTCAAATATAACTGGATTATTAATATTTTCGAAACGACCATAGCTAATTTAATTTTAATAAAAAAGTAATATGATGCTTTAAAAAATGGAGTTTTTCTTCAATAGCAATATGTAGTTTTTCATGGTAAACAACTGATGATCCCTTAAAATAGTGTTAGAAACTAACTAATATAATAACTGTAAAAAATAAATTGACTTACATGAGTGATTTTCCACTGGAAGACTTGAGACTATAAGTTTGTTTTTTTGTTTATATATATATATATATATATATATATATATATATATATATTTTATATAGTTTTAATGGTTGAGAAACTTCCGAGACTATATATATATATATATATATATATATATATATATATATATATATATATTAGAAAAGTACTTGTCCTAGATATTGACAGGTATATGAATTTTCAAGAACGACTACAACCCACTTTTTATAACTTTTCAGAAAACTAAATATAACCGACGTTACTCACCCTTGCGTTTTGCAGCTGTGTTGCAAAGTACAATAATGATCTTTTAATTAGTTTAAGAGTGAATCCTATATATAGAAATATATGAACATATCCATATACCTAACTTTATATATACACATGCCCCCCCCCCTATATTAACCCTGTACATCGTACAGCATTCATCGTGGGCGTGTCGAACCGGTTTTCTCCGACGGAGGAAGTTTTTGGAGAGTACTAAATTCACAAGCAGTTCCCAATCTAATGTATAGTTCGGTTAGAGGAGATGACGACGTTAGGCTTTTTGCAGTTCTTGCATGGAGGTGTCAACGTCCTCTTACATACAGCCCCTGGTATTTCCACCTGGTACTGACCAGGCTTAACTTCGGTGATTTAATGATAACATACACACTTATATATATGTATATATATATATATATATATATATATATATATATATATATATATATATATATATATATATATATATATATATATATATATATGATGAAAGAAGAGATATAAACATGTACGAATGAGAAATTTATTTCAACTTCGATTGTTCAATGCAAGGAATACTCGGTAATAAAATTATGTTTGTTATTCTTTCCTTAAGCCAAGGCTTTTCAAAGATTAAAAACTTATCATCAGAGGAATCATATAGATAAAGCCTTGGCTTAAGGAAATAATAATAAACATAATTTTATTACCGAGTATACCGTGCAATCGAAGTTGAAATAAATTTGTCATTCGTACATGGTTATCCCTCTTCTTTCATCTATCTTTATAATTGCTCTATCTCGTATATTGAGCTTAAACTATTTCACTATAGGTTCTATCTACTAAAAGTACACTTTTAGTTTCATATTTGATTATATATATATATATATATATATATATATATATATATATATATATGCAAGGTTCAGCTCGAGCGTTGAACACTATCGACAACAAGACGCGTTCCTTCGCCTCTCGGGTAAGTGTACGTTAATTTCAATTACTGTCTATGGCGATTTATTGTGGCCGTGTAGGCAAAGACGTTAGGCTCGTTATTCTAGGCTAAATCTACGAAGTATGTTCGAGCCGATGCTGACCGCCTGCAACCGCCACTCCTGCACTGATAAGGGTGGACAACCAGAAATGGCGTCGTCTGTAAGTATAAAAAACACTTCAATATTTAAAACATATTTATATATATATATATATATATATATTTATATATACATATATATATATATATATATATATATAGAGAGAGAGAGAGAGAGAGAGAGAGGGAGAGAGAAAGAGAGAGAGAGGGAGGAGGAAGACACCTTAAGGACACCCAGTGATTGGCCTTGTTTCCTTACTGAGACATCTCTATCTGGGCAACTTAAGGAAAAAGGGTTGACAGCTTGTCTGGCTGCTGTTTTCGACTGGTAGTACAAAAGCCCTAACTCATAGGTATCGCTAAAAATGGCGGCTTCATCAACAGTTGTATGATATCGGGGTAACTGTATTGACATGTTGACCATAGAAAATGACCATGCACTTACCTTCCGGTTGCTTTTCTTGAGGAAACAACACTCACACACACACACACACAACCAAACGCACACACACACACACACACACACACACACACACACATATATATATATATATATATATATATATATATATATATATATATATATATATTAGAGAGAGAGAGAGAGAAAGAGGGGAGATAAATCGTTTATTCTTTCAAAACTACATAATAATTGATAACATAAGTGTACCTTTTTCTTTTCGAATGTGTTTCTACTATCGGTCAAGCATGGTCTGTGCAGTTCTTAAATGCCTCACTCAACACCTCCTGACGGCCTTCAAGATGTCCCCCTCATCTCTTGTAGAGAATGACAGTAGCTGCCTTCAAATCCTTCTAATCAGCTTTACAGCAATAATCATTGTTTGTCTTCACCATTTGTGAATGCTACTGATTTTCAAGAATTAATATTTTCCCTGCGATATGATATTGTTACTGATCTGTTCTTTTTTTTCGATTCATATAATTTCCTTTGTTTTTCTTTTTTTGAACCCATTGTTTTCTTTATTGGAATCATTAATGGAAAACTCACTGTATGAGTTCATTAATGGAAAACTCACTGTATAAGTTCATTAATGGAAAACTCACTGTATAAGTTCATTAATGGAAAACTCACTGTATAAGTTCATAGTAGAATGCGTTGTGTATCGGTTGCGTTTCCCCTGAATGAAAATTTATTTAGGTACATTCTTCGTTGTTTCGTAAGTTTCTGCTTCTTTTTGCTAAGGTACATGAAATCGAGGACACGTTCTCGACAATCAGTCCGACTGTGGCATTGTTGCTATCGGACTGAGGTATTGCTCTGTCCAGACCAGCAATTTGGTACGATGGGCGTTCAATAAGTAATGCCACTGACCCACTTCCAGTTGTCTGATCTAGATGAAATTTTGTATGTGTTATGATTCATGTATGTATGGGTTATGTTGCAAAGAACAGCCCTGAACT
>OY744547.1:53779881-53789881 GCA_963556195.1 Sepiola atlantica
ACTTAAAGCAGGTCGAATGTTAGATCAGTAGTTCGAATAATCCAAATAATCCAAATTATCAATCTTCATCTTCATCTAAAATAATCCAACACATATAATGTTCCATTCATTAGTTTAGAAGAGTACCCTGTACCTACATATATAAACAAATATACACATACCTAACTTTAAATATATAGATGTAAAGCAAAAAATAAGTAAATAAAAAACCCTAATCGTCTTAGTAACGATCGTACGCCTAATCATTGTCTATCTTAAATTCTTGGGCTGAAATAAATAATGTTATAAATGTATTTGTCTTAACTTACTCTACGATATATACATATACGAGGCGTGTCTAAGACGTATCCGACCTTAGGCCAGAAAAAATATTTTCAAATACGTGAAACTAGTTGGAACACTAATCCACTTCAAAGTAGGCCCCTTGTGCTTGTACACACTTAGCCCACCGATCCATCCACTGCCGGAAACACCTCTGGAAGTCTTCTTTTGGAATGGTGTTAATCTCCACGTCGCGTTCCGCATTATCTCTTTTCTAGTCTAAAAACGGGAACCTTTCAGTGACGTCTTTAATTTTCGAAAAAAACAGAAGTCGCAAGGAGCCATGTCTGTAGAGTAGGGATGTTGGCTAACGACTGGAATTCCATGTTTGGCCAAGAAATGTTGGATTAATTGAGATGAATGTGCGGGGGTGTTGTCGTAGTGCAGTCGCCAGTCTTTCGCCTCCAGATGTTTGGTCTTTGGCGCCGAACTACGTCATAGAGACGCTGGAGAATATCTTGATAGTACTCCTTTGTCACTGTTTGTCTTTCCGGTGCGTATTCGTGATGCAGAATGCGAATCACCAAACTTTTGACAAAATTTGATGCATTACCTTTGCTCAATACGTTGAGAGAATCGGTAATCCAACGAACACGTTGTGTAGCACTTCACTCAGCGACCGACAGACATCAACTAACGCGCAGGAAGACGGTGATAACATTCACACACGCGCATGAAGGTGTCTTCCTTCACCATGTAGAGTGGCGTCTCCCTATCGTCTCTATTTAACACGGAAAAATCAAGGTCGGATACTTTTTAGTAATAGTATTCTTTTTTTGTTTTGATAAAAAACATAATGTGCAGTGTTAAAATAAATAACATTTATTTTAATCTGACCTTTCGAGAAATGCAATTCTCCTTGTCAAAGTAGTGTTTTTTTTTCTTCTTTTTCTTAATCGTCCTATGGTAATGGACTTTTGGGTCAGAAAATCATGTTATGTCTGCAGGCGATGGTGCGCCAATTTGAATTAGAAAGGCTATTTAGACATATTTTTAAAACCATATATATATATATATATATATATATATACAATAATATTTTTATAAATAAATATTAATTATTTAAATACCTAGAGACATCGATGTTTCATGCTAACGCAATCTTCAGTCTAGGAACGAATTCCCGACGGTCGGTAGGCGCGAACCCTGAACACAAATCGCCACTGATTCGTAGTCGGTGATCTTATCCAAACGGCCATCGTCAATTAGTAAGTAAATATAGAGTAACTTTAACTGTAAATAGCGACAATCGGCTGCTATTTACCAGGCAGATAGAGTGATCTTACGAAACGGTGTTCGGATCTCGCATATAGCTATTTGTACCGCTTGTTATTAAAGCTACTCGAAAGTGCCCAGCCCTTGTGGGGAGGGGGGCTCATAAACAATAATATTGTTATAAATAAATATTAATTATTTAAATACCTAGAGACATCGATGTTTCATGCTAACGCAATCTTCAGTCTAGGAACTAATTCCCGACGGTCGGTAGGCGCGAACCCCGAACACAAATCGCCACTGATTCGTAGTCGGTGATCATTCATATATATATATTGTGTGTGTGTATTTAGACAGCATATTTTCATTTAGACAAACATTATTAAATAACACGTGGTGTTTTTGCTTGATAAGACTTTTTTTATTTTGCTAATTTTCCGAATGGTCCATTTAATATTTCAATCAAATTGGTACATGTACGTTCCGTAGGTTTCTTGTTCACTTTTCTTTCCTCGTTCTAACCGCACTTATCTTGCTGGTGAAATCTGTCTCATGACTTGTCCCAAATTGTCACCTTCCCCACACGCTTTCCTGATAATAATATTCATCAAGCATCAACCAAATTTACAATTAATCAATTGTGAGCAACGAAAATGGAACAAGAACCCCACAGAACTTACACATAGCAATTTGACCGAAACGCTAAATGGACCATTCGGAAAATTGAAAGAAAAAGTCTTATGAAGCAAAAACACTCCGTGTTATTTAATAATGTTTGCCTATATATATATATATATATATATATATATATATATATATATATATATATATATATATATATATATATATATATATATATATATCAGGTTCAATATCTGTTAACATTCTGTACGAAGGAAATGACCTTTGTTCTCTTTCATCTGCGTTGCTATGGCGACAGACTGACTCTGAACAGACCTCGCCGAAAATACAGTCCATAAATTGCGAGAGAAAAATCACGGACGAAAATAGTTTTTTTTAAAGAATAATTGATTTTTAAACCGATGCGAAGGGCGTCCATTCTCATTCAGCCCTCATCATCACGTATCTTTATACATAGATCTCTCTCTCTCTCTCTCTCTCTCTCTTTCATTCCCTATATATATATATATATATATATATATATATATATATATATATATATATATATATATTGGGTATAATGGAGGGACCTTATTGCTAACAAACAATAATTCGGCGTGATCAACGGAGCGTCTGTTTGAAATGAAATCGATATCGGAGAGACTTGTGTTCAAAATATGAATATATTTTGGCGTTTGTTTAAAAAAAAAAGAAAACCCGAAAGCAATTCTATTCGAATTTGGCTGATCAGGATCAGTAGACACTGTTATTCTTTCTTTCTCATCCTTTTCGCACTCCCTCTCTTTCTCCCTTTCCATCTCTCTCTCTCTCTCTCTCTCTCTCTCTTTCACACTTTTTTGTTCCCCGTTTATCCGACCCTTTTTCTTTCTTTTCCCCACTTCTATCTCCATCTCTCTCTTTCTCCCTTCCACATTCTATCTCTTTTTCTCCCACCTTCCACACCATAGTACTTGCAGACATGTTGCTCTATACAAATCTTTGATTGGGCTCTATTTTTTTATTTTTACTTTTTATTTTTTAAAAATTTCAGTCAGTTCGAAGAGATCAAAATGCCCCTTCCTGGAGTTAATACTTGATTTCGTTATGCTTTAAATTTATATCCGATGGCTCTTTTAAGGATAGACGTTGTCCCTTTTGGGGCTGCTATTTGTATTTCGGCTACATCTTAATCATTCAAAGATTGTGTCTGATTATTTATAAAGATTTGTTTTTTAATTAAGCCAGTTACGCCTACCACAACCGGTATAGTGTCTACATTTTTTCAGTAACAATGTTGCTTTTAAGTCATTCTTCAGATCTTGATATTTGGTGATCGTTTCGCGTTCGGTTTGATGAACTCTGATGTGCCGTTTTAAGTCTGACACGGATTGACACGCTTTACCGCATAGGTTGCAAGTTGCTATCACTTAAAGGACATTGTTCATCGTTTTTTTTTGTGTAGATAACAGCGATTGTGACTTGTAAAAGCTGCTTTCCTCTCTGTAATTAGCAAGGTTTTTGAAAGGTTGATCAATGGCAAGTTTGTTCATTTTTTGGAACGTCTGGGTCTCTTTAATGATGTTCAGTATGGTTTTCGCGGTTTTCGCTCAACTGCTGATCTGTTAACTTTTATAACTGAGCGGATATCTCGGTTTATGGATAATTCCGGAGAGAGTAGAGCCATTGCGCTTAACATTTTGAAGGCGTTCGACAGAGTGATGCATGCTGGTCTTCTACACAAACTTCAGGGTTATAGAATTGGTGGAGAGGTTCTTGACATTATTATTTCTGATCGAAGCTTGCGAGTAACTTTCGACGGTTTCTCTTCATTCTCTTTTCCTATCAATGCTAATGTTCCTCAGGGCTCTATTTTAAGCACAACACTGTTTTTTTCTATATATCAATGATCTTTCAGAGAATATTATTCAAGAAATTAACATCATGCTGATGATACCACTTTCTATTCTGGTGCTGCTTCTCGCCCATCTCCCTCGGATCAGTATATGCGGTTGATCTAGCAGTTGACCTGTGTTCAGTTGTAGATTGGTATACGAAATGGCTTGTTTCGTTTAATCCATCTATGTAATTCCTCTGAAGATAAGATTTTAATCTTTGAAAAGCCTGGCTTAAGAGAAGAAAAATAAACATGTTTTTATCGAGTACATTTGGCATTGAACAATCGAAGATGAAATAGATATGTCATTCGCACATCTTTATCTCTCTTCCTTCATTTATCTTTATAATTGTTCTGCCTTGTATATTGAGCTCAAATCGTTTCATAATAGGTTTAATTCTCTAACAGTATAGATTTAGTCTCATATATATATATATGAGAAAGGAAGGATGAAAGTGATCCGACGTAATGGGAATGAAAAAGGAAAAACCAAAAAAGGATGTTTTTTTTATATATTCATCAACGTTTCGTCTTTATTTATAAGACTTCCTCAGGATCATAATTTTAAGAAAAATGTCATGCAAGTACTTGAAAATATCAACCCATCATGTCATCCCAATATTTTCACGTACTTGCATGACATTTTTCTTAAAATTATCATCCTGAGGAAGTCTTATGAATAAAGATGAAACGTTGATGAATATATAAAAAACATCCTTTTTGGTTTTTCCTTTTTCATTCCCATTACGTCGGATTACCTTCATTGTTTTTTTCTTTTTCATTCCCATAACGTCGGATTACCTTCATTGTTTTTTTTTCTTTTTCATTCCCATATATATATATATATATATATATATATATATATATATATATATATATATGGAGAGAGGGAGAGAGAGAGAGAGGGTGAATAAGAGGGATAGATAGATAGATAGATAGATAGATAGATAGATAGATAGATAGATAGATAGATAGATAGACTACTGATATAGATTCTTTACTTTTCACCTAGCCATTGGCTCTTTCGTCTAAACACATTTCCTTCTTTGTATGTCTTTCTTTGTTTCTCTCTTCTCTCGCGTCGCTTCTGTTATTCTCTACCCGCGAGGCGTCGCAGAATTTCACGCGCGAACAGTCGACAATCGATGACTGCGAGGGACGCGTTCTGATTTGTGCCGTCTTTGTTTGATAGGCTGAGTTTATTCTCACCAGAGGGCGCATTCGTCCCACCAAGAACTACAAAAGACATCTATCAAGATACATAGACACAGACATACAGCCATACGCACACAACTCTATACACACACACAATATATATATATATATATATATATATATATACTGGTGATACCAGATCAGGCTGCCCTGTGGCTCCCTGAGACGAAATTCACCTACATTGACGTTTTTTTTTTTTTTTTTTTTTTTGTAAAACTTAATTATGTTCTACAAAACCAAAAACAAAAACAACAGCCCCTCTCCCTTTCTCCCTCCCCTTTTTTATTTTTATTTTTCCTACCCTACTCCCGGTCCTGGATATGACCTTAAACTACATCCGATGGTGAGATCCGGCTTACGGACTTTGGGGAATGTGGAGCCTGCTCTTAATTACCATTGCTCCCAGGTCCACCCTGACCCGGAGTGGTAGTACCTGTTAGGGTCCCAACTATGGGTTAAATAGAAACAGATATTAAAAGGGGAAAGAAACAAAAAAGAGAAGAAAACAAGACCAGATTCGGCATTAAATAACCCAAAAAGGGTTTATATGCCGTAAAACGAAACTACCATACCTATATATATATATATATATATATATATATATATATATATATACATACATAGACGCAGACATGCAGGCAACTCTCTATATAGTTAAGCATGTGCATATATGTTTATATATTTCTGTGTATAGGATTCATTCCAAAACTATTTAACTGATCATTATAAATTTCGGAACATAGCTACTTAGCGTAAGGGTGGGTGATGTGGGCTATATTTAGTTTATTTTGGGAGACGAAGAGAGGTGAATGCACCTCGTGAAAATTCAGATAGCTCCGATTTTTGTAAAATGTTTACGATAAATATTTGACATGAGTTTAAAAATATTCTCCCAATTTTAGAAAATTTTGTTTTTTGTGGTATTTTAATGTATTTTAAGTGTTTCTATGAGGCATAATATGGCCACAACTTCCCATTTGAAAATTCAAATATTTCAGATTTGCATTAAATTTAATTCATACTCATTAGATACAAATTAAGCAAGATTCAATGAATTTCAATTCCTTATTAAGACACCTTAAGCTAAAACCTTAAATTCGAGATATTTTCATGAATCAAAATCTTGTAATGGATTTTGATCAAAATTGGAATAAGGATTCTAGACATAAGATTAAGTATCATTATTTCTTGATTTTAGTCTTTTAATAATAGTTATCAGACATCAATTAATAATAGTTATCAGACATCAATTAATAATAATTACTAGGCATCAATTAATAATAGATATTAGACATCAATTAATAATAGTTATTAGACATTAATTAAGAATAATTATAAGACATCAATTAATAATAGTTATTAGACATCAATTAATAATAGTTATAAGACATCAATTAATAGTAATTATCAGACATCAATTAATAATAGTTATTAGACATCAATTAATAATAATTATTAGACATCAATTAATAATAATTATTAGACATCAATTAATAATAATTACTAGGCATCAATTAATAATAGATATTAGACATCAATTACTAATAGTTATAAGACATCAATTAATAATAATTATCAGACATCAATTAATAATAATTATAAGACATCAATTAATAATAATTATTAGACATCAATTAATAATAATTATCAGACATCAATAATAATAATTATTAGACATCAATTAATAATAATTATCAGACATCAATTATTAATAATTATTAGACATCAATTAATAATAATTATCAGACATCAATTAATAATAATTATAAGACATCAATTAATAATAATTATTAGACATCAATTAATAATTGTTATTAGACATCAATTAATAATAGTTATCAGACATCAATTAATAATAATTATCAGATATCAATCAATAATAATTATTAGACATCAATTAATAATAGTTATAAGACATCAATTAATAATAGTTATCAGACATCAATTAATAATTGTTATAAGACCTTAATTAATAATAGTTATCAGGCATCAATTAATAATTGTTATTAGACATCAATTAATAATAGTAATCATACATTCATTAATAATAGTTATTAGACATCAATTAATAATAGTTATTAGACATCAATTAATAATAGTTATTAGACATCAATTAATAATAGTTATAAGACATCAATTACTAATAGTTATTAGACATCAATTAATAATAGTTATAAGACATCAATTTATAATAATTATCAGACATCAATTAATAATAATTATCAGACATCAATAATAATAATTATCAGATATCAATCAATAATAATTATTAAACATCAATTAATAATAGTTATTAGACATCAATTAATAATAGTTATCAGACATCAATTAATAATTGTTATAAGACCTCAATTAATGATAGTTATCAGACATCAATTGATAATAGTTATTAAACATCAATTAATAATAGTTATCAGCCATCAATTAATAATTGTTATAAGACATCAATTAATAATAGTTATCAGACATCAATTGATAATAATTATTAAACATCAATTAATAATAGTTATCAGCCATCAATTAATAATTGTTATTAGACATCAATTTATAATAGTTATTTGACATCAATTAATTAATATTCGACACATTTAAGTTGTTTTAAGGTATTTTACTGAATTTTACGTGTCATATTTCAAACAGGCTGGATTTTAATCTTCGTAAGGGGACATATAAGTGATGCAAACTCTTCTGTTCGGGGAATTAATTTTAACCATCTTCGGGTGGGTATTCTTCTAGATATATATATATATATATATATATATATATATATATATATATATATATATATATATATAATAATAATGATAGTTTGCTTGAAGCATTGCTGGGAATTGTAATAAATGTATTGAAAAGGCAATGAAGAGAGCCGGATTGATTAGAAGATTGAAAGAACAGAAATAAACAATCAAGGGAGACTTACAACTATCTATTTAGTTTTCTTTTCAATTTTACATGAACAGCAAATATAGTGTTTAGGGTGTGTGATGTCCGGATAATCATTAGAAATCATTTGATATTTCGGGAAAATCTTCCCCTTGTCGAAAATCGACACAAAAGAAAATTCTGACAGTGGGGAATTCATTAAGATGGATGCCAGAAAGTAGAACTGGAAACAAGCCAGTCCCACAGACAAAGAGACGCTGCAGTAAACAATAAATCTTTTTTTTTTAATTATAAAAACCTGATTTTTATATTTAAAAATGAAAAAGAAATGTTTTTTTTTTTAATTATATATATATATATATATATATATATATATATATATATATATATATATATATATATATATATATATATATATATATATATATTTCAGAGGAAACATTATTTTTAATCAATGAAACGGACAGGTGGAAAAAAAGGAAATTGCTAAAATTTTCCTTAAGGCCTTATCGTCTGACCCTCTAAGAGGAAACGTCAGAATGATAAATTAAAAACTAAGAAAATCGAATGAGACATGAGGTGAAATTTTTTTGTTTAAGTTGGAGAAAACGATTGAGAGAAAAAAGTAAATCTCTCAACGTTATGGTGGATTTGAATGCTTCAAAATTTACTTTTTTTTTCTCAATCGTTTTCTCCAACTTAAACAATCGTTTCATGAACATATAAACAACCAGGAATAGACATGTATTTCCTATATCTTTCATCTATACAGCTAATCAGAAGTCCAGAGGTCGTTTTCAGAAGAAACACTAAAGCAGAAATATACAAAATACTAGAGAAACAGCTTACATTGAACCCTGTTTCTTTGAGGGAGCGAGAATTGTTTGCTTGTTGTCAATCGGCCAATTAAGAAAAATATCAGGTGTTTAAATAAATGAATAAATAAAATAAAACGAAAATGCAGAATTAAAAGTAAAGTTAAAAAGATAAAATAATTAAAAAAGGAAAAAACAAAAAAAAACGTAAAAACAAATATAGTCTCAACCTAAGGACAGTAACTACGCCACTCTTAATTAAGAGTTATCTCCCTTAGTACAAGTATAATTGTGCATAGAACATATTCAATTTATTTCTAACTAAATTAATGTTGTGAAGTAGTCCAACAGTAAAAAGAAGAAGTCAAGTCGAGGTTGGGTTAAGATAACAAGTGTATTAACATAAAAGGTACAAAGGTAAGGAAACTGACTGGCACTCGGCTAGACAGTTACAATACTGTCCTTTTCTCCCTGGTGATTGTCTACTCGCACTATTTATAGTGAGAACCGGTGTAGTTTCTCTTCTGTTAGAACGGCCGGTGTAACAATTAATAAAACATTAGCGGTCTTTAGTGAAGAGATTTTTATACTTAAAAGATCTTCAAGATTGTTTTTAACGCCCTAACATAACCCTAACCCTAACTCTAACCATTGTGTTGACATTTATTTTTTAATATTTTAATTTTTTACCCAGTCATGTTTAAATAATTTAAATTCGGCATTACTCTAAATAATCAGATATATTAATTTATAAAGATATTTATCAACTAGTCCAAATGCTTTAGAGGATGTAAGTTTAGCTAAATAAATCAATTATTTAAAGAGGCCATTATTTTACTACAACGCTTATGCATTTACTGATGAATCTGAATAACTATGAAAAATAAAACACTTCAAAAGCAACAGAAACACTCTCCACCACACAATGTGCTAAATATATTTGTTAAAAACGTCTATTGATTACCGGTTTCCAGCAAAAACATTCTACAGCAACAACCGCAAACATGCTAGTCCTACATTATCGTGCTTCTGTATT
>OY744547.1:53794881-53802381 GCA_963556195.1 Sepiola atlantica
CGAACTTGGCACATCCAGGTTGTCAGTCCGTATCATTAACCACTAAGCCACCATCAGCTTCCATTCTACCTATATAAGAGTCAGATACGTTCAAAGATCAACCACTGCTGTTACATCTGGGGAGGTGTCGCACAAAGAACTCTGTCTTCCCTTAACAGAGTACAACATCGACTTTGAAATCTAGTGGGGGTGATCTCTTCCCTTTTTCCTACACCTCTTCTCTCACAGAAGAGACGTTGCTAGTCTCTCTCTACTCTATAGTTAGTTTAATGGAAGGTGCTAGACCGAGCTCAAGTATGGTTCTTCCTTGAAATACATTCACAGCAAGAACTCGACTTATTACCACAAGGAAAAAAACAATAGTCAGACTTTATAATAAGCGCTGATTGAAAAAGTCTTCA
Source organism: Sepiola atlantica (assembly GCA_963556195.1). Classification (NCBI taxonomy): domain Eukaryota; kingdom Metazoa; phylum Mollusca; class Cephalopoda; order Sepiida; family Sepiolidae; genus Sepiola; species Sepiola atlantica. Next base: position 53,795,283 of record OY744547.1, read on the forward strand.
GCGAGTTATGGCAATGTAAATATGTATCTTTATATAAACCTATTACCTACCCTCTAGGTATCCCTCTCTCTATATATGTATTAATATTTATTTATTTATTAATATTTTTAGAGGCCCCTTATTACAAGGACTGGTGCCTCTTATATAATGTTATAATAAAGAGCCATACTATGGCATAAATGCGATGTTCTGGCCCTTTGTTATTATTGTTGAACACTGTTCGACTGCTTGCTATGTGCGTTCGCTGATTTGGCGTATATAGTGTTTAATTTCTCTCAATTCCCCTGCTAATTAGTGGTAAACCAGGGGTAGAATACCTAACTACCAGTCAGTGCCTTCCGTCCGGCAAGAATTAACATATCCTACACTGAAGATTGCATAAGCATCAAACATCGATGTCGGTAAGTAATAATAATAAATATTTATTTATTTAAAATATGCATATGTATTTATATATATATATATATATATATATATATATATATGAAGAGTTTGAATGCAAAACGCGATGAACGCCGTTTTCAAGGTATCATTACAAAACGTCTGACATTTCAACATTCGACCCCCAATCATGTTTTACATTCTATGATACCAACAACATTTCGGTGTGCTTTCAATTAAAATAAGATTTAAGTCGAAATCTACATTTAATATATTCGTTCATTTATTGTTTAATTCCTCAGTTTAAACGAATTAGATTTATCGCGTTTTGCAGTCGAACTCTTCATATATATATATATATATATATATATATATATATATATATATATATAACTTATTTAGATACTGTATATTACATATTTCAGCAATTTTCTGTCATTGTTTACGCCATTCCCTGTCGGGCGTGACTACAATCGTTTCAGCTTGCCGATGATTCCACTGGGCACGGAGATTTTCTAAAGATGTCTAAATATGCCCTTTTGGATGAAACTTCGGTACATTGCTGAAATATGTAATATACAGTATCTAAATAAATTATATTAGCTCTCTTATATGATCGAGCACTTTATTTGATTTCTTTTCATAGACAACCTGACACGCACTATATATATATATATATATATATATATATATATATTTACATATCTCTACACATACCAGTGTATAAATAAGCAAACGTGTAATAGCTTTCTCCCGTAATTTCCAAGTGTTCTGACCATTCATTTCTTTTGTTGTTGTTTTTACTCCTGACACGGGAACTGGAAAATGTCGATTTATCCTTCGCCAATTCTTCGTTTCATTAAATCCTTCGAGTGAACAAATACAAAAGAAAAAAGAGAAGCCAACTACAATTTCAAGGTAGATAATTTCCAATTATCTTTCGATATTTCTTAGGCCGAAAATGCTAAAGATGCACTGATTGTCTAAATTGAATAAATAATGAATCGAACGTCGAATCGCTTAACCATTCGGAGGGGAATTCGTGCTTTTTCTTACCTGGCTTTAATCGGTCGATATTTACTCACACACAAGTGTATACATATAAATACACGCACAGGCACCCCCATAATATATATATATATATATATATATATATATATATATATATATAAATATATATATATATATATAAATATATATATATATATATGTGTATATATATATATAAATATATATATATATATATATATGTGTATATATATATATAAATATATATATATATATATGTGTGTATATATATATAAGTATATATATATATATATATGTGTGTGTATATATATATATATATGTGTGTGTGTATATATATATATATAAATATATATATATATATATATATGTATATATATAAAGTATATATTTATAGTATAAAATTATTTATTTATACGACCATTATTTGGCTACACATATTCAGACATGTTTCAGTCAGAGCCATAGATAGAGATACCTTTTCAGGTGAACGCATTTTCTTCACATCTGTATTTAGTGGAATTATATATATATATATATATATATATATATATATATATATATAATCCAGGTAAAACATCCACAGGGTAGTAATCCAGAGAATTTTAACCGGGTTTATAAAAAGTGCTCAATATCAAATAGAGCTTTTATATATGATTATTTATTTACACAGACATGTACAAAATCTGCGACACTGGCATGTCGATGTTATCGATCAACAGTTATTATTTCCAAAATATGATCTAATGTTAAGATCAGATTCTAACTCTGCCTGATGAGATCTCAGTTTAGAGTTCTCGTCTTCGTGTTTTGGATAAGTTTTGGTTATATGATAAATAACCGTATTATCCATTACTCTTGTTATCATCTATTATTATTTCTATGTTACTTGCTATTTTCTTCCAACCCTCACCGCTGTGGTGGTGGTGGTGGTGGTGGTGGTGGTGGTGGTGGTGGTGGTGGTGGTGATGATGATGATGATGATGATGATGATGATGATGATGATGATGATGATGATGATGATGATGATGATGATGATCATCATCATCATCATCATCATCATCATCATCATCATCATCATCATCATCATCATTTATGCTTATTATTTATTCTTATTGCTATTATCATAATAAACAGTGTAGCTATTATTCCTATTTTTACCGTCATTATTGATATAAGTACTATTATTATTGCTAAATTCGTAGCAACTCTTAATTTAATTAAAATATTGAAATGTTTGGGAGCTATTTAAATCCCACAAACATTCATTCTATAATAAAGATAGACGTGCATTTATTTGTATATAAATATATGTACTTTCATCCCGTCACGCTAAATTTAGTGGGTAAAAAACACGTGCCTTTTTCTAGCTCTTGAAATACACCATTTTAATAGGAAGCTAGAAAACAAATCGTACGCCAGGCTAACTTTAGACGTAACCTCGCACCCAAAGTTAACTCGGACAGAAATCCTTCACTCTGTAATACGAAGGTTGCTTTTTTAGTTAATCATAAATAATAATAATAATTTATATACGAAAAATTAATTTGGCGAACCATACGTTTTTCAATCATTTTTTACAGAGGATGTACACTAGTTTAATAAATTGAGATTAAAACCACATTAGCTTCACAAAATCAATCAGAGTTTTTTTTTTAATAACAAACTGATTCAATAAATTATTTAATGCCCAAACGATTTGAAAATTCCATTTTTAAAAATAAATCAACAACATAGGAAAAGGAGGAAAATATGAAAGTCCATCATCACGGTTTCCAGCGCGCGTTTCCTTCAAATTTTTTTTTCCTGAAAAAAAAAAAGAAGTTATTTTAATTGGCTGTAAAACTTTTAGAAAATCTTCGTTTAATTAAGCGATTAAAAGTGCGGAGAGTTATTTGCAAGCGATAATTTTATATGCAAAATAAAACAACATTACTTTAACAACAATTAGTTTCAGATTTATAACAATTCGGTACAATTATTTGATAACCTACAGATATTCTTAGCAGACGCTTCCACAGCGCCGGTTATTCTCTCTCTCTCTCTCTCTCTCTCTCTGTATATATATATATATATATATATATATATATATATATATATATATATATATATATATATATATGATATATATATACGATATATCTATATATACGATATATATATATATGAGATATATATATGATATATATATGATTTATATATACATATATATATATATATGATATATATGATATATATGATATATACATATATATAAATGATATCTATATGATATATATATGATTTATATATACATATATATATGATATATATATATATATGATTTATATATACATATATATATGATATATATATATATATATGATATATATATGATATATATATATGATATATATATATATATATGATATATATATATATGATATATATATATATATATATATATATATATATATATTATTGTGTTCAACATACAAGCATGCCACATAATAAACAAAGTAACAACTCGGAGATAATATAGTATTCAAAAAAAATGAAATTGTGCCTACGAGAATGTGTTCAACAAAGTGTGAGTAGAATTATGTGTATTTGCGTGTATGTGTAAGCGGAGAGAAGAAATCTTACTGTTGCATAACCGTTCCGGAATGGGCCGTGGCAGTTCTCGCTTTGTATACCCGTTCCGGAATGGGCCGTGGCAGTTCTCGCTTTGTATACCCGTCCCGGAATAGCCCGTGGCAGTTCTCGCTTAAACAACTGGTCATTTTTAACACCAAAAATGTATATGTTGCATACCTTTTAATTTCTCGTACTTTCTCTCTTTCCTCGTCGCGTGGAGGGGTGTCGTCTCGATGTCGTCTAGTTTCTCGTACCTTTTCTTCTTTCATCGGGTGGAGGGGTGTCGTCTAGTGGTTGAGTTCTCTCTTCGTTTCTGTACTGCCGTGAACATCGCCGTTCGCTGTGTCTGCAACAAAACCTTCCTGATCGATTCACGAGAAAAAACAATCTTTTAAACTTTAAATTCTGTTTATTTCAGGCGTCAGTCTACCTTCGATGGAGATGCTTCACTAACGTTGAGGGAGAGACAAAATTCCTACTTTATCGTAGTTACTTCCTAGCTTAAGTCCTTAGTTATTCGATGAGGGGGGGAAGAAGAAATCTCATGCCTGTATTCTCTTAGAGAATTTAATTCCCCTAATCATGTTGAAGACTACATAGAGAAATCGTCCGTTCGGCCCGCTTCCAAAATCCAGACTGGCAAAACTCTGCTTCCCACACAAAAGCCCGTGACGTCACGGCGCAGGTATACCTTGACCCTTGACTTGAGTTCTCGTCAACGTGGTGACCCTGTCAACGCTCATGAGCTCCGACTGTGAGAACCAGTTTATTTTGCACTCGACCGTACGAGTCCACCGACACTAAATCGCGCAAGCCAAACCAAGCGATCCTTCACACATGCGTCAACTTCAAGATGCGTCCGACCCAACACAGCCATCATCCAACATTACATACTGAATAGGGTGTTTTGTGTAGAGCAGACACATTGTGTGTTGTGACATTCATCAAAGCAGCCAGACCGAAGGAAAACAGAGACAGTCTGACTGATGTTTTCTGCAGTCGGTCTTGGATTTAAAACAGAAACGGGGACAGTCTGTGCATCCATTTTTTCCATAATGCAGATCGTATCACCACCTGCTGTCACGAAAAAGGGGAGATAACTCGAGTCTAAAAACGCATTCTGGTTGTGAGTCTGTAACTGTGTTGTGAAAGAGAGGTAATAATACAGACGAATCGACACTGATAATTAAATTGAATATTGAAAATCCTATTTCAAAAATTATAATAATTTGGTAAAAAAGACATCATTTTCTTTTTTTTTTTTAGTTATATTCTTGATATTCGTTAATTTAATCTACGCATTTAGCGATAACATTGCTATTTAAAATTTAACCCATCAATTATTTTTGTTTCAAATATGACACATTCCAACAAAATATATATATATATATAATATTCAACGGAATTGTGTCAAACTGCAACTTGTTTCACATCTACAACGAACCTGTTGGCAAGTGTGAGTAGGTATTAGTATGATGTTGCATCAGCAAACTCGCTAAATAAGTAATCAAATTATCGATGTCAAACCAATACAAAAATAAAGCATTTAAGGGAGACGTATCACAGTTTTGACGATAACTTTGGCTTTGTTCATCGTAGAGACGCGTTTCTTGGCCCATATTGTAGCCAATGAAGTCACGCATCTTATATAATATCGTACTTGACCATAAAAAGTTCCCTAATTCTAAACTTTAAACTTCTAAATGGAATTTTCCACTGTCTGCTTAATTGTAACCTTACGTTGAAAATACCGTTCTTAACATTATTTTTACAGACTTGCATGTAAATGTTGTTTCAATATTTACTTATATAGTATTTTTTCTTTGTTGATTTCTTTTACAGAGTTAACCAATTATTGATGCATTTACTGAAGTTTTTTTATTGTCATTATTTCCTCCGCCAAGGAAGTTATGCTTTCAGTCTGATTTGTCACTGTTTGTGTACAGCGTAGCATCCACATCACTTGACCAATCGTTATCAAACTTGGTCAAAATATTGGTCTTAGAATTTTTTGGATATCCAGGTCAAGGTCATAGAATAGGCAGAAGTCACACTTTTGGTGATAACTTCGGTTCAGTTCATTGTATAGACTCGCTGTTTGGCCCATGTTGTAGCCAATGAAGTCACGCATCTTATATGACCTGGACATTGAGAATTTTGTACGGTATTTCAACTGACTTATGCCATTTCAGACAAGCGCGACAAACCAAAGGAAATGCTACTCTCAAACGTAAGCGGAAAAGACGAAGTGGCGGGCATAATCTCATTGAGATACGAGAACGAATCAACAAAAAACAAAAAAAGACAGAAAAAAAAAATAACGCTCGGCATCGAAGTTCAATTAAATTAAAGAGCTACTTAGTAGAAATCGATATGTGATCAATTATTTAAGAGATCTTATCAATTGCTTATCGATTACGAATTTAAAAAAACTGACGATTTCCAATCAGCGAGAGGAGGAAGAGAAAGAGAAAGAGAAGGAGGAAAAATTTGAATGCATTTATTTTATGAAATCAACGAACTGACACGTTGACCTTTGATCGGACCCGAGTAACAAAATTCAATGGATCGGAATTCTCGTTCTTTGCGAGATGAAACAGTTTTCATTGGCGCTGAAAAAATCAATTTCATAAAATTATGTTTCTATTCTGATTCATGTATTAGCAAATATTTATACTTTCCTATGTTTCGGAATTTTTTAGATGAGGATTGATAATTTTGCATTATTTTGATTATTCGGACTACTGTTCTCGTCTTGGGTATTATTCTCACAGCGTTTCAGTCGATGTCACCTCCGAACTTCTTTAAGACCCATCTTGTAGAATTCGGGAATCTGTACAAAATTTCAAACGGAACCCTTTATTTAACCCACAATGACCTGAGGCGTAACGGATATAAGTGCTTATTAATAATCAGTTCTAAGTGACACGGGCGATACTGAGAATATATATATATATAGTCATCCACATACAGACTGTTTCGCTGTATCACAGCTTATCAGTGCGGCTAGATCAGTTAGTGCCTCAAGCCGGGATTGAAACTCAACCGTCGAGCCGACAGTCGGCGATCCTACCCA
>OY744547.1:53804881-53824881 GCA_963556195.1 Sepiola atlantica
ATGTGTGTGTAGACTGACCCTTCCGAGATTTTTTGAAATAAACAAAACAAATTTTAGCCGAAAAACACTTCTTAAAACTTACAAAAACTAAATGATTGTTTTTTACACTGTTTTGAGTTTTTTAAGCAAAAATAATGTTTTCTAAATGAGGGTACGTTCCTTAGGGCTAATACGGCTCATGCTTGCTTCGGAAGGGGTCCTTTACTTATTCTTAAAAAATTTTTAAAAAATCAATAAATAAAAAAGTTATGAATTTTTTAAAATAGGACCCTTATTTTTGCCCACCCTGTATATATATATATATATATAAACTTAAAGAAAGAAGCAAAATGCCTTCAAAAACCATGTGTTAGATGCAGATATTTTTTATTAAAATCAAAACAAAAAATCAAAACATTTCTTTTCATCTTGACTTTTTTATCTAATATTTCGCTTGATATAACAAGCCTCGCTAGAGCTTTAGACAAATAAAAGGTATTAACCTTATTTTTTTTCGTAATAATCCTTCCTGGTCTTCTAGAAGTGACGTCCGTTGTGTTGTGGACTAAAGGTGTAAATGTCTCCTTTAAATTGAACTTAAATCGCGCATGGTCGCTGGTAGGTATACATTTGGGAAACTTCATTTTTAAAGCATCTTTAAAATTTAAGCTTAAAGAAAGAGGCAAATGCGTTGAAGAAAACATGTGTTAGATGCAGATATTTTTATTAAAATATGAATATGAATAATTTTTAATAAATAAATTATAATTAATTTTTATTTGCAGACACTAGTGTTTCTTGCTTTTCGCAGTCATCAGTGAAGGACTGCTGGTCGAACGATTCGATTCCGGTCTCACAAAGTCACCACTGATTCTGCAGCCCGGCGTCTTTCTCCACAGCCATCAACAGTCATCACAACGATTAATTAAAGAAAATTAAGATCTATATTGTCAAGGAGGCAAACGAACATAAAAAACACGTAATATAGTGTTCAACTCGCGACGAATAAACTTTGCATTACGCTAAAATTAACGGCTTATTTAATTCTCTTAAAGAGGTCCGAATCCTATTTGTATTGAAGGGGGTTATAAGAATATTTTTAATAAATGAATAGTAATTATTTTTAACTTACAGACACTAGCTTTTTTTTCAATCACCAGTATCAGAAATATTATAATTGCTGCTCGTCGAATGATTCGATCCCGGTTTACACAAAGTCTGCACTGACTCTCCAGCCCGGTATCTTTCCACACAGTTACAGATCAAAGTTATATCATATTGTGATTTAATGACAATTTCCGAGCAAAGAAAAACTAACTCGTGTTTCTAAGAAAATTCGAAACATACTAGAACAAGCAATAACACGAAAGTCTTGTCATAAGATTTTTTCCCAATTGAAAACCATACACCATGAAGGCGAAACGTAAGGGTATTCAAGTATATAGAAAATAAAAAAAAACAACTAGAAAAAGGCAATGACGAAATGGAGGCGACACAGGTAAAAAATGTTTGCGTATTTAGCTTCATTTTGCTTTGAAATTTTATTCCTATAAAAATCGATCTGAACACTATAAAAGAATTCTTTTTTATGAAACAAATATATATATATATATATATATATATATTAGTCTTATTATTTCTATATATCTATCGATTTATGTCAGGCTATTCATATCAATCAATCGTTCTCCTCTCTCAACCGATTAATCCGGCCATCACTCTTCGTATGAACCTCACAGAATATTTGTTTTGCAATGTTTGCTTCTCCGTGTTTCCACTCGTGGAAATCAATCATATTCGAGTCGATAATCGATATCAATTGAGTGTGTTATATGTATATTTCATTGCCCGTTCTCTTTGTGCTTGCAAGGTGCGCTATTCATGATCGAGTGCTATTTATTAGAAGTGATGAAATGCATCTAATTTTTGTGCAATGCACTGAGTTGCTGAGTGTTGTTGATGTGCGTAATGGATTCAGTATCGAGCAATGCAATCGGCTATGCTGGGTTCGAATCTTACCAGATCAAGTGTGATCGAAGTACACTTTTATGCGTTTCAGAAAGGTATGGAACCACAATTTCCGGCTGCTTAGATATATGCCACTTATGGGGGGGGGTATTTTTTTTTACACCGTTGTAGTCGGTATTCGCCGTTTTAATCCAAGCTTGCAGCTGTGTAATGTAAAGGGAGTTACGTATCTTAGAAAACAGTGAAAGTCGCTTTCCGGTAGTGACGTAAAAAGAATAGCCTGACAAAAACAGAAGACTAGTCAGATCTCTTTGTTTGGATCCGCGAGAGGAGGCTGACGTGTTTTCGGGGGACATCCTCCCTCGTCCTATAACAGCGTGTGTGTGTGTGTGTGTGTGTGGGCGGAGACTCAAAACGTGTCATCCGTTGGTGAGAAATTAAAATAAAATAAAATTAAAAGAAAATAATAAAACCTCCAAAGTATAATGTCTTCTAATTATATACTTGTTGTTAACACAATAGAGAGAGAGAGAGAGAAAGAGAGAGAGGAAGAGAGAGAGAGAGAGAAACAGGGAGAGAGTAAAGATTTTAAAAAAATTTACATTATTTTCTATTTGACCTTCCCTTATTTTCCTGGCCAATCAGAACGAAGCATTTTTTCGTCTTAATCGTTTATCACGTTAATATCTTAATTCACGTACACACGGAAGTTACCTCATACAACTTCTGTGTGTCTGCGAATTAAGACGGTTAATATATTAACGTGATAATGGTGGTGTTTAGTTTATCTGTTATAAATAGACACCGTCGGATTAGGTAAATTTCTACATATCACTGACTACGGCGAAGACAGACACTATTCCACAACTCACACGATCAACACGAAGCATCATATCATGGTAAAATTACAGTAGTCGACACGCGCCGGCAATATTGGTGTACGGACTGTGTTACAATTGCATACGACAAACGATAAACAACATCATTTCAACTTACTATATCTTTTATTTTATTTTTCTTCACAATTTGTAAAAAACATGCAGTGTTTTTCTTCGATTATTCAAGTGGAGCCGATAGCCTGAACCATTTCTATTGGCAGGATGAACTATAGTTTAGCCATACTTTCATTGTTCCTGTACTCTGTGTTACATGAGGACCGTGTTCGAATAGAAGAGTTTGAATGACACTTTTAAAGGTCAATGGTCCTCATAACGGAAGTTAACGAAACCAGGGTATCTCTATCGCTCTCCATTTTAGCTGGCAAGATTTCAAGGAGGAAAGACGCGCCTGATCGTTGTTCACAATGGAAGCCAGCGCACACAGTGTGGCTATTCGTCTATCTCACGCGTATACAGATTGTCTCTCTGATGATTTTCTGTGACTCTCTTTTTAAATAAACCTTTTATATAAATAACCGGTCGAGGTGAGTTTTTATCAGCCAAAAAGTAACCTGGGTTCACGACGACAACGACGACGGTGGCGACACGGGTGTATAATGATTTATACACCCATCGGTAAGTAAAGTGCACGATCCGGAATGCACGGAAATTAGAACTCCGGGCGACACCGTGTAGGCTGGTAATAATTTGTATTCTCATTTCTATAGTAAACCCAAATTTCCTGTATAACTCTTTATGTGTAACATTTCAAATTTAAAACAAAATAAAAGATGAGGAACATAATGAGAGTATATTTCGGATTTTTTAAAATAAGCATTGATAATTTGTATCATTTGGATTCTTCAAACTAGTGGAAGGAAGCGCTGAAGCCGTCCTCGCAAGCCAGTATCTATCCAATTGCTTGTTTCTGGAAATATGCCTACATTAACTAACTCTCCAATCACTTTCGTTTCTTTTTTAAATCTCACAATATTGTATTCGAATTCCATCAACGTATTTCTTCACTAAATTCCAAAACATAACTTAGCAAGCTTTTCGTCAAAGTTAGTATAATCACTACCTAGCTGACATCCCAAACGCAATTTTGTTATAGTGCCACTGCTCTACTTTCGATAGTATTGAGCACGTATTGCTCTCGTCCAATGACTGCTATGTTCACTTGTCAATACATTAAAAGGAAATGTTCCAATTATGTTTTCTATAAACTGTACATGAAAGTATCTGTTTCGGATTTTTTTTTAGATGAGGATTGATAATTTGTATTATTTGGATTATTCGGACTACTGTTCTCATCTTGGATGTTATTAGTAGTAATTGAGATAGAAAAAAACAATCATCGTGTAATAAATATTGTAATAAAGTCAGCTCACGTTTGCAAAAAAGAAAGATACGTTCGAGTAACATCGTTCTGGGGGATCAATTTGTGTTAAGTTTAAGCAGCAAACTGCGCCTTCACTTAAAAATCAAACTACAATGCTTTATCTGTTTAAAGTAATTTGTGATGGGTTTTAAAGTAAAATTAGTTCAAATAAGTACAAAATTAAAAAAAAAACTTCCATTTCTATTTGGAATGACGACTGATAGTATAATCGTTACAATTCACTCTCGGTTGAAGGGAGGGTGCCCTCTCTAAACAAACTCAGCTCAACCTCATTACACCCATCCAGAATCACCTATTTTTTTTTCAAAGTTATCTGATGCATCAAGATAACCTCTTAAGATCATGTTAATGTTCCTTTTGTACTCATGGGTTACTCGGCCACTCGAGGATAAGCGTTAAAGAGATCGTCATTTGGACGATGATCGCCACCACCGGAAAACCAGAAATAATGGAGGGAATAAGAGAATTAATTATCCAAGAGGACGTCTCAACAAGTATTTGTTTACATTAGACTTGAAGACGACAATTCGGTTGGGTAGCAACTTTGTGATATTTTGTTCCACGGATGGGGTGTTCTTTGAAATAAACTTTGTTCATTGAAATTCTGTTTGGCTTTTGGTACAGAGAGAGAGAGAGAGAGAGAGAGAGAGAGAGAGAGAAAGAGAGAGAGACAGAGAGAGAGAGAAAAAGCGAGAGGGGGTAAGGAAAGATCTTTGCTGTGGTTATAGGTAGAAGAGTTTTTGCTGTGAATTGTTTTACAGGGGATTCCAGGGATCCAAGCTCTGCCGAGAACCTACAATGAACATCACGATACAGAAGAGGCTGTAAGGAAAGGAAGAGATCATCCCCTTCTCGATTGCAAAGTCGGTGTTGTACTCTGTCAAGGCAAGAAACGGTGCTCAGAGCGGAAACTCCCCACTTGTGGCAGCAGTACTCCCCATCTGAAAGCGTATCTAGCTCTTATAGAGATAGAGGATTGCGTCAAGAGTGAGAAGTTTTCTTTGGAAGACGATGCTTAAACAAACAAGATTACATCCTAACTGAAGCTTGTACGGACGGCGGGGTGGGGGTGGGGTGGGTACAAATATTTATGATTCGATGGAGGTTCGAACTCACATACGCTGTCTCCACAAGCGAGTGACCCACGAAGGTTAGATACAAGGTCGGGTGTGGTTTTGAAACGCTAACGCACTAGGATTAGCGCGTTCTAGCCTACAAAGTGTGCCTGGGCAGCTCTGTCAGCATGTCAAGGTAAGGGCGCCTCAGGCGACTAACCCCTTCTCAAAGAGAGTAAACCGAATAATACTGCAGCCCGACAGCAACAAAGTCATTGTCAGACTTATGTCAAGAACTATCCCTGACTGGTAAGAACACACCTACTTCAGCTGTAGCAAGTATGATATGGTTACGCTAGATGAAGCAAATTGTCTGCTGATTTTCTTGCTGCCCACACCCCCCTCTCTCTATTTCCTTTTAAAACAAGAAAGGAAAGGAACCGTTCCCTCTATTTCGACAACATGTTCATAATTACTGCTGATAGTAATTATTATTTAAACTGGCGTCCATTTTAATAATCTTCCGATGCGGATAAATTATATTTTGAAAGAAATTAAATCGAAATAGATTTTTGCTGTAAAGAACATGGACCAATGTTCCGTAAAAACAACTGGCAAATCAGAATCAAATACTGAGTTTGTATGAAGAAAGCTATTAACCACAAATAAATATACACGCTTTATTTTATATATTAGATTAGATTAGACATATAGGCACGCCGGTACTCGTTAGGTCACCGAAGTTAAGCGACGTGGAGCCTTGCCAGTGCCAGATGGGTGACCATTTCGGAGTGCTAGGCGCTATCTGTAATCTTCCCATGACAGGGATATACATACAGCTGGGGACCGCTTGTAGATTTGATATTTCCTGTAAACTTTCTCCTTTGGAGGAAGTCGGCATTGCCTGCCCAAGGCTAATAAAACACTAGGTATTACTGATTCGGGATTTCATAGATAACGTTCATTCGTGAGTTATTGTGAAATCACAAATATTTTGGTAGTGAAAGGGTCGAGAATGAAACAACTTTCGAGACAATTATGCCGTTTTTTTAATGATTTATTGATCTTTGGAGCGACGTTTTATTCTAAATTAGATCATTTGTTTATTTATTATTTAATGTTTGGATCACGATGCATTAAGCACTCTATGTTCTTTTGTTATAAAAATCAATACTTATATCGTGAACGTCGATACATGTGGGAAGATTTCCAGAAAATTCATAAACGAATTAAAGCTATGCTTATTAAATCCGAAACAGCCATTATCGGGTTGGGTAATATACATTTAGAGAAAGAGGTGCTCTCTTTTTTCAGCGTTGCTACTTTATCGCTTTATTTTGCCATAAAATGTAAATAGTGCACTCCTACATACCGAAAACAAGTATGTAAATTAGATTGTAAAATAATAAGACTCTTGACTTCTATATCATCCATTAGCTGAACCTTTATATACCCGGTGTTGCCCTGGAGTGTTTCGCATTCCTGTTTTTATTTATTTATTTATTCCACAAATAACTAATGAAACAGATTTAAGTATACACCTTGTATTACTTATCTAATTATCTGTGATTGTGACTTAAAAAGAGCACCTGTAATCTAGTATTAGCGATAATGCATGGATATTTGTGAAAAGAATAGAGCACTCTCGGCCGCTAATAATGTATTAGTGTAAGTATCAGCATTTCACTTACTGTAGTAAAATTATGCTGATAGCTTAACGGTTAGAAGTCCCCCCTCTCTCGTTGTCAAACAAGTAGAATTTCTATATCAGCTTTAGGTACCTGCTGGTCTAGCCACATTGAAGAGCTGCGATAGGGCGAAACAGTCCGTCTGTGAATGAGTACATATGCACCTGTTTTCGTGAGTTATTAACAATAATGCATAGCTCTTTGTAAAAAAGAATAAAGTTCTCTCGGCTGCTCAAAGAAATGATTAATGTAAGCATCTAGATTTTACTTACTGCTGTAAGTTGTGATATATAGTCATAAATATTCTCAACCCAATTACACGTTGCAATTGTTTCATAATTATATTGTTTCGCGTATTCTTTTCTTCATCAGTAAATTTCATGACTAAATTACGTCTCCTGTTTTATCATCTATATAATAAAAGAGAACGTACGTGTGTCCAGTTCGCTTCAATAATTTCGTATGCAAAATTATTTCTACAAGCAAAAGGAAGAAAAGTTTAATCTTAATCTTGATAATAACTTATGATAATAATACTAATAACAACAACAACAACAACAAATACAACAACAACAACAATAATAATAATAATAATAATAATAATAATAATAATAATAATAATAATAATAATAATAAATTTTAAAATAAAAAAAATTAAAAAATGCTACCAGCCTAGGCTAACACCACACAAAATATTTGCATAGGGTCAAGGAGGATGAAAAGACCGAAGAGAGACAGCACAAATCAGACCTCCACTGGAAGTGCAAAGACTGCTGGAACCTTGGGGAGGCTTATTGCCACCCAAATCCCAGAGAAGACCAATGGTCCTTACCAGCGAGAAATCAATGGTAAACGGCTGTTGTGATACTGCAAGTTTATTTGTGGTGGCTATCGAAAAGAGGTGGAGAATACTGGAAATCTGGGGAGATTTGTTGTCACTCAGACCCCAGGGCATACCACCGATTGTCGGTGAGCAATCACTGATGACCTGTGTGAGAACTCCTAGTGAGTAAATAATAAGAAGAAGAAGAAGAAAAGGGAAAGAATAATCACGAATAAGAATTTATTTTTCATTAGCAAAGAAGACGAAACTTAATCTTAATAACTGATAGATAAAGAAAGAAAGAAAAGAGAGAGAAGGAAAGAGGGAGAGATGGAGAGAGGGAGAGAGGGAGAGAGGGGGAGAGGGAGAGAGGGAGAGAGGGAGAGAGGGAGAGAGGGGGAGAGGGAGAGAGGGAGAGAGGGAGAGAGGGGGAGAGGGAGAGAAAGAGAGAAATAAAAAGTGGGTTAGTTTAGTTTTTTACATAAAACTTATCTCGCGAATTTGTTTTTTTGTAAAACTTTACTCGCGTATTTGTTTTTTGTAAAACTTTACTCGCGTATTTGTTTTTTGTAAAACTTTACTCGCATATTTGTTTTTTGTAAAACTTTACTCGCGAATTTGTTTTTTGTACAACTTTACTCGCGTATTTGTTTTTTGTAAAACTTTACTCGCGTATTTGTTTTTTGTAAAACTTTACTCGCGAATTTGTTTTTTGTAAAACTTTACTCGCGAATTTGTTTTTTTGTAAAACTTTACTCGCGTATTTGTTTTTTGTAAAACTTTACTCGCGTATTTGTTTTTTGTAAAACTTTACTCGCGTATTTGTTTTTTGTAAATCTTTACTCGCGAATTTGTTTTTTGTAAAACTTTACTCGCGTATTTGTTTTTTGTAAAACTTTACTCGCGTATTTGTTTTTTGTAAAACTTTACTCGCGTATTTGTTTTTTGTAAATCTTTACTCGCGAATTTTATTTTTGTAAAACTTTACTCGCGTATTTGTTTTTTGTAAAACTTTACTCGCGTATTTGTTTTTTGTAAAACTTTACTCGCGTATTTGTTTTTTGTAAAACTTTACTCGCGTATTTGTTTTTTGTAAAACTTTACTCGCGTATTTGTTTTTTGTAAAACTTTACTCGCGTATTTGTTTTGCTAGTAAGAATGAACTCGCGTATTTATTTGTTGTTGTTTTTTAATAAGTTTCACCATCAATAGTTTTTCTGAGTTTTCGAGTTTTACAGCAAGAGTTACCTCGCGTGTAACCAAAGTAGGAACTCAATTGTTATTGATGAAAAATAAATTACTAACTCCTCCCCCGAGCAACACCTGGTAGCCCTGCTGGTGTTATGATGAAGCCTCCTTTTATATACTAGATGGCATTAAGTTGTTTGCGCATATGTTGTATGGAAAAACATGTTTTATGAAAAAACATGTTTTATGGAAAAACATGTTTTATGGAAAAACATGTTTGGGGACTGTTTAATGCTGAAATACAATCTCAATTATTAACGAGGCATTACTTGATTTTGTTGGATGCATTTACGGCATATCAACCATTTGGGGGTGATTTAATACCGAAACATAGTTGCTATTTTACTCACAGATCGAGAGCAGACACGTCATAAGATGGAGTATCTCTCCCACATCTCGGGAGCTTCGAGGGAAAGCACTTTTTTTTTACTTGATATTTACTTCGCAATCTAGTGGGGGATGATCTCTTCCGTTCGCTACATCCTCTTCCTCACAGAAGAGATGTCGCTAGTCTTTCTCTGCTCTATTGTTATTTCAATGAAAGGTGCACGATTGAGCTTACATATCTGATTCCTCCTTGTAAAACATTTTCGTTATATTCATAAAATAGAATAAAATAAAAATACAATTTATTAAAAATGTCAATAAACACATGTAAATATATTAAATAAAGGTCAGTTGTGGGTGTGTATGTGTGTGTGGGTGTGTGTGTGTATGTGTGTGTATTTTCAGCATAAAAGTAAAAAAAAACTACAAAAACAAACTGCCACAAAGTTGATATATTTTGTTATCAGCATTGCACTGAATACAATCTAAAAGTTTTAAAAAATATTAATTCTTTGAAGATCAACTGGACTATTTTTCTCAGGGGGGGCGGTTTTTCAGCTATTCTTATGTACTAAACGTAAGTCTGAATTTTTAATCAAAGAGTTACTTGCTTTATGTCGACTAATTTTTCGAGGAATCTATATAAAGGATAGTTGTGTGTGTGTGTGTATGAGTGTGTGTGCCCAATGGGTTGGGCGAAGGAGAACAAACTACAAAACAAACGGACACAAAGTTGGTGTATTCTTGACCAGCATTGCCCTGGGGTGAATACAATCTAAAAGTTAAAACAAAAAGTGTTCATTCTTTGGAGGTTAACTGGACCAGTTTTCTGTCAAGCGGGGACGGTTTTCGAGCTATTTTATGTACTTAAGGCAAGTAACTCTAATTTTTATTTACCGTTATACCGACCTATTTCTCGAGAAATCTATATAAAGGGGGGGGTCTGTGTGTATGAGTGTGTGTGTCCAATGCCCTGTGCGAAGGAGAAAGAGGGGTAGAGAGAGGGAGGAGAAAAACGGGGAAGGAGAAAGATACAGAGACGGATGGAGAGGGGTAAAGAGATAAAAGTTATAATTGAAATATGTTACATTTTTTGCCGCGGGCAACAGCGGGTAGCCCTGCTAGTCTCCTATAAGACAAAACAAAATGAATAGAAACTAGATGAAGAAAAATATGTGTGGGCCACCTTAAAGCTTCTGTGGAACTCAGAGTTCATGTTGACCCCGGTTGGGAATCCTTGCATTAGATCAACCACACACACAGTGTTGAGTTGAATCTTGCAGGAATATTAGCCTCGTTTTAATTCTTACATAACTGCTTTTTTCCTTGCTCTCCCCTCCCAGAGTTGTACAGCTCTTGCTTCGCCCTTTCAACCAATAAGAACGCTACCTGTAAACTGGCGCTTACAGGTCTAGAAAATCCATTGAGATAACTAGGTCCGCCAAGACTGAGACCTAACGGCATCCACTTCCGTCTGATCAATCGTGTCCTTGTGACGACGGTATTGACGTCAGCATTTTTGTCTCTGTGTCCCTAGCAACTTGGTCGTTACGTTCTCCGGAGTAGAAAAGAGACTCGCCTCGCTTCGAGCTGACATCATCAGCCGCCAAAGTAATTGCATGGCTGTTTGCTTTCTTTGACATTCCAACAATTGTCTGCATTATAGAGAAGTTTGATTGTTATTGCGCGGGCTAATACACGCTGTCATTACGCATTAAAACAACAATACGCTAGACGAAGATGTATTCTTCGGTCCATTATCTATCTCTCTCTCTCTCTCTCTCTCTCTCTCTCTCGCTCTCGATCTCTTTATCACTCTCTCTCTCTCTCTCACTCTATTCTCTTTCTCTCTCACTCTATTCTCTTTCTCTCTCTCTCTCTGTGTTTTTCTGTCTCTCTCTCTCCACTAGCTCTCTCTTTCTTCGTGTGTATAGATCAAACATCTAAAGGTATCTTGTCAGTTTGTAAAAGTTAGACCCAAATAGCATTTAAGCTAACAAATTAAACTTGGCTTCTGACTGCATAATTTATATTTGTCATTTTTGTACCTGGTTAATAACGACAATTTTTTTTTTAATTTACTCCGACCAAAACGACTTCTAATATGACACCTTTTTAAATAATCACATGAATATAAAAATCAGCATTTGAAATTGAGAAATATAATAGAGACAACAATGTGGTAGACAAAGATGTATTCTTCCGTCCAGTCTCTCTCTCTCTCTCTCTCTCTCTCTCTCTCTCTATCTCTCTCTTTCTTTCTTACTCTCTATCTCTCTTTTTCTCTCCCTTACCCCTTGCTTTCTTCTTCTCTCTCTTTTTTCTCTCTCATTACTCTCTTTTCTCTCTCTCTCTCTCTATCTGTCTCTCTCGTACTCCACCTATCTCTATCTCTCTTTGCCTCTGTGTGTGTGATTAAACCAAACACATAAAGGTATCTTGTTGGATTTTCAAAGTCAAACCTACATAGCATTTAAGCTGACAAATCAAACTTTGTTTCTGACTAGCCAATTTTTATTTGTTATTGTTGTACCGTGTAAATAACGGACATTCGTCTATTATATATATATAAATACTAGCAGGACCCGTTTTCCATCGCTGCCCTGAATGAATTAAAGAGCCAACAGAACGCAAATAGGTCACATCTAGAACCAAAATAGAAATTGCCCCAGTTTTCTACAGATGTCTGCTATATTTGCGTGTTCGAGTGTTAATTGCGGCGTTTTGTATTACCCTAACCGTAAACTACGCATAATATATCGATTAGTTCGACCAAAGTCGGTTATCCCACGGTGCCGGTTCAGATTCTGTAGAAGCACTGTTTGTTTTTATTTTGAGCTGGGTTTTTTTTTCGGGTTCCAAAAATATAGAAGCTTTTATTTTTTTAGTTTTGGGATACTTTATTCTGAAGAAAATGTTAATGAAAATGTATGTCTCACGAATGTGAAAGTAATTTGTTTTTTAGTTATTGTGCTATATGCTTTAAAATTGTGTGTAAATTAATTGAGCTGGATTCCCCCCACATTAGTAACCGACCTTGTGTCTAACTCTTCCCTCCTCGCGAGGAAGAAAGTAAATAGGGACAATAAAATAGAAAAAGTAAAAGGAAAAAACTGCACAACACAAATCTCATCCGTTTTGTTTTTTTACACTGTGTTGCTCGCCTCGTTCGTACACGGTGTTAAGGAAGGATCATTATACCTGCCTCGGGGACATCGTATCTTGCTTTGCGGCCGGTAAGAAAATTAATAATCTAGTTTGTTCTTTCTCGGCAACTTAATTATATAAACAAAAATAACATAAAAAATAGAAAAAGGTCTTTACAGAGCTTTTCTCTTAAAAGAGGTAAATATAATTTATTTACGGTACGTGATAAACATTAAAACAGCAATATTTTATGAAATGCTACAATTAGTCAGAGTTGTAAAAATGAAAAAAAAATACTTATCTGTTGAATTCGTAGTAAATCGTTCATTTATCGAACTATTATTTTGGTGTAAATCATTTATATAGAGTTCGGCGTCTTAAATGTGAAATAAAACTGTGTTTTGGGGGGCGATGGATTTGATTCGAAAGTGCGTAATATATAGTATGTTGTGAAGTGTGTATTGAATGTTATTAATGAAACGATCTGTTTATTTGTTAATGTTTTTAAGGAATTTCTGTAAATGACAAACTTCGGGCAATGCACGACGCGGTCGGAATAAAATGTGTCTTGTGCCTATGTAAGCTGATCGCTGATTTGCCGTTTTGAAAATTCTAAAGCGGTGAAAGTTGGTCGCATTTCCGCGTGAAATAATCGCAAAACGGTGTAAGAGTTAATAATGCATAGAGAGAAATTAATGCTGATTTTTATATTTATGTGATTATTTAAAAAGATGTCATATTAGAAGTCGTCGAGAGAGAGAGAGAGATAGATAGATAGATAGATAGATACTTCACTTTATGTATATATAGATATCTACAAATACCTAACTTTATATAAAAAGGGTATATATGTTTTTTTCGCATATCAAGCAATAATAATATGAAATATATTTATCGAAATAAATAAAATAAGTCACTGTATACTTGTCTGCGCACGAAGGCACAGTTGTTTTTGTTTTCTTCGTTAAGACTTATATTTAGAAAACATTTATAATTGTGTGTTAGATTAAGTTTCTGAAATCTTTCTTTTTCTATCGATTTCCCGATCGAACTCTCTACCATATTTCGTTATCGGAAACGTGCGTGTATAACCCATTACGACGGCGGTAAATTGACTCTACTTAATGAAGAAACGTGTTTTGTATTTTTTTGGATTGAAGTTGCAAAGATCCGAATGAATATCGCTCCATTACGCCGGGCATCGGATCGAAGAAAACCTCTTCGTGTTCTCTTGCGTTTCAATTCGTTAATGTAATCGATCGGAAGTTGTTAGAATGAAGCACTGAAAAGAACGAAGATCATCTTCTATTCAAAGCAGACGACAATTTAAATAACTCGTAAGCTAAGCGTTTTCGGTCGGCCATTTTGTAACGATAATCGAACGACAATTAATGAAATGTTTTCCCGCCGCTTCTACGATAACGAATACAACGAGGCGGCCATGTTGTTCTTTATCTTCATGAGAACTCTTCACCAACAATCAATATTCTTTCAGTCATGGAAATGCCTACGTAAAACCTGTGGCATCGACCCTACAAGTGTTATGTCTCTGCTTTGTCTACGTATGCTACCGAAATTGGCTTCTTAATCGTTTAAATCACTATATCGTATGCCTGAATCCGGTTTTAAAGGCCAATCTTATATTGTATTAAGAAGTTAATGTAGTTTGCTTAAAGCATTGTTTAGGTTGTATATAAAGGTAATTCATAGAATGCAATACAATGCAGAGGTGTAACGGATAGACGCAAACTGGAGCAAATTAAAGCATATAAGGTTGAAATGAGTTATGCAGATTCCACCTTTTTATTAATACAATATATATATATATATATATATATATATTTGTTGGTGATTTTATTATTCCATTATTGCTACAAAATATATATTGTTTCATTAGCGTTTATGATGAACGCGAACTCTTCAGGCGTCAACGGAATTTAAATGCCTAAAATGTTAAATTCAACCCTAACCGGAAATTGAAGATGCATAAGAGGGATGGGGGGGACGAAGGCGGGTCTCCGCCTTTAGCGAGGACAATTTAGCAATAATGGAATAATAAAATAACCAACAAAAATATATTTTGCTCTGAATTTTCATTGAGCACTCTCATAAACCCGGTTTCAACTTCCTTCGGATTTATACCCCCTGGATATTTGTAACAAGTTAATTATATATATATATATATATATATATATATATATATATATATATATATATATATATATATATATATATATTAGAAAGGGTATTGAGACATAGTTTTTAAACCATTGTTTCGTAATAGTATTTTTTATTTGAAAAAAAACATAACAATGTGTGGTGTTAAAATAAATAAAATTTATTTTTATCTTAGCTTTCGAGAATTACAATTCTCCTTATCAAAAGGTGTTTTTTCTTTTTCTTCTTTTTCTTCATCGTCCGATGGTAATGGACTTTTGGGTCAGAAAATCACGTTATGTCTGCAGGCGAGATTGTGCCAATTTGAATTAGAAAGGGTATATATATATATATATATATATATATATATGCATATATATATATATGCATATATATATATATGTTTTTTAGTTTTTTTTTATTATTATATTAGTCTTAGTTGATTCAGTGTGGTTTGATTGAAGTTCCGTATGATATGATATTTCGAGAACATTTCCCTGCG
Source organism: Sepiola atlantica (assembly GCA_963556195.1). Classification (NCBI taxonomy): domain Eukaryota; kingdom Metazoa; phylum Mollusca; class Cephalopoda; order Sepiida; family Sepiolidae; genus Sepiola; species Sepiola atlantica. The sequence goes on from OY744547.1 coordinate 53,820,056, forward strand.
TCAGACGTGTGTAAAACCTTAATTCAAACGTGCATATTAAGGCTGTTGCTAGCGAGAGATATTCGACAGAAAATTAAATGGATTTGAAATCAAAGTTTTTTAAAATTTTGTCTTCAAATCCATTGTTCTTATTTAAACTTATTTGTGTCAGTGTCATATTGTTATATTTTCCTTTCACATCTACACCAGTCTTGTATCTCTATTTGTTTCTTACCCTCCCTTTTCCTATCTTCTCCTTTATGATTCTCTCGATACATCCTCCCTCTTTTTCTTTCTATCACAAGAGAAAGAAAAAGAGAAAAGGGGGGTAGAGCGCATTTGAAACGAATGATCATTTTCCAGAAATGAATATATATAATTGCTTGAAAATAGATGACGTCTTAAAAGAAGGAATGTTTGTTTTCGCCCACTTTATAGATAGGTACACATGACAAACACTGACCCTACGGGTTACGGGTAGTTTACTATATCAACGATGAGTAATATTAATTTTGATTTGTGCTGCTTGTGTTAAATGTGAAAGAGAAGTAGTGGGAGGAAAGTAAAAGAAAGAGAGGGGTAGAGACTGGGGGAAAGAGAGATAGGAGAAGAGAAGGGGTAGAGAAAAAAGAGAGAGAGAGTGAACGAAGAAAGTGAGAGAGGGGGGAGCGCATAAAAAACGAATAGTTATTATCAAGAAAGAAATGTTTATAAGTACGTGAAAATATAAATCAGGATGTGTGCTGTTTGTGTCGAATATGAAAGGGATTACTGGCTTTACACGCTTGAAAGAGATTTGAGTGATCAGTTAAATTATAAGTCTGGATTTATTTATCTCCCTTCTACAGTGGGAAGATTAGACACAAGGGCGGGGAAGGGGGATTTGGAAAGCCAGTGCTCTAGAGGAAGAGCACTATAGCCGAATAAAAGTTGGCTGCGCAGCCTGGTCGGCCTTCCACGGTATGTGCGCTTCAAGCGATTAGCAATAAACTAACTCTTCTCAAATGCGAGAAGATAAAGCCTGAGAGGGGTGACATCCTAGAACTGCACAACACCATACTTCAGACAGACAAAGGAAATAGCCCCACAAGCACAGCATGACCAAGACGATGTCGGCTTGATTTTGGTATGAAATAACTACGCCGAAGGGATGCTGTATCTAATATACGTGCAATAGTCCTAACACGTTATAGAACGTTTCTCCCTTCTTCTCTCTACCCCAAAAGAGAAGGAGAGGGAGAGGGGGAGAGGGGTAATGAGAGAGAGAGGTAGCGGGAAGATAAAATAAAAAGAGAGGGAGAATGAGACTAAAAAAGACAGAATGAGGCGGGGGGGGGCGTATTCAAGGGAGCGATCAGATACAGTGGTAACGAACAACATGTCTTATACACGTGCAAAACGAAAATATAAAAATACTAGTAGACTACCCGTACCAAGATAGGTAAAATGAATTCCCCGAACAGAACAGTTGGTCCCACTTTTATTTCCCCTTACGAAGATGAAAAATATAACGATATGTCTAGAATCCTTATTCCAATTTTGATCAAAATCCATTGAATAATTTTGATTTTAGAAAATGTCTCAAATTGAAAACATAAGCTTAAGAAGTCTTAAGAAGAAATGTAAATTCAGGAAATCTGGCTTAATTCGTATCTAATGATTATGGATCAAATTTAATACGAATCTGAAATATTTGAATGTTCCAATCGGTGGTTGCGACCCCTATTATTCCCATTGAAACCCTTAAAAATACTACAAAGAAACTTTAATGTATATGAATATTTATATAATATCTATTGTTAAAAAATCGCAAAAATCGGAGGTATCTATATTTTTACGAAGGACTTCTACCCCCCTAATTGCTCACTTTGGATGAAACTAAATTTAACAAAATATAGCCTACATTACTAACCCTTACGCCTAGCAGCCGTGTTCCAAATTCATAACGATTAGTTAATAAGTTGAGATGTCAATTCTGCACGTAGAAATATATAAACATATGCAGATACCTAACTATATATGAAATATGAATAGAGATTAGCTGGATTTTAAAAACAGAATTCAGGCATATGGCAATTGACACTATGTTTTCCTGTCGCGTCTTTGGAGTTAGTTTACAAAGCATCCAATAACGAATACATTGGCGTACGTTACATAACGAAAGGCGTTATTTGAATGGGGGAGTGATTGACGGATGGAAGGTTAGAATTTAACTTTTAGTTAACGAGTGTTAGCGAAAACACGTAACTTCCGAAGAACATCAACTGACGGACGCGAAAAATCGCCGTTCCCCGAAAAGCTCTAGTGAAGGTGGGAGTGGTCGCGCCAATGTAGGTAGATGTAACGAGACAAGTGTTTATTTCTGTCTATCCAGCTGTCTGTCTGTCTCTCAGCTTCTCTGAAGGGCAGGCCACACGTGATAAAGTTCAGAGATCTCTAACCCTGTTTGTGAATGCTCCAAGTTGCGTGCATTAATAAAACCTGTTAGAAAAACTAAACATCGATGTCCGAGTGATTTTGTGTCTATGCGTTTAAAACCCCGGGTTCTCGACGACAACAACGGGTGTATAATTGTTTATACACGCCACTGACAACCGACACCGGTGCAGGTAGCCTTGTTTTTTTTATATATCTTTATGAGAAATCCTCAAAAACAATCAATTGTGTAAAACCTATGACATCAACCTTACGAGTGTTTTATATTCTCTTTTAAAGGTCGTTATTTCATATCGTTATATTTACGTTGTAAATCTACACCATTCTAACACAAAGCTGTCGTCTCAGTATATTCAGGAGCTATTTTCCTTGAATCATATTTAAGTTATCTCCCCCTGAATTATACTGGGAAACACAATGATTAGCGCTTCTATGCGAAAGTACAAGATTACTCACATCACGCTACTCCGGGATTACAAAAAGAGGCTAGTTCTACAGTTTTGGATAGTTTTACACTTCTGACGCCCTTTCGTCAAATATTGCTTCTGGTCGCAATTTAGATGAGACTCCAAAACAGCTAACCATTATAACACGTCCCCTTTTCTACCGACCACAGGGTTTCATTGTTAGAATAATTACAAGATAAAAGTAAAGTAAATAGTATCTACTTTTACAACCTCAATGCATTCTCTATGAATTGTTTGCCCTGGTAATTCGTGTTTATTTTTTATTGTGTTTGGTAACTATTAACGTAAACCATTTCGTTGGTAACTACGTCTGTTATGTTCATCCCCTTGTTGTATGTTTTAATACGCCCCTCTATTTTTTTGACCAACCTTATCTGTGAGACATAGAGCAATATATATATATATATATATATATATATATATATATATATATATATATATATATATATATATATATATATATATATATATATATATATTCTATTTCGTTGGTAACTACGTCTGTTATGTACATCCCCTTGTTGTATGTTTTAATATGTCCCTCTATTTTTTGACAAACCTTATCTGTGAGACATAGAGAAATATATGTATGTATATATATATATATATATATATATATATATATATATATATATATATATATATATATCTTCTAGCATGGAGGACTGTTTGCAGCTACGGGATGTCATTTGACTACCGTAGCCGCAGAACACAGTTTTTAATTAAAAAATATATCTTCTATGTATATAAAATAGTAACTGTGTCTATGTGTGTCCGCCTGATATTTGTGTCTTATGTTCACCCAAACCGCTGGACAGAATTACTTGAAAATTGGCATGTAGAATACTGACCTCTCAGTAAAAGTCATAGACTATATAAGAAATATACCACTTCAACGCTGGGTGTCCCCAGAGGCACAACACCACCCCCTCCAACTGAAAACTGTTTTCCCTTAGATTTAAATAGAATATATATATATATATATATATATATATATATATATATATATATATATATATATATAATCAAGGAGAACACCTCTCTGTATGTGCATGCCATCCCTAAAAACGAAGACATACTAGGAAGTGTATTTTCAATATAATTGTATTCACATGCACAATTTGCCTGTGAACATAATGGAAGTATTTTTGCGTCTCTGGCTGCCCCTTAAAGAAGCTAATGACAATTTTCAAACATGTTACACAATGAAATTAATCTATTTATTAGCGTTAGTTTAACAGTATTAACATGTATCTGAATAGCTCGGAGAGTAAGATATCTAGCTGACAGCATCAAGGTTGTTGTTAAAGTAAACTCTCCCTACCACGATGCTATCCCACACTCTAACGTGGGCAACACAGGGTAGCTCTGCTAGTATATATATATATATATATATATATATATATATATATATATATATATATATATATATATATATATATATGCAAGAAAAGACAAAAAGATTAAACAAATTAAAACACGGGAAAAATCATCAAAAAACGAAAGATTGACCTTTTTTCAGATAACCAACGTTTTCAGAGTAAAGTAACCTTTTTCTGAAGACGTTCGTCGATCCGAATGAAACCGGTAAATCTCTCATTGTTTGATAATTTCTTCCTGTGTTTTAATTTGGTTTCTTTCTTACATCTTGTCTTTACAGCATTTCATTTTATGATATATCGTGTATTTAATCCTCATATATATATATATATATATATATATATATATATATATATATACATATATATATATATATATATATATATATATATATATATATATATATATATATATATATATATATATATATATATAGGACGAGGAAAATAAAAATAAATGACGGTTGGAGTTAATTAAATAAGTGTTCTATTATGTATGAATATTGACACGTGCTTTTTTTGTTAGTCAAATATATACATTCTAAGGTAAGTAAAAAAAACAATT
>OY744547.1:53829881-53842381 GCA_963556195.1 Sepiola atlantica
TATCAATTTTAAGTATTTACTTCAACAGTGCTCGATACGTGAGTAGACGAGTAGCCTCCGGGTATGAAACATAGACGCCTCTGTGTAGCTTAATTGCCATAATATATTTTCATACCTTACTATATATATATATATATATATATATATATATATATATATATATATATATAGTTCGAATCCTGTCATAGTCAGCCACACTGATGAGCCGTAGTACGATGAAATACGTGTCCGTGAATAACTAAAATAGTTATTCACAGACACGTGTTTCGCCTACTACGGCTCATCAGCGTGGCTTACAATAGCAGGATTCGAACTCTTCATCATTAAAATAACCCATTACGTCATGAAATGCCTGTTTGAAATTGCGTTAGAATTTAAAATGCGTGATATGTTTATGAAATTAAATACGTGTTTTTATTTATTAATTTTTATTTTGTTTTTGTTGTTTAATTTATTTTATTATCGATATTTTGGGCGAAGTCTTGTTGCAAGTGTAGTGGAAAATAGCTATCCAGGACCTAAATTCAAGTTTTGTTCGGATAGAATAAATTTGCTGATTCTTCAGTAATTCGACATTCCTAGTATTGCCCGAATTGAGGATTGAACCTTCAACCCTCAAAAGACTACCCCTAGAACTGCATTTTATTTAGTAGCTTATCCGTGGTGTAACGTATAAGGTACTAAGTAGATGGAGTATTTTGATTTCCATGTCGGAAAGAACTCGGAGCTTATATCATATCTCTATTTATATAAAGTCGTGTGTGTGTTGTATGGTTTTATCTTTGATTGTACATGATTCACTCCTAAACTAATCTACCGATAATTATGAACTTTGGAACATAGATCTTAGACGTAAGGGGTAGTAATATGGGTTATATTTAATTTAATTTAGATTTATACAATTAGGTAAAATGGCCATGAAGCTCTTCATATATATTCAGATACTCCGATTTTTGTGAAATTTTAACAATTAATAGGTATTTTCAAATTGTTTTTCGTTGAGTATTTTAAAGGGGTTTAGAGGCAACAATCTAGGAACACCCTCTCATTTTCAAATTCAAATATTTCAGTTTTGGATTAAATTTGATCCATAGTCATCGTCAAAAGACCATCAGACAGATATCTACGAGAGCAGAACACCATCGGAGAAATTGTATGCGTACACTCCTTATGTTATACTTAATGGTTGAGTTTGTGGATATTCATCCCCAAAAGAAAATTCAATTCAATTCAAAACCTTATGTTATACAGCCCTTTAATGGTTGAGTTTGTGGATATTCATGCCCAAAAGAAAATTCAATTCTCGCATGTGAGAAAGTAGGAAATATACTCGAATATATTTGCATTAAATTTGCTCCATAGTTCTTAGAAACCAATTAAGCAAGATTCCCTTAATTTCAATTTTTTCTGTAGACCCCTTACGCTTAAGCCTTACATTTTAGATATTTTCCAGAATCAAAATCATGTAATGGATTTTGATCGAAATTTTAATAAGGATTCTAGACATAAGATCTGTGGCATTTTATCTTGACTTCAATATTCGTAATGAGGCATAAAAGTGGTGCAAAATTGATTTGTTCGGAGAATTAACTTTACCTGCCCTGGGACATGTATTCTTCTAGTTTTGTATATCCTGTTTCATTTTAATCGCATTTGTCTGTGTTTTATACACGGGCACTTTACCGGTCGTCTATGTTTGAATCCTATTAAGGCGAGAAAACGAAATTAGTTTTCAGAATACATTTCCAAACTTTCTCTGCACTCCCCCTCTTCACAAGATCAATCAATCAATAAAGTCAATATGTTAGTCGCATTACATTTTTGCTTTTGACTCCAGTTTAAAATGTGGCCGTCGACTTCCACACCTTTAATATCCTATTGATTAGCTGGTCGATTCGTGAAGTCGATCCGTTAGCAATCAATCAGACGCCCACGCTAAAAATCGATGAAAACAAAACCTTAGTCCGCAAAGGAACAGTCGACACTTCACTCTTTCACTATCTGCTTCTCATGCTGCTTCTAGTAAAGTCAGTTCTCGTAAAGTCGATTCTCGTAAAGTCGATTTCTCGTAAATCGCTTCTCGTAAAGTCGATTTCTCGTAAATCGCTTCTCGTAAATCGCTTCTCGTAAAGTCGATTCTCGTAAAGTCGATTTCTCGTAAATCGCTTCTCGTAAATCGCTTCTCGTAAAGTCGATTCTCGTAAAGTCGATTTCCCGTAAATCGCTTCTCGTAAATCGCTTCTCGTAAAGTCGATTCTCGTAAAGTCGATTATCGTAAAGTCGATGATCTCTGTCGCTCCGAACACTTTCTTTCACCTGAGGCTATTCTCTATCTCTACAAATCTACTATCAGACCATGTATTTAGGCTGGTGAATCTCTGTCCCATTTGAGGGTTCTTGATGAGGTGCAGAAACGTTTCGTCCAACCCTTTCTTATTCTCTCCACCCTCTCTCTCGCAGACGTTAGTTTGCTAGTCTCAATCTTTTCTATAAATACTATTATGGCATGTATTCTTCAGAATTGTCTGATCTATTCCCTGCTTCCTTTATTTCAGCTCGTTTGACTCGTTGGTCTAGTGGTCTACTTCAATTCGCTGTTTTGATACTTCATTGTAATACAGCTTCCTATTCCAGTAGCTTATTTCCAAGAACTGCAGGCTTGTGGAACTCTCTTCCTGCTGACTGTTTTCTTCCTACCTATAGCCTTTGTCTTTTCCAGACTATTTGCGATAATTATCTTCCGTTCTTCTTATCTCCTTGCATTACGTGGCTTTATGCTGTGTCTTAAGCGATTTCCATAAAACATGTATTGGCCTCATTTCAATCTTTGGGGACAGTTGATACCCCCTGTAAGGGTGTCTGCGCGGGGAGTCTGTAGTAAAGTCGGGGCTGCGTCATCCCAACGGAACCTATCCTGATCCTATTCTTCAATTAAATCTTCTTTATATGATTTCATTACATAGCTGGAGTCTGGTAGCCGAGAAATTATCCAAACCACGTTAATGTTTTTTTCGACCAACGTTGTTGATAGATCTGTTAAAATTAAGCTTCTTTCTAAAATCTGAATTCTTTTGTCTGTCGCGCAGAACTACACTAAGAATAGTTCTTAAACGGCGTATTTCAAAGACATTGTCTACTAGTATAGCCAATCTTTCACTTGTATATACAGAAATCGGATCTATCGATGCATTGTAAACTCATAACGTCAGAAATTTTGACACGTCTTTCTTGCTTGTTTTGTAGTCTTCCAAATGCAGAAGTTGACATTCCTATTCTTCTGTTAATGTCACAGCCACTGAGCCAAGAAATATACTTTTTGTTTTCCTTTTCAACAGTTTTGTTGTCTATTTAGATATTATCGCTAGCGGAGGAAATTATTTTGCATTTGCCTGGGTTCAATTCCATCCCCATTTCTCGCAAGAGGGATCAAACTCAGAAGTAGGAAGCGTTCACTTATCAAAGACAGCAGCAATGAGTGTGGCATCTTCAAAATAACGACTATCAATAGAGAGCTCGTTGTCTGATTGCGGAATTTCCAGTAATTCCATCACATCTTTAAAAGATGTTATTTTTTCATGAATAAATCGTTTTCATTTTTATTCTTTTGTGCAAACAAATCTCAATTGTCTACGTCATATTATGTTAAGATTCCATTAAGGTACCATGAAAAATAAAGACTATTCAAGTTAGAAATCGCTCAGCCACTCTGTATATACAGGGTGATTCATAAGTCACTTAGCTATTTATTGTTGAAATTCTAAAGTTAAAAAATACGGTAATACAAAACAGAAAGTTTATTCAACAAATTCATTTATGGAAGTTTAAAATTACAGCAAATTATGGGAGTTTAAAATTACAACAAATTATGGGAGTTTAAAATGACAAGGTTTTGTTTCAAACAAGGTTAGGATTTCTTCTTCTTTTGCATCATTACGTTTCGGAGCACCTGGATAGATATATAACAGATATATAAACGAACAAATTAAAAATAACAAATAGCAGTAATTAGAGAGTAAGATAACAATTATCAAAAGTTCATAGTATGTTTGTGTTTCATATGGTAATCATTTTAAATAGCTAAGTGAAGTGACTTATGAATCACGCTGTATAATTTGGTTTGATTTGGTTTGGTTTTGTTTTGTTTTGTTTGGTTTGGTTTGGTTTGGTTTGGTTTGGTTTGATTTGGTTTGGTTTGGTTTGGGTTGGTTTGGTTTGATTTGGTTTGGTTTGGTTTGGTTTGGTTTGATTTGGTTTGGTTTGGTTTGGTTTGGTTTGGTTTAGTTTGGTTTGGTTTGGTTTGGTTTGGTTTGGTTTGGTATACAGAATATCAACAATTTGTGGGTTATTTAATGTCGAATAAAGTTGTCAAATATAATTTTATATGTAAGATAATCATCTATATTCCTAGAATACATTATTTTTAAACAAATTACTCTTTGAGAATAACCACACCCAAGCTGTCACTCCGACAATACAAGCGATTGGCCTCTACCACTAGTTTCCGTTGTTTTAAATATAGTTGTCAAATATAATAACATAAGTAGAGTAATTATTCATATTCCTAGAGTACATTGCTCCTAGATACCAATAATTCATTATCTCATCATAGATTGCTCTCCGAAGGAAATTTCACAGTGAAAATGGAAACATTACTCTTAGAAGGGAACTTTACTGAGAGAGATCAGCATTACTCCCAGAAAGCACCATTCCAAGAAAAGCATTACCCCCAGAAGAACATTACTTCTTAGAAGGTTACTCTTTGGAACCATTACTGTTTGGCACGGATGATCTATTTTGCTTTCAACGTGATTGACTTTTTTTTAAACATAATTCACTCAAACAAGGCAGGCTGCCACTGTAAACGTAAGGGCTACTGAGCATTAGGGTGTAGATTTAGGGTGTCATCCTAAGTTAGGAGCTGTATAGCGAGATGTCTGTTTACATTAGATTTAAACCTCCGCATGTCGGTACAGTCGGGTAAACAGGGATCAGGGAAGGAGTTCCAAAGACCGGCACCACGAGGAAAGAAGCTATTAGAGTAGAAGGCTCTCCGGTATTTAGGGACCTTAACAGTGAATGAATAGGATTAGGATGTTTCTGATTGTCGGGTTAGTCGAGTGTATTTACGTCGATGGGGGCACCAGAGCAGTAAGTTCATCGGAGCACATTCCATTGAAGTAGTTTTAAAACAAGCACAAAGATGCAAGATTGTGGCGATGGGACAAGGGCTGGAGCTTGGTGGATAGTGAGGGAACTATTGACTTCTAGTATCTATTTGGGAGAAAAATGAAAATAAAAATGAGAAATAAGGTTTTGATTTTTTGAAGAATCAGATTAAATAATACGGTTTGGGATTGTATATATAGAAGAAGATCAGAATGAACACTGACGAAGCATAGTTTTCCGTCATTTTTGACGGATGGTGTATACTCCTGTCTATCCTATTCCACAAAAAATATTTGAAAGAAGAAATGTTGCTTCACTATTAAATATACAGTCGAGCCTCGGTTAGCAAAATAACGTGTTTCTAAATGTTGTTCTGTGACAATAAAGAGGAACACTCCCCATCAGGAAAAAGAATGAGGTGCTTTGCATGTCGTGTATGCAGATTTAAAAAGGGCTTCTCTTCATAGGTGCAGGTGTTTATGGTGGTCTCTGATTTGCCTATGTGGATATCAGGTGATATAAATGAAGAGGCCAGCTGGGAAGGAGGGGAAAGCGATTTGGATTGGAGAGAGAAAGGCAGAGAGAAAGTGGGTTGCACGAAATTCGGTTGGAAATTAAATGACAGTCAAAACTTTTGGAGAAAAAGGCAGAAAGTGGGTTGCACGAAATTGGGTTGGAAATTGAATTACAGTCAAAACTTTTGGAGAAAAAGGCAGAAAGTGGGTTGCACGAAATTCGGTTGGAAATTGAGTTACAGTCAAAAAAATTTTTTAATTTTTATAATTCGTTTATTTTTCTGGCACAGTTAGTTAACATGTTCGCACACCGATTAACGTGTGCTGTTGCCGCTGTTGGAACGGTGTCGAACCTGGTCGGATTGAGCCAGTTGTTCTCGAAGCTACACTACATCTTGAAAAATGGCGGCCAACGCGCGGCAGTCCTGAACAAGATCGCACGGGATAGCCAGACATTCGCGATTTCACCGTCGAAGGCCGACCACCTGTGGACCTGAAAGTTCAGCAAAATCCTCCTTAATGGTTATTGTTCAGGTCCTCAACTGTCCACCGAAACGCTTGCGCCACCCAGACAGTGAAGTATGGAGGATAACATCGTGAATTAGCTCTCCCTCCAATTAACGTTGTTAGCATTTTACTAGATGTTAACATAGCGGACTGTTTTCAGATTCAGGAATGTATTGAATTTAGAATCCGACTCATAAGTAGCTCCCCATCTTTTTACCCGTGGACCTCGGGGTGAGATAAAGAAGGCAGAAATCGCCGAAACACTTGAATATAAGTTTTGACACTCGTTTGACAAGGCTGCCTTCCAAATCGATCACTTTGTCTGGATGATGGGGTAACTAATCTTAGCAACGTTAGAAACGCGCCTATTTTAAAATCTATATCGGTGCGCGAATATGAAATCTTGCCCCCCTCCGGCCTGACCACATCCTTACCGCTGTCTACCGAAGACGCCATCCATTGATACGAGTAGGAGAGAGAGAGAGAGAGAATGAGAGAGAGAGAGAGAGAGAGAGTGAGAGGGAGTAGATGTGTGTGCGTGAGAGAGAAAGGGGGTGAGTTCTGTCCGGCTATATTGATCAATGTATCTCCCGATTTTAGAGTAATGCTGATATGATCAGGATATTGGATGAATGAAGAGGTCGAGGGATAGTGGCTTCTATAATTTTATTCCAGCTATGATTAATCATTTATTACACACATACAGCCACTTATATGATATATATATATATATATATATATATATATATATATATATATATATATATATATATATCAGTAAGGAAAATCTACTGTGAGTTTGTTTTTGGTTTTTGGACGTTTGTCTTTAATGTCATACCACTATGCATAATTTTTTCAAACTAGAACGTTTTGTTCTTTTCTGAAAAGTTCAAGGAAGACAGGTCCAATATTGACATACTAATTGGTTGGTCCCCTATGAACGAAACGAGTCCGTAAAAAAATTGTACAAAAAGTTGACTGTTTTGAGAATGTTTCGTGAGATAAATAAACTTTTGTGCCTTTGGAATGTAACAAAATCTTATTTACTTATATATGCTCTGTTGTTGCAAGTTAACAATCATCGAAATTTCAATTAGAAGAGGTTGATATACAGAAAGCAAAGAAGGTATATGCTAAAATATATATTTTTGCATTCGTATATATATACATAGCCGCACTGAAGAGCTGTGATACAGCTAAACAGTCTGTATGTGGATGACTATATATATATATATATATATATATATATATGTAAAGGAGTAAAGCTGCCAACATTTGTAAAAAGTTTTTGCAACATTTATTTATTATTTTATTTTATTTTATTTTATAAATATTATATTATATATATAAATATATATGTATATATATTATATATATTATATATTTTAGAGGAAGCATTATTATAATCAATGAAACAGACGAGTGGAAAAAAAAGGAAAATTGTTAAAATTACCTTAAGGCCTCATCGTCTGACCCTCTGAGAGGAAACGTCAGAATGGTAAATTAAAAACTAAAAGTCGAATGAGATATGAGGGGAAAAAACTTATTTCAGTTGGATGGAACGATTGAGAGGAAAAAAAAAGGGTAAATCTCTCAACGTTATGGTGGCTTTGAATCATTAAAGATCTCCAACTGATGCTTCAAAATCTTTTGTCTACACAGGCTAGGTCGAGAGTTGTTAATGACTAACGCCTCAATAATATTGAGATGGTAGTTCGACCTGGCACTGTGTAAAACAGAAAACCACCCATCAGAATACTTGTCAGAACAACTATTTGTACTAACGAGGTGATTACCGATGGCTGATTCTTGTGCCTGGAAGTTCCCGGATGATCTCGAAACCTTGTGTAGGCGAATATCACGTGACATCCATCGTTGCAATTCACTATGGAGGTCGAGGATTGTGGTTCCTTACCATTCCTCGATGTTTTAGTGTCTAAATCTGGTTTATCTTTTGAAACCTGTGTATAGAAAACCAACATTTACAGGCCTTTATCTAAATTGGTTTTCCTTCGCCCCAAGAGCAAGAAAAATAAATCTTATTGGTACTCTCACTCATCGAGCACTTATGACTGGTTCACCAACACGATATTTTTCTTGCTAATGGATATCCCATCAATACTATAAAAGGCACCATTGCATGTAAAGTTGCTTTATTTAATGGTGGTGAATTTATTGGCCCATCACGTTGCCCTATTTATTTGAAACTCCCATGGTTGGGTTCTGACGGCCTTGACATTGTTAAAAGGATTTCTTCTTCTACTCAACGTTGTTTTCCGGCAACAATGTTGAGGGTAGTTTACACGACTCGAACCTTTTTCTTTTCTTTTCGTAAGGATGTTTTGCCAGCCATTCAAAAGGATTCTGTAGTTTATAAATTCATGTGTCAGTGTGGAGCTGACTACGTTGGCAAGACATCCCAAAGATTAGAATTTAGAATATCTCAACACATACCCCTACACAAGGTTTCGAGATCATCCGGGAACTTCCAGGCACAAGAATCAGCCATCGGTAATCACCTCGTTAGTACAAATAGTTGTTCTGACAAGTATTCCAATGGGTGGTTTTCTGTTTTACACAGTGCCAGGTCGAACTACCATCTCCATATTATTGAGGCGTTAGTCATTAAAAACTCTCGACCTAGCCTGTGTAGACAAAAGATTTTGAAGCATCAGTTGGAAATCTTTAATGATTCAAAGCCACCATAACGTTGAGAGATTTACCCTTTTTTCCCCTCTCAATCGTTTCCTCCAACTGAAATAAGTTTTTTCCCCTCATATCTCATTCGACTTTTAGTTTTTAATTTACCATTCTGACGTTTTCTTCTCAGAGGGTCAGACGATAAGGCCTTAAGGTAATTTTAACAATTTTCCTTTTTTTTCCACTCGTCTGTTTCATTGATTATAATAATGCTTCCTCTAAAATTAATCCTACGATTCTGTTGTACACGAAATTTACTTACATATTATATATTATATATATTATATATATATATATATATATATATATATATATATATATATATATATATTATATATTATAAAATGATAAAATAACAAAATAATAAAAAATGTTGAAAAAAAAACATTTTACAAATGTTGTTAGCCTTACTCATTTACATATATACTTTTCTCTCGTTGGAACTGCACTGATACTGCACTACCCTCTTTATATATATATATATATATATATATATATATATATATATATATATATATATATATATATATATATATATATATATAAAAGAACTGTTGGATATAAGTCATACACCATTTATTAGGCAATTCCTACAGCTACATACCTAGTAAACGGAACTGTTAAACCGGACATAGTGATATGGGACTAGAGGGAGAAAGTCGCAACCCTAAATAAAGTCAGTGTCCCAAATGATGCTGGCTTTAACAGAGCTTAAATCGAGAAGATACCTAAATACTAAAGTCTTATCTACGACATGAAAATAAACTGGAATCATAGGAAGATCTCCATCATTCCAGCAATTATAGGAGCAACCGGACTCATGAAAAAGAATATCAAAAACTGCCTAGCGAATATACCCGGTGAACCAAGTTCAAGAGAGATACAAACAATTGCGCTTAAAAGGACTATTAGAATCTTTAAAAGATCCGTCAGTTGAAGTCTCTGAAATAGCGGGTGAATGTCTGGTATCCGGTAGGATGCTCCATCCGCAGCAAAAACAAAAGGATAAGAATATTTTTTAAAACGGGAGAACACACACAAATATAGCAAAAAATATTACTATATCTTTTTATAATAATTAATACTCAAACCAAGTCATCCGGTTTTGAATAGTTTTTAAAAATCTGCAGAGTAAATTAAAAAAAATAATGTTTTTATTGAGGTATTTAATGCATTTTTTGTTACATTTTACTTCAGTCGAAGTTCTCCGGAATCAAGGGGCATTTTCCTGGGGCTAATACGTGATGTCTATATGAGATACATAGATATTCAAATATTTCATTAAACTTCTCTTTACCTGTCATACTGTGACAAGTATTCGCCGGCCCCACGAGAGTCAGAAAACTCTAATAGCGCACTAGTATGCATTTAGTGAAAATGCTATACTAGGAGAGATCCCTACGAAATGGAGCGAGGGTATGAAACTAGTGTGAATTTTGTTTAAAATTGGAATCATCAGTGCAGAAGAGCAGGGTGCCTAGAAGTCTGCGAAAATCATGTAAACAGTCGCAGTTAATTATGAAGGAGAGCCGAAAGAGATTGACCAGTTCTACTCAGAGCAACAAAGGAATCTTTGCCGTTCTTGTTTTATTTTGCTATCATTTTTTGATGACAAGTCTAAAACACACCCTCTCCGATAAACAGGGTTGGAAAGACTTAATTGGTTGTGACCAGACAAAGAGAAATAAAATTGTCTTAACTCGTCGTGGGCGAGCTGGAGTGAGTGAGTGAGAGAAAGAAAGTGACGGGAGAGAGTGATACCAGCCACGAGATTTTCAATAAAACAGGATGGGACTTTGCGCACGAGTAGAGTCGTGTTAACTTCACGAGAAGAACGTACGAGAGAAATTCTGCTCCCCGACCATCGCCCTCGCCCATCGTAAAGGAGGAACGCGTGCCTGCCCGATTCAGATGAATTCTTTTCACGGACAATTGACAAACACGACTCTCGCTCAACACAGAGACGTAATAGACTGGGTTATAGACGGACTCGCTTGTTGCTGAAACAAGAGAGTGTAATTTAGATTCTCCATATTTTTGTTTTTATAGTTCTTCCAGAGAAAACACACAGAGTTGAACGTTATGAGTATCGAACGGACTTTATATTGCAATCAACCAGTTGTAATTTAATTTCATAAATTTTTTTGTTGAAATAATTGTTTTACTAAGGAAAATGCAAAAACTCAGACCGAGTTCAATGTCATTATTCATTTGTTTTGTTTTGCTTGAATGACCCTTCCTTCTGCAGACATAACCGGTTACTGTGCGCCCTATGATTGCTCACTGTTATAAAAGTCACGACGCGGGGAGTATGTTATTAACTAGACGAGAAGCCTCGACATCGGCGGCCTTCATCCAGACAACAAGTTCAGCAGATCAACGCCCTGTGACCGATCGATCTCAGAGACGGCCAGACCAGTGACGTCATCACACCGTCCCGATCAGTGCAAAGGATTAGGGTATAATACATTGGGTCAGTAAAGAGGTTAAGAACATTAATTTTCCAAATAAAAATTTAATTGTAGACCAGATGACTTGGTTTGTGTATAAAATATTATGAGATGATAGGGTTATGGTTATGGTTGTGGTTAATGTTAGTGTTAGGGTTAGGATTAGGGTTAGGTTGAGGGTTACATCTCTGGGCCTCACCCAAAACTCCAATATCATAAAATGTGAAAATAAAAAATAAAAAGTTCATACGTTGTCATAGGCTGGGCGCAAAAAAACATTATTCGTATATTCAATCCTGGGCAATGTCGGGTCTTCCTGCTACTATGCTTGTGCATAATTGTTTGTTTTTTATTACGTAATGGTAATACATGATGGTAATGGGCTGACGGTTCGTCTTGCGTACTTAATTTGTTCGTGTAGCAAAAGGCGTTGGCAATCTATCATTTGGCGCGAATTATCATCCTATTTTTTGTTTTTACTTTTCCCTTTGAACAATGTCGATTGCAACCATTGAAAGCGTTCCGCAAACAAATATGATCGGTATAAAACTAAGTGGAGACATCTAAATGGAGGCGAGTAATTGAAAGGAAAAGCTATCAGACACGTCAATATATATATATATTTATAAGGGTAATATATTATTATTAGTAGTAGTAGTAGTAGTAGTAGTAGTAGTAGTAGTAGTAGTAGTATTTTATTTATATATATATTAGTGAAATTTAAGCTGAATTATTTCTATACTTGATTATTGGGGAAATGGTCGTTTGATCAGTACCACTGGAGAACCATGAATATTATAACTGTCCTGTTTTTAAATCTCCGAAACAGTTACATGGTAAACAACTGATTATCCCCGTTTTAATATTTCACGCTTAAGTTAAGGCCCCCTGTTTTTGTTTCACTGTTAGATACTTGAATCCCCTTTTCTTTTCTTTTTTTTTATTTATGAATTTTCCAACGAATGCTAAGTCTGCGATATCTTGGATTTAGTTAGTTTCTCTGGGAATTTAAGCTGCATTTTTCTTCTTCTTTTTCTTTCTATTGTTTAAAATGACTCAAAGCTTCTTTAGACTATATATATGTATATATATATATACATATATATATATATATATATATATATATATATATATATATATATATATATATATATATATATGT
>OY744547.1:53847381-53854881 GCA_963556195.1 Sepiola atlantica
TAAAGAGAATATGTGATTTCTATATCTGTCTTTAAACTAGCACCGTGGACCGATATAAGATCGAAAATTATTACGTATTACTTCATTATATTTATACACTTTATCTAAAATCATGCACGTTCTATCAGATGGAAAGTTATTGAAGTGTCTACACTTGCATAGGTCTTTGGATCTGGAGTTTGTTATGGGTGGGATTTTATGTATTCTTATTTTTAACTATTCCTTGAAATTTGGCATAATTAGAATCTATAATGAAAGCCGCTAAGTTTTTAAAAGTTAATTATAATTTAACTGTATTCTTGTTGGTGATTTCACTTATTCTGCTATCTCGATTGAAATTCTTATCTATAAGCCTATAAAATGATTTGGGAATGTTTATTTAGCTTTCTAAACTTCTAAATATACTCAAATTTCAACGATGCGTGAAAAGTGGGACAACATTTTCATTATTATATATATACACACACACACACACACACACACACATATATATATATATATATATATATATATATATATATATATATATATATAAATCTATGAAAATATATTTATTTCAATTAAGCTACACAGAGGCTCCCGCGTTTCATCCCCGGGGGAATCTTCAGGCTAAAATTCATTTTAGCCTGAAGATCCTCCGATGATGAAACGCGGAAGCCTCTGTGTAGCTTAATTGCCATAAATATATTTTCATAGCTTATTACCTAGGTCTACTCACGTATCGAGCACTGACGAAGTAAATACTGAAAATTGATACATAAAAATTATATCCCCTTATAAAATTTTATGTGGATACATGAAATACTAATATATATATATATATATATATATATATATATATATATATATATATATATATATATATATATATATAACAGTAAGGGAAAGCGATTAAACACAGAAATAAATAAAAATTAAACGAGAGATATTTATTTACTCCTTCGCTAGGAGTTAGGCACAAGGCCAGTTTTATCTTACTCCCACAAGTAAGATGTGACCCAAGATCGGGTCGAGCAAGTGGGGTTAAAAGCCAGCGCTCGAGAGGTGAGCACTCTGCCCATTTAAAAATTGCCTGGGCAGCCCCGTCGGCATTCCCCGGTAGGGGCGCCTCAGACAGTAAGCAATAAACTTACTCCTCCCCAAAGAGGGGAGGCGAAGCCTTGGAAGGTGGACCTCCTAGAACTGCACAGGACAGGCGTGCAGTATCCATCGGAACAGATACTACACTTTGATCTTAGCCAAAAGGCCGAGAGATATGACCGGTTTCATTCGGATTAAAAATCTCCTTTAGAAAAAGTAAAGACATGAAATTTATTGAATATAACGGCAAAATATAGGAAAAAAAGCGAAAGAATAGTAAATTTATTAATCATGTACTTAAAGAGGGAGAGTAAAAGAAAAAAACAAAACAACTTACCCGAATGAAAACCAATGGAAAATAGAAAGTCTAAACAAGGAAGAGGGAGGGGTAGCATTATATGAGAGTGGCAGGAGTGATAACAGTCAACATTGACTGATGTCTACTAAAGTTGCTTTGAAAAGAAAGGTCGAAGATCGTTGAATAAAGGAAATATTTTTACAATGTCTACGTGCGTAGGCAAACGCTTTCAAGGAGGCGATCTAGCACATCTGGAGTTTGGTTGGGGTTGCTGTCTGAGCCGATATGATGCGAACCCCGAAATCGGCAATGACGACAGGGGAAACACCTTGAAATCCTCCCATAAAATTCAGTCTTCTGAAACTCTCGGCGAACGGTTTTTTGTTGAAACGGGATTATCTATATGATTGTTAAGTCTGCTGTAATTTGGGGCTACCGTGTTTTTGTGCTATTTCTTTACAATCTTTACAAGGTCTCTACGATCTCTTTCGGACAGCTTCGGCTTTCTCGCAGAATGTTGTGTTCCCTTCTTTTTCATCGGCTGTCATCAGTTCCACTCAATACAACCACCATCCCAGTCACTTCCATGACGGTAGCATCTGCCATGCAAGCACCAACAATCTGCCCTCTTTGGAAATCTAATTATTTATTCAAATTTTCCTTACTAATATGCACTATCTGAAATAAATAAAAATAAATTCAACCAATTAATTCTGGAGAACAATAACCACAAATAAAAATGAAACAACCATTTTGGTAAGTTTTCAATGTTTATAGGTGTTTTAAAATTGATGCAAAATTCACAAGGTGTTCCCATTATTTTGTCCAATCTCTGTATATATATATATATATATATATATATATATATATATATATATATAATATATAGGGTGAGCCAAAAGTAGGTGGACAGTAAAAAACATTTTTCTTTCTTGATTTACACAGCTTTGAAGTCTGCCTCTTACGCTTCGACAAAAATGTTTTTTACTGTCAACCTACTTTTGACTCACCCTATATATATATATATATATATATATATATATATATATATATATATATATATATATATATTTATGTATTGTGTGTGTATATATGAAGGTTTACATCTTAAGAAAACAATCAAGTGTATCCTTAATGTGTGTACATATAAGTGCTAATCATAAATAGAGCTGTTTATTAGGCATGATTTTTTTTATTTATACAAAGGTTATTTCGCTGCACATACGCAGGCATATTTTTGTCAGAGGCATCAATAGCCAGACATCTTCGGGTCTACATATTTTACCTACAACTGCATGAATTGGAATGAGACTGATTTTCTTTCTGAAAATTCAACCAATTAATTCTGGAGAACAATAACCACAAATAAAAATGAAACAACCATTTTGGTAAGTTTTCAATTTTTATAGGTGTCTTAAAATTGATGCAAAATTCACAAGGTGTTCCCATTATTTTGTCTAATCTCTGTATATATATATATATATATATATATATATATATATATATATACAGGGTGAGCCAAAAGTAGGTGGACAGTAAAAAACATTTTTCTTTCTTGATTTACACAGCTTTGAAGTCTGCCTCTTACGCTTCGACAAAAAATGTTTTTTACTGTTCACCTTCTTTTGACTCACCCTATATATATATATATATATATATATATATATATATATATATATATATATATATATATATTTATGTATTGTGTGTATGTGTGTATATATGTAGGTTTACATCTTAAGAAAACAATCAAGTGTATCTGTATCCTTAATGTGTGTACATATAAGTTCTAATCATAAATAGAGCTGTTTATTAGGCATGATTTTTTTTATTTATACAAAGGTTATTTCGCTGCACATACGCAAGCATATTTTTGTCAGAGCCATCAATAGCCAGACTTCTTCGGGTCTACATATTTTACCTACAACTGCATGAATTGGAATAAGACTTATTTTATTTCTGAAAGTGAACACGTGATCAACTTATAAAAACACCCAATTACAAACTTTGTAAAATCTTATATCTCTTAAATTAGTTTTTTTTAAAAACTTTTTTAATTTTTAGTTTTTTTTATTTATTTACATTTTATTTTTTAATTTTAAAAGAAAGTCGACCAAACTCTCATGGCCTCCTCTCAGAAGTGAGCGAATAAGAATATCTTAGGAATACATCGAGTATCGTCTTGATGTGATTCGTGCAACTAATGGCATCCACATCGAGGTGTATTACATGAGTTTAAAAAAAGGTTAAATAAGCATTAATTAACACAAAACGAATGTAGTCAAGACAGCTCAACTGTCTTATTCATAATTTCATTTTTAAAATTGTAACGAAACTTTATGGACATATTGTTATATTTTTTTATTTATTTTAACCTTTTAGTGATTTTATTTGGTAACTCCAAAATATATACTGAATGTTAAACATTGATTTCAGGAAAAATGAAGACTTGATATGTTTCGAGTTTATTAATTCCGGAAACTTACGTATGTTCTTCTGGTGCTTTTTTTAATTCCAGACTTGAATTTAAATGATATTATATAGTGTATTACGCATTTTATACAGATCCTACAATATTACAACGAATAAATAAAAAATAAAACTCCTAGGAAAAATAATTACGAAATCGATGTTAAAGCGGAGCACAAATTAAAATAAATATTGTAGACATTATTTTATGTATGATATAATCTCTATGCTTAGTGAGAAAAAGTACCTGACCAATAAAAAAAGAAAGTACTCCAGAAATATAGTAGACTAATTTATTGTAGAAGGATATTAGGTACTACTCCAGATGAAGCGCCTAATTTCCGTGACTGCTCGGTGGCAACGATCCGGCAGGTCGCGGAAACGCCCGACACGAAAACGAGGTTGAAGCAGAGCTGATCGATCAGGTTGCTGTCAAATCATCTGCGCTCAGCACAACAAAACAAGCGGTAGGAAGACCTTTTGAACCGGCCGCAAACCCGGACCCTCGACGAGAAAATATATGAAATTCCCCCCCCCCCGAAAAAAAATGTACAAAAAAAAGTTGCCTAAATATCCTAAGAAAAATAACAAAAAAAAACAAAAATAACAAAAAAAAGTTGCCTAAATATCGTAAAATAAATAGCGTTTACTTCTTTGATTCATGTAAAAAAAAATTTTTAAATGGTTTATTTGGCTCACGGAAATTTAAAAAAAAAAGGTTTATTTATAGTTCTTCAGCTATAGGTTGTTCATTTTTTTTTCTTTCGTATTCTTCGTCTTATATTGTCGTCTGCCACTCTTCCATTTTTACGACTTTCAGTTTTGCTTCAGCCTCGTTTTCGTCTCGGCAGCTCTGGGGCGTTTCCGCGACCTGCCCGATCGTTGCCGCCGAGCAGTCACGGAAATTAGGCGCCTCATCTGGAGTAGTACCGCATATTATTTAATATAGATTTCCGTACGGCAGCATAGAGCCAACAGCGTATGGCGACTGGCAGTTTCTCGCCTTGTGGTCTTCAGATCTATTGTCGCATGAGTCCTTACCCATTTATCTGATCTAAAGAACGCATGGAATAAAAATAAGAGTCACACATTGCAGTTCATTTTGTCTACAAAATTAACTCTACCAATACATATATATTTATAGAATGATTACATACGAGTGTATGTATATACTGATTCACTGAATATGAATGTGTTTATGATCTGCATGCGTGTTAGTTCGTGTGTATCTGTATGTGTATATGTGTGTGTGTGAAGTTGTCTATAATTGTGTGCCTTTCGTATTCCTTTGATTGAAAGCCAAATCGATATCTGAAGACCCCCAAGAATATATGGCAAGAAGCCACCGCTCGCGCGTTGATCAAACGACGGACATCTAGGCGGTGGTGCCCATTGCAAAAGCGTCCAGACCCGACCAGCTGGTTAGTTGGCTTATTACGAAACAATTTCACATAGTTAACATTGTCTGGGGTATGCAAGATGCGAGAGGGGAGGAGGAGGGCTAGAAGGACACACCTACATCGTCTCTCGACTTGTTTAACAAATCAGTTAAATTCCAGAGAATATTGTTCAGAAAATTAACAGAAATGCTGATGATACCACTCTCTATTCTGGTGTAGCTTCTCACCCATCTCCTTCAAATCAGTGGAACTATGTAGCTCATCTAAAAGTATACCTGGGTTCAGTTCTAGATTGGGGTATGAAATGGATTGTTTCGTTTTATCCTGTTGGGGCTCAGCTCGTGTCTTTCAATCGTATGCGTGTCCCTTTTCTTCCTGAGATTCTCATGGATGGCTCTGCTCTTGAGGAGAAATCGACTCTGAAACTTCTTGGTCGTTCTCTCTCATCAAATCTTTCTTGGGGTTTACACATTAGATTCATTGCTCTTTCTGCTTTTCGTAAAGTCGGTTCCCTCTATCGCTCCAAACACGTCCTCACACCTGAGGCTCTCTCTAACTCTGCAAATCCACAATCAGACCATGTATGGAGTACTGTTGTCATATTTAGGCTGGTGAATCTCTCTCCCATTTAAAGATTTTTGATAAGGTGCAGAAACGTATCTGTAATTTGATTGCCCCCTACCCTTTCTTCTTCTCTGCACCCTCTCTTTCACAGACGTGATGTTGCTAGTCTCAGTCTTTTCTATAAATACTATTATGGCATGTGTTCTACAGAATTGTCTAATCTATTCCCTGCTTCCTTTGCTCCAGCTCGTTTTACTCGTTGGTCTACTGGTCTTCACCAATTCGCTGTTATTATACCTCATTGTAATACAGTATCCTATTCCAGTATCTTCCTTCCAAATCTATGTAGTAAGCTATGAAAATATATTTATAGCAAGTAAGCTACACAGAGGTTCCCGCGTTTCATCCCGGGGTAAAATTTTAGCCTGAAGATTCACCCCGGAGATGAAACGCGGGAGCCTCTGTGTAGCTTAATTACCATAAATATATTTTGATAGCTTACTATATATATATATATATATATATATATATATATATATATATATATATATATATATATATATATATATATATATATATATATAGCATTAGTTTAGTAAATTACCCTGTATATATATATCAATAGTTTAGTAAATTACAATATATCAATATATATATATATATATATATATATATATATATATATATATATATATATATATATATATTAATTAATTTATAAAATAATTTATGCTCGACTTTTTATAGCCTATAATGTTACGCTGATTCTTTGTAATTGTTTTTACTGGCGATAGTGCACCGGTGTTTTACCGGTGCGTTTATTATTTACCGCTATCTTGAGCGTTTGTTTAAGAATATTCATTCGCCCTTAATCGGACGTGTCAGCAATTTTTGTTTTACATATAGATTTGTTTAATTCATTAATTTATAAAATAATTTTGCGTACATTTTTTATTAATAAATTTATAAATTATTTTTGTGTGCATAAAAAGAAGACATGGACACGTGTTTGTGGCTATGAGCCTTCATACTAAACTTGGTATATGCATCACAGGTTATTAAAAATAAAATAATACAGTTCCCGATGGTGAGTTCGACACAGGCTTATGTAAATAATTTTATTAAAAATATATACATTACGGTGTCTTATGGCGGTACCCGAGTTTAATCGATCTGATTATGATGAATTCAAGATAAAATCTTGCAGATCAACGCAGAAAGATTCTTAAGCCCTTTCGAAAACGAAAGGAGGATTACAAATCTGTCTTCGTTGACCAGCCGGATGTTATCCTAAATCCAGCATCGCCAGATCGATGAAACCGAGTACACTACACAATATATATATATATATATATATATATATATATATATATATATATATAGAGAGAGAGAGAGAGAGAGAGAGAGAGAGAGAGATAGAGAGAGAGAGAGAGACAGACAGACAGACAGACAGACAGAGCCAGAGCCAGAGACAGAGAGAGAAAGAGGAGGGAGATAGATTATATATATACATATATATATAAATGAAGGAGAATGGAAAGGAATTAGAGAAAGCAAAAGCCAAATCAAAATTCAATTCAAAAGTTCAAAGCAAGGTATATTCCGCAAAAAGGCAATTTATTCAAGTTAAATTTTCCTTAAGCCAATGCCAACTTATCTATCCCAGCGACTTCCTCTGATGATAAGATT
>OY744547.1:53859881-53869881 GCA_963556195.1 Sepiola atlantica
TTGATTTACGCCGGTCTATAGGTCTGTCCTGTGCAGTTATAGGAGGTTCACCCTCCCAGGCTTTGCCTCCCCTCTTTGGGGAGGAGTAAGTTTATTGTTTACTGCCTGAGGCGCCCCTACCGGGGAATGCCGACGGGGCTGTCCAGGCAATTTTTAATGACCAGAGTGCTCACCTTCTCGGGCGCTGGCTTTTCAAGTCCCACTTTCCCGACCCGACTATTGGATCACATCTTATCTTGTGGGAGTAAGATAAACCTGGCCTTGTACCTAACCTCCTGGAGAGGAGATAAATAAATTGTATGGTCGAACTAGATGACATATGGGAGGCCAGACGTCAACTTTTTACTTCTCTCACGTATCAAGCGGCGTGCATAGGGCTAGTGATGACCTGTTGATGCCCGGAGCCAACATCTTGATTGTATGCCCCCAAAACTCAAGTATAATTCCTAGTACTGAGAAACATTCAAAAAAGTAGATAATTTGAATATAATTGGATGCCCCCCCCCCCAATTTGGAATGTCGTGACCACCACCCCGTCGCCACTCTTCTCTGCTCGCCACTGTGCGTATGCAATGTTCTTCTTGTTTTACAGCAAGTATGCCATGGGGGAGGCGAATCGCTGGGGGTACGATTAATGCGGAAGCGGTCGTATATAACATGTTCGGCAGTCTTCTCTCTGATGTCACACTTCTGGCATACTGTGTCGATTGTCTGGTTGATTTTGGTGAGCCAGTATTTCAAGTCCGGGTGGTGCCTACTGCGTAGAAGGTTCAAAGTTGTTTGGTCTTTCCGTGGCAGATTCTGTTCGGTAGGGCAGTTTGAGCTTCCCGCCTCCCTTTCACCGTAGATTGTACGGATTCATTAATTTTGGATAAATTGGTCCTCCCCTCGTCGACAATCTGATTGTTTGCTTGGCTGTGTTATAAGGACAGTCAACATAAGATTGTGTACGTGTGCTCCGTCTCTGGTTTGTTTATCGGTGAGATCATTGTCGATAACACCACAGTGACTTGAATAACAGGTGAAGGTCACTCAGCATCCTCGAGGTCAGAGAGGGTTTGCAATCTTCCTTTCTCTCTCTTTTACACTCTCTCTCAGTATATATATATATATATATATATATATATATATATATATATATATATATATATATATACATATTTATGCAAACATTGTTAAAAATAACAGAATTCGTCTGTTTAATTATACCTTTTTTATTTTTCAATTTTTCCATTTTTCTGATGATCTTTTTTGTATTAAAATAAAAAATAATAATAAATGTTCCATAGGTTTCAACGGTTTCACGAACGTTTTCGATTGCTACATTGGTTTTACAAGCACTACCCTATCCCGCCGCCTCACCATGCACCTCATAAACTCTAGCTCAATTAACCAACATCTACAAAAACATAACTGCTCTCCCTCTGATTTAAGACAAATTATAGTTACTAAAACTAAAATTATACATTTCGAAACCAATTTTCAAAAATGTAAAATACTCGAAGCTATCTACATAAAAACACAACAACCTAACATTAACAGCATCACATATGAAAGCAATGGTAACATTTTAAAATGCTTAACGTAATGCGATTTTGTTCTGTTATGCTATCCATCGTTGCTGAATTTAAATCAACGACTTCCTGGAACAATGCGGAAAACGTTCTATGGGCGTTTCTCCACCGTCTTTTAAAAATTCTCTTCTTTCTCCAGCTTTTTTGTTCATTTGCTTTTGACACATGAAGATGAGTTGACGAAGAATCGAAAACGTCCGTGAAACCTGTGAAACCTGTCAAACCTATCGAACAATTATTAATTTTTTTGATTTTAATACAAAACAGTCCATTAGAAAAATTGAAAAAAAAAAAAAGTTATAATTAAACAGACGAAGTCTGTTATTTTTCCCAATGTTTGCATAAATGAAAAAATTCTGCCTAAATACATAATATATATATATATATATATATATATATATATATATATATATATATATATATATATTGTAATCCAGGTATGGTTTGTATCCAGAGATTAAAATCCAGAGAATCTTTAATGTGTTTATATAACAGTACTCAATAATAAATAGAGCTACTTATAAAATAGTTTTATTTACACAAACATCTGGCTACACGCCATGACATGTTTCAATCGTAGCTCTTATAAACCCGGTATCATCAGACATATTAGAAAAATAATCAGTTTTCACATTCATATGATGATGCCGGTTTTAGAAAAGCTCCGGTCGAAACGTGTCATGACGCGTAGCCACAGGTTGTTGTAATGTAACTATGATATATATATATATATATATATATATATATAAGCTAACGAATTGCTACTGTCAACAAAGAAGTGTTCATGCAGACCAAGCAATGCTGAAACACGATCTTTGTCGGCTTTTGTGCTGAAGTCTTATTCGCTTAACAACAAAAGCTAGCAATAGCGTCTTCACCTGAATCCGGTGGCCTCAGGTCATTCTCGGCATCTATCTATCTCTCTATCCTATCATTGGTCGTAGATGAGTGCGACGGATTGGGCATTCAGTAGCTTTAATAGTTCTTAGTGCTGCTTTTGTTATTACGCGAGTTTGACCCCAATGCAGTGTCGAATATCGAGATACCGTCTTCATTTGCTCGGATCCTTCTCATAGATTAGAAGCACTTGCCTGAAGGATTTCAGGTTACCCCCGCCCCCGAGGTAAACATGGGCCAGTGGTCATTGAGAAAGTTCCTCACGTGTAGGCATTGAATGGCAGTTTCACATGCGCCAACGCAACGATGTCGCCCTCACTGCATTGCGGCTTGATTTCTGTAGATTATCCATAGACGTATTAGTAAAAACGACCAGAGGTCGCCGGATCCTGATACAGAAGCCGCTGGATTTCACAAAAGCCTTGTTAACCGGATTGCGGCCTTGTACTACTTGGTGTCAAACCTGTCCACCATAGGTGACCTTACCATGAACCGATGTCGTGCACAACATGTTCAGCAGGCTCTGCTTCCACGCTACAATTTCGACATACTGTGTTCACCGTTCAGTTTATTTTGTCAATCCAGTATTTCAGGTCCGGGTGGTGTCCTCTGCGTAGCCAGCTCAAGTTTGTTTGTTCATTCCGCGGCATTCGTTGTTCGGTAGGGACGGTTGAGCTTTTCCTCTATACCATCGTAAGTTCTCCCGGTCAATTCATAGTGGATTGATCTTCCATTCGTCGACCATCTGATTGCCATCATTGGCCGCAGATGGTTGAGACAAATGAGCATTCTGTTGGCATAATAGTTTTTCTTCTTCTTCTTCTTCTTCTTCTTCTTTGCTGTTGCTGTTGTTGTTTTTGTTGTTTTGTTGTTGTTGTTGTTGTTGTTGATGTTGTGATTGTCGTTTTTTGTTGTTATTCTTTGACTTCGATGCAGTGTCGAGCATGAAGATGTCGATACCGTCTGTTTTTGATCGAGAACTTTCTCGTAAATTTGGAGCATTTTATATCTCTGGAGGATTTCAGGTTACCCCCGACACCGAGGTAAAAAAAACGATCGGTCGTTGCTGAAAGTCGTCGAGGAAGGTCGTCATTTTTAGTTGCAGCTTCACATACGTTTTTTTATCCTCACTATGCATTGCGGTAAATGATGTGATGTAGATTGTCTACAGACGCCTTGGCAAGAATGACCAGAGGTCGCCGGATTCAGGTGTAGCGAATCGGACTGAAGCACAAAGCCCTCTAAGATCGTGTCTGAAGAATATCTGGTCTTTATGAACACCTCCCTATTTACCATATTTATTCGGTAGACCTGCATGGTTTGGGATTTTTTTCACAACACGCACAGGAATGAAAGTTGCATATGCGCAGAAAAAACGTCGTTATCCCAGATCCATTGATTTGCGATTCTGAATCTGACAAGGCTTTACTTGCAGTGGGCAGAGCCTACCAGATAACGACGGATCCTGATGTTGACTTTTTCTAGATTTTTACCAGAACCCTGTTAGCCGAGTATAAACATCCTAACCATTGAATCAATCAGAGCGTTCGTCAGCCTCTTGAAGAGGCAGATCTGAGAAAATCCCAATTTAATTTCAATTGATTTTTTTCAGATTTGCTTCTATGATAGGCTGACGAACGCCCTAGTTTATTCATTAGGTGAGATTTTTATAAAATGTCCAGCAGATACGGGGCGCGAAACCTATGTAGCTGAAATAAACGCTTAAGGGTATAGTATATAAATAGAAAGCTCATCTGTGCGTGTGTGTGTATGTGTGCCAATCTCTATTGACCATCAAATTGCATATTACATTTTAATTTCCAAATCACGAAGTATTTATTGTATTAAGCGTTACCGATAATAAAGTCGCGATCGCAATAGAAAATCAATTCTGTCTGCCGTTGTCGGTTTCGCTGAGTCACGCATCTCCTCTTTGAGAGGCTGAATCGGTTTTAAATCTCACTAAAGAATTCGAACCGGCCAAAAGAAGAAGCGTTGCGTGTCGTCCATTGGTCGGCCTTCTCCCAATTACGACTCTCTCAAGACTAAAACAAACAGGAACGCCGACGCCACCGACGACGCTCATCCATCATTATAAGTAATGAGAAATTCTGTATCTGTCTGCTGACCACGGTTTTCGATCCTTTATCTCCCTCTCCCTCCCTCCCTCCCTCTCTCTCTCTCTCTCTCTCTCTCTCTCTCTCTCTATATATATATATATATATATATATATATATATATATATATATATACATGTATATAACATAAGTATATATATATATATATATATATATATATATATATATATATGTGTGTGTGTATGTGTGTGTGTGTGAAATCCACAGACATTCGTTTCATCGTATACGACTAATAAGTTCACGCACCCTTATCCGACTATTTAATAATCAGCAATTATATATATATATATATATATATATATATATATATATATATATATATATATATATATATGGGGGTGGGGTGCATATATAGCATATCTCTTTGTAAACCCAATTACATGATCAATTTGCGTTCCAAGAATTCAACATAACAACACATTGTGTACGATCGTTCAATATATGAAAATAAATTACTATCAGATCCTATCGTCAGCACAGTGTATTAACACGGAATTAAAAGCATATATATATATATATATATATGTGTGTGTGTGTGTGTGTGCCTGTGTGTGTTTATGGGTGTGTGTGTGTGTGTGTCTGTGTCTGTGTGTGCGTGATATGTACATAGATTGGTCAGAGAAGGCTATCACAATGCACGAGTGAAAATATATCGAGAAGGAAGACCGAGACCGAACTGATTTTTCTTTTATGTTAATTGTATTTTATTTGGTTTATTCTAGACTGCTACACAATGATCTAGTGTGTTTATAATTGTGTTTCATGATATATTTCGAGTTATAACCTCCTTATCAAATGGGAAGTATCTGGATAATGTTTTCCTTATACTTTCGTCTAAAACATTACAAGGGTTGTTTGCCTCTCCAAGTTCAGAAAGTTGCGTACTAGCTCACAAACAGGTGACATGCAAACATCAACTAGGTTTAGTGTATTATCTCCATCGGCCAACGATATGACAATAATTTAAAAAAATAGATGGCCTAAATCAAACCAAAAGAAAACTATAGAACATAAATTATAGCCAGATGACCAATACTACATGTGCTTTAGATTGACTTTACATCACAGCGTTAGTTACTTATATTGCTTATACCGTTCACCTTCGACCCAGTACTGTTCCCTGCTAAACTCTGTATCTGAAAGCATAGATAGAGCACTCTTACTTGACTTTAATTCCACAGATACATGTATTTGGGGATTTTAATGCACACCACCGTGACTGGTTGGGATTCTCCAGCCTTACTGACGCAGCCGGCAACTCTACGTATAATTTATCCTTAGCACACTCACTCTCGCAGACTGTCGATTTTCCGACCCGTATCCCCGATCGAGTAGACAAGCAAGCCTAACTTCTAGACCTTTTCTTGACCTCACTGTCCGAGGCTTGTGTGGCGAAATCTCATAATCCACTCGGGAATGTTGATCACATTGTGGTAATGATTTATATCACCCTAAAAAATCACCCAAAAGCTGATCAGCTGTTACACAAAACAACGAGATACTACGAGCAGGCTGATTTTGAGTCCATCAGTGGTCACATCAGCGACGTCCCATAGAGGGAAAATTTCTCACTTCCTGCTGATCAGTGTGAAAATGAGTTAACCGAATGGGTCAAAGCAGGCATTGAAGCCTATGTCCTCATGCGAAAATTATTTAGCAAGACCCACTCTCCTCAATGGTTCACCTCGAAATGCGCAGCTGCCATTGCTGAGAGGCAGCAAGCATTCCGTAAATTCGGCCGCCATAAGTCAGCTACTAATAGACATAAATTCATAGAATCAAGAAATAATTGTAAAGCCGTGATAGGTTAAGCAAAATTAAGGTATACAGAGATAACCAAAAAACGCATTTAGTCACATAAACTAGGTACTCGTGATTTCTGGAAAATCTACAATAGTGTGGTGAACAATGGTCAATCAATGATTCCCCCACTATCAAACCACAATGGTGTCGTTTGCACTGCAACTGATCAGGCTGAACTACTCGCCCAGCGTTTCGCCTCAAACTCCACTTTGGACTCAGAAAACCACTCCCTCCCTAAATTCCCATTGCAGACCGAAGCCACACTTGAAACCTGGTCATCACCCCATCCCAGGTCAGAGACATCATAAAAAACCATGACACCTCCAAAACATATGGGCCTGATCTTATACCTGTAATAGTAATAAAGAAATGATCTGCTGAACTGGCCCCTGTCTTCTCCAAACTCTACAACAAATGTCTTGCTGAATCTTGCTTCCCCGGTAGCTGGAAAATTGCCTCTGTGGTACCAGTCTTCAAGAATTCTGGGGATAGAACTCATCCTCAGAACTACCGCCCAATCAGTCTACTCCCGATCTTAGCTAAAGTCTTTGAATCCTTAA
Source organism: Sepiola atlantica (assembly GCA_963556195.1). Classification (NCBI taxonomy): domain Eukaryota; kingdom Metazoa; phylum Mollusca; class Cephalopoda; order Sepiida; family Sepiolidae; genus Sepiola; species Sepiola atlantica. The sequence continues at coordinate 53,866,854 of OY744547.1, forward strand.
TCAATCTAGCGATGGTCCGACACTTAGTTTATACTAAACTTCTTTCTGACCGCCAGTATGGATTTAAACAAGCACGGTCTACTGCGGACATGCTAACAGTCATCTCTGAATGCATATATCATACACTGGACAAGGCAGGTGAAGCTAGGGCAGTAGCGCTTGATATATCCAAGGCCTTTGACAAGGTATGGCATAAAGGTCTTCTGAAAATACGTTCATATGGTATTACTGGGCAAATATTTAATATAATTAAATTTTTTCCGAACCAAAAGAAAGATCCAGGTTGTCCTCTGGCCGTTCATTAAAGCTGGTGTACCCCAGGGATCTATCCTTGGACCATTATTGTTCCTGATCTTCATAAACGATCTCCCTGGTGACATTGAGTCTGAGATTGCTATATTTGCTGACGAAACCACGCTTTACTCTCGTCATGTGGGCAAAACGGACGCGACAATATCCGAGGCAATGACTGAATCTTTAGAAATGCCCTCCAGGCTGCGCTGGTTTGGGGTCATAAATGGTTGGTAACTTTTAATGCCGCAAAACAAAGCTCTTTTCCTTCAATAACTACAAGAAATGTCTCCAACCACCGATTGTCATGGCAAATAACACCTTACCTGAGAGTTCAACATTGAAACTCCTCGGCCTAACCTTCACAGGTAACATGAATTGGAATAAATACATTGAAGACATTGCCAAGGCTGCAGCAAAGAAGGTGGGCTCCCTCTACCGTGCTAGTAAACTCCTCACACCTGACATTATCCTGTATCTCTACAAAGCCACTATTCGCCCATGCATGGAATAGTGTTGCCACATCTGGGCTGGTGCATCATCCACTAGTCTCTCCCTCTTAGACAAGGTCCAAAAAAGAGTCGCCAACTTAATAGGTCCCTCACTATCAACCAAGCTCTAGCCCCTGTCCCATCGCCGCAATGTAGCATCCTTGTGCTTGTATTACAAATACTTCAATGGATTGTGCTCCGATAAACTGGCTAATCTGGTGCCCCCTCGACGTAAATACACTAGACCAACTCGACAATCAGCCAAATCCCATTCATTCACTGGGGAAGTTCCCAGATGCCGGAGAGACTTCTACTCCAGTAGCTTCTTTCCTCGTGCTGCCGGTCTCTGGAACTCTCTCCTTGCTCCCTGTTTCCGCGACAGTACCGACATGCATAGGTTTAGAACTAATGTAAACAGAAATCTCGCTACACTGCTCCCAACTTAGGATAACACCCAAAACCTACACCCTAATTCTTAGTAACCCCTTACGTTTACAGTGGCCGCCTGACCTGTTTGGGGTGAAATATGTTAAACCAAATCTCGTATGTCGACGGTAGTTTCGATGCCATAAGGTAGGCGTATGTAGGCATAGTGAGGATTGATTTTCAGTAAAATAGCAGGTGTAATCGGAGGGTCATACTTACTCGACCTAGTATGATTTCTGGTGTATATTTGGCTTCGTTTTGCCCATCGATGAATTAAAGTACCAGAAGTGGATTCACGACTGTACGTAAATAGTCTATTGTGATTGATCACATTCGTAACTGTGCAGAGCAACGATCTAATAGAATGTAGAGTATCAGGTAGAATATTTTACCAACATGATAGCCCCATATTGCGAGAATGCAAAGTTACTTGTATGGCTTTCCATAGCGAGCCATTTAGTTTCTCAATTTTTCGATTGCCTTCAGGGTGGTATCTACTTGTTTTCGAAGTCAAAATACCTTTTCCGCGTAGAGAGTCAATAGTTTCCTCTGAGAGAAAGTCAGTATCTCTATCTGCGTGAATCATATCGGAAGATCAAAGTGTAGTATCTGTTCCGATGGATACTGCACGCCTGTCCTGTGCAGTTCTAGGAGGTCCACCCTGCCAGGCTTCGCCTCCCCTCTTTGGGGAGGAGTAAGTTTATTGCTTACTGTCTGAGGCGCCCCTACCGGGGAATGCCAACGGGGCTGCCCAGGCAATTTTTAAATGGCCAGAGTGCTCACCTCTCGAGCGCTGGCTTTTAACCCCACTTGCTCGACCCGAGCTTGGGTCACATCTTACTTGTGGGAGTAAGATAAAACTGGCCTTGTGCCTAACTCCGCGAGGAGTAAATAAACATATCGGAAGGGCCAAATATCACAGACAGTTGGTTAAGACATTTAGCGACATTTTTGCTTGGCATATCTTTACATTGAAACGCAAAGGGAAAACGGAAGTATTCGTCGATTATCGCAAGTATAGATTTGTTACTATGTATGTACGTAGATAGTGATCTCTTATAATCTATGTTTCATCGCTGAAAGGGTAGTCTTGCCTTGATCAGACTTCCTTTGTTAACAGTCATGAATTTAAGTTTTAGAAACTGGCAAGACGAGCACGAATTAGTTACCCCTTTTTATTGGATCGAGTGAGAAACAGAGGGCACTAGACTTTGCCGTTACTGGCTCGCAAGCCTACCAACCGCGACTAGGACGGCACTGCACAAATCTGCTGTGCACACTACGTGCTGACCTCAAGCAGGCAGGACTAGGACCACTACGTACAGCGAAACAACTTCATTGCCTACGACAATTTGCGCATGACAAGGCCAGATGGCCTGGGACTAGCATGGAGGACTGATTGCGGCTACGGGATGTCATTTGACTACCGTCGCCGCCGAACACAGTTTTAATAATAATAATAATAATAATAATAATAATAATAATAATAATAATAATAATAAGAAGAAGAAGAAGAAGAAGAAGAAGAAGAAGAAGAAGAAGAAGAAGAAGAAGAAGAAAGGAAGGTTTCTATCTCGATTCTATTTTCATAGCGTGGCATAATTTGCAGTAAAGGTCGCGAAGATCTTGTAAAGCATGAGTGAGTGCAGGTACGTGGGAAAAAAACGTATTATCAACCGTAGTTTTATGTGTCAGGGCGGTAGATGATGCTAACTTAAATTGTGACAGTTCAATGCGCCAACGGTATATTTTGTTGCTTTTAATTTTTTTTAATTTTCTGCTTTTATCAAACGTGAAATTAATATTTTTTTAGTATGTAA
>OY744547.1:53874881-53924881 GCA_963556195.1 Sepiola atlantica
ATTATTATTATTATAATACATTCATCTGAGTTATTTGAAATACAATTTTTTTTGCCATTTTCTATATTCGATAGCGCATTATTTTGATGTATAATATTTGCATGTTTATTTACCTCCTCCGGGGAAGGTTAGACAAAAGGTCAAGTCCGAATTTCCCGGTAGGGGCGCTCGTGGCTCATAGCATTAGCTATAAACTAAGCCAAACGAGGTAAAGCCTGGGAGAGTTGACCCCTAGGTTTGAACAGAAACATTCCTCAGGCAAACAGCAACAACCCCGCTGCTGAACTGCCCTTTAAACTACTACTAACCTTAAGTCCGTGTGACAAAAAAATAACCTCGAATAAAAATGAAAGAAAATTCGCAAAAATCAAAAACAAATTATTTGCTAAATAATCTTCATTAATAAAATGTAATCCACAAAAAAGATGACTACTTTGCCTAGAATCGGTATTTAAATTAATATTTGCAAGACAACAAAAATAAACATCAGTACAATTCACACTAAGGGAGATTATTTTGACCCGTCAGACTAAACTAATCACTAAACTTGTCAGGCCTTTTTTACAGCAAACCGCTTCAATATAACCTATTTATTATCATTATTATTGTTATTATTATTATTTGTGGTGGTAGTAGTAGTAGTAATAATATTTTGCTACAAATGTTGCATAATTACTTAAAATAGTTACACGTTACGATAGAACCACAGACGGGAGCTCTACTATAATTATTATTAATAGGCACTAATCCTTCCGACTGAGGCAGTTCTCCGAAATCACCTCAACAGTTCGAATTTCATCCTCTCCGGGTCGAAAACATTGCGAAAAGTCTATGAGAGGATTAATAGTGGTTACAATATTTTTCTTAATACTTTATAAAACATTTTCTGTAAAACATTTTTGAACAAACCTTTTAAACACATTTTTAAGAGAGTCATTTTAACACATCTTTAAGAGTCACTTCAAACAGTTTCATTAGGACAATGTTAATGGCACTTTTAAGCCTTTTTTGATAATGAACTAAGAAAATTACCTTTGAGATTTCGTTCGTCGTGGTCGTGAGTTCGTTGGCACCTCATCTTTGTTGTTGGCTCGTGATCGTCGTGAAGTATCTGTTTTATGTGGCAGATTTTGTTTTCAAGCACGAAGACAAGGACATTCGGAGACGATTTTTCAGAGAGAGATTTCATCATTTTATTTCACACATCATTCCAGTGGAGGGTTCTCATTCGTCGGTTCTTTATTCAGATCTTATCTTCATTCATACTGTGGGACGCAACTAGCTAATTTCTCAGCCTATGTCTGGTGAGGTTACCCGCCTATGTACATTGCAGAGCTCAGTATATCGACGTATGTTCATGACCGCTTCCATGATTAACTATTAACCCAACCTTCACACAAAGTTACATGGCTGAGATTCTCGATTCTGCCGCTTCGAAGATCGGGAACTAACGTAATCGCAAACTAAATCTTCACACAAAGATGAATCACGTCACCTGATGTACACGTGTTAACGTCATGCGAAATACATTCTTTCACTCATGTTGTCTAACCTTTTGACCCTAGCATTTCCTCTCGGGCGGCATACAGCAAAATTTGTTTTGACTTATAAAATGAGTCACCGTGAATCATGGTTTGTTTGTCCCAAAATCACAATGCACTCAAATTGTTTTTAATTCTATTTCTTTCACACAATTCATACTAGTGGATCTACACACTTTAAAATACAGGGCCAGTCATAATCCAACACAAAGACTGTCATTATTATTATTATTATTATTATCATTATTATTATTATTATTATTATTATTATTATTATTATTATTATTATTATTATTATTATTATTATTATTATTAATATAAGTAGTAGTAGTAGTAGTAGTAATTTCTAAAACAATTTCTTTTTTTCGCTTAAATATTTTAAGGGAGTTGATACGTAATCAACTAAAAACGTAGCATCTCTAGGTAGGGAATTGTAGTTATTTAGCTGATGTTCATTTTTATCCGATGTTTAACCTTTCACATATTAGCATTTTCCTAAATATCTTAATATGGTAAGTACAACACGGTCAAGCGATTCCCTTTTGTTTGTCAAGCTCCTGTTTGAAATAAGATATACATCCTTAAATGCGCAGATTGAATGGACGTACTGTTACATTTTCCATATCACTCCTCCTTCTCCCCCCTCTCTCTCTCTCTCACACAAACTCACACCTTCTCTCTCTTGAAATCATTCCCTGACAATTACATTTTATACAGTTTTTAACATCCTAAATCATAGTTTCCATTAAGAAAATACGTATTTACATTGTACATTACGCACAAAACCTCCGTCCAAAACACAAGTTTGTTTTATACTTTTCTGGTTGCTGTTTTATATTAACATCGTGAGGTATGTGTTCGCTTCAGACAACTATAAGCAGCAAATAAGTCAATAATTAACCTGCTTTTCGGGGCAACGCCGGGAAACCGGGTCAGCTAGTACAAAAATATACAAATGTTAGCAGGAGCATCTTATATGTACCTATAAGGTGCTCTTCATAAACAGTCTCTAAAAGTAATAAAACTTTTTTACATTTCATTAATCGTCTCATGATATACTTCATCTTTCAAATTACAACCGATCCATCACTTTAACCCTATATCCTCGAGTGGCTTTTAGCCGTGATAAGTGGTGACTCATTAGTAAAAAAGGTTTTATTTGTTTACACATTTTTTTAACTTATACTAAAAAAAATGCTAGACTCTTTTTATGTTCTGTAATTATCAAATATGAGTTATTCCCCTTGATAATTTTGATTTGAAGGGGGATAAAAATTATTCACTAGATTGTCTGAACTGAACTAAGTATTTTTTTAAATAAATTGTTATTATATTATCAATGAGACAGTACAATAATAACAATTAAAAATGTGCTCGTGAAAAACAAAGTTAAGCTTAAATGCTCTTTGGGTGTGACTTTGAAAATCTTACAAGATAACTTTACAGATATTGATATATTAGATAAGTATGGCATATATCGTAAACATTACAAGTACACACACACACACACATACATATATATGTATATATATATATATATAGGGTGATTCATAAGTCACTTAGCTATTAATTTTTGAAATTCTAAAGTTAAAAAATACGGTAATACAAAACAGAAAGTTTATTCAACAAATTCATTTATGGGGGTTTTAAATTACTGCAAATTTTCAAATTTTCCACCTTCGTTCTGCATGCATAGCTCCATTCTTTTTTGCAAGGAATGTACGACTCTTTGTAGCATATTTGATTGATTATGAAATAAATATATATACAAACAAATATATAAACGAACAAATTTAAAATAACAAATAGCAGTAATTAGAGAGTAAGATAACAATTATCAAAAGTTCATACTATGTTTGTGCTTCACATGGTAATCATTTTAAATAGCTAAGTGACTTATGAATCACCCTGGATTTATATATTTAATAAAACTCTTTATTTAATCTACAGAAGTAGCTTGTTACGTCAGCTATGACCAAGTAGAAATCTTCAGTAATTCGTAATTGTATTCTTAGTATCGCCCGTGGCGCAATGGATAAATGTACTAAGTGATACTCAATTCTAAGCGACAAATTGAAGGTTCAATCCCCAGTACGGGCGATACTAAAAATACAATTATGAATTACTGGCGACTTCTACTTGGTCATGGCTTACGCAATGAGCACAAATTACTTTTGTAATTTAGATGTAGGGTTTCGTTCGAAATTCTGTACAGATTCCCGAGTTCGACAAAACGCACTTGAAGAAGGCCGGAGATTACATCGGCCGAAACGTTGTGAGAATAACATCCAATATGGAAACAGTAGTTCGAATAATCCAAATGATACAAATTATACAACCCTGATCTCGAAAATTCGGAAAGAAACTAATAGTGTTGCATTACCTCTCCACCAAGAGGAGGTCCACACTGTGAATGCCACTGTCAAATAAATGTCTGTTCGTTATCGAATGCAAATCAATAACAGACACTCAATCCAAAATTGTTTCTGGACTCTTGTCGTCCTCCGATTGCTGTCTCTCGGTAATGCATAGAATCAATTCTCGAGTGTCTTCGGTCTCTCTGTACAAGGGTTTGTCAGTATCACATGGCATGAGGATACTTCTCCCTACAAGTAAACCCTAACCAAATATTCAAATTAACATAGTATTCGAAGCCCAAATAAGATCCCCTCAACAAGGCTATACACTGGCTTGTACGGGAAATGATGCATCTTCTCCAAGTCATCTAACCTCAACTAACAGCACTTAGCTGGATACTCCACCAGACTAAATAGATTCTTGTCCTGGAATCCGGTAAGACCAAAAGACCACAAGAAACATATATTATAACATAATGAACTGGTCAATCGGGGAGAGGAAAATTAATGCTGTTACCTTCTTTAACTAACTTAACGTTTGACAGGTAAAGGAGAACTTTAATGGTCTCTTTATGTATCTCATATAGATATCAAGTGTTAGCTTCAGAAAGGGGCCCCTAGATTTCTGAGAACTTTGACTGAAGGAAAAAGTGTGAAACACACACACACACACACACACACACACACACACATATATATATATATATATATATATATATATATATATATATATATAGTCTTGGAAGTTTCTCAACCATTAAGACTATATTAAAAAAAAAAAAACAAAAAAAAAACCCTTAAGTCCCAAGTCGTTCAGTGGAAAATCACTCATGTAAGTCAATTTAACTTTTACAGCTATTATATTAGTTTGCTTCTAACATTATTTAAGGGATCATGAGTTGTTTACCATGAAAAACTGTTTCGGTAATTTATATATATATATATATATAAAGTTACGCAAATTAAAATTCGTGAATTTATTAAGAAACTCGATTAAAATAATTTTTATTATTATTAAAGGCATTTTAGTATACCTACTCCCCCTCATATCGAACTTAGTTGATGGTAGGTTTGTTTGCTCGAATGAGTAAGACTTCAATCATGGGGAGGCGCAGGTGGCAATTCGAGACAGCGAGGATGGCAGTGTAATTTGCGTAACTCTTCACGTGCCTGATGAAGACTCATGGGAGTCGAAAACGTTAGCAGTTTTCGCGAGTTCACACTGGAACAGAACATTAGATCATTGGTCCGTCAACATGAAAAGACACTCGAGGATAGTATCTAGTAGGTAATTTAAACTCCCCTGTGTGTATGTGTGTTAGTGTGAACGGTAATCTCATAAAAAAGTGAACCGATCATTATGAATTTTGGAATATATATTCTAAGCAACACGGTGAGTAACATGGGCACATTATTATTTTGTAAATGTTAACATTTAGAGGTGGTCCTCTCTCTCATATATATATATATATATATATATATATATATATATATATATATATACATGTATATATATATATATATATATATATACACACACAGACACACACATATATATATATATATATATATATATATATATATAGAGGGAGAGAGAGAGAGAGAGAGAGAAAAGAGGATAGTGCAGTATTAGTGCAATTCCAACAAGAGAACAGTATATATGTTAAGGAGTCAGGCTACCAACATTTGTAAAAAGTTTTTTTTAACATTTATTTTTTATTATTATTATTTTATAATTTTATCATTTTATATAATGCCTTTCAAACGGTGGTCCGCTCTCATCAGATATGTAAATCCATTTGAAGAAATGTCTTTCGATTTGAAAGAGTGTAGTCTCATTTGAGGAAATGTGTTATTGAAAACGCATACACACACACACGCAACCCCACATATGCGCAAAAACGCCAAACAATAACACATTTCCTCAAATGAAACAACACTCATTCAAATCGAAAGATATTTCTTCAAATGGATTTACATATCTGATGAGAGCGGACCACCGGTTGAAACGCGTTATATAAAATTATAAAATGATAATATAACAAAATAATAAATAAATGCTGAAAAAAAACTTTCTGCAAATGTTGGTAGCCTTATTCCTTCGTATATATATATATATATATATATATATATATATATATATATATATGTATATAAAGTGTGGGTTAGTCGTTCAATTTCAAAGTATTGCAGGGTTAGTTAATAAAATTGAAATATAAGCCATATTAGCATTACAAGATTAAATTATTTATTTTTTTATACATTAATCCAATCAATTTCGGAATAAAATTCCTTCTTCAGGGGTGACCAGTATTGAGTCATTTTTTTTCATCTCATATTTGTATTCCATATAGAATGATGAAGATGAATTAATCCAAAACTATAATGTTCATTGGTTTTAACAATAATTTTTTACAGGTCTCATTTTACATACAAAAGTAATTTGTTCTAAGGAGAGGAATGAATATTAAATTTGAATAAATTACTTTTATGTGTAAAATGAGAGATGTAATAAAAAAGTTGTTAAAAACAATAAAAAGTATGGTTTTAGATTATTTCATCATGGTTTATGGAATCGAAATAAAAGATCTATATGCCCTTAATCCTATAATACAGCTTCATTGTGCTAACAATTAGATATATTTAAGATATTATAAGGACTATAATATATTTTAAGTATATATTCTTTGTAAACACACAAACACTAACACACACACACACACACACACATATATATATATATATATCTTATATTTGTATTACAAAAACCATATAGATTTAATCTAAAACCATAATTTTCATTGGTTTAAGCAACTGTTTTATTCCTGTACTTCGATGAGATTTTAATTACATCTATCATTATACACACAAAGGTAATTCATTCAAATTTAATATTCATTTCTATCCCTTGCGTGCGTTTCATGGGAAAAATCGGATGAGTGTATATGTTATTAATTAGTCCAATTTTGTCAATCTTCAGAGGGTTGCAGTATATATGGTTGAATATCCAAAAAGCATGTCATAACAACAACACCGGAGGTGAATATTCGGTTAAAATCCAGGTTGATTTCTGGTTTAAAAAATCGGCAAAGTCAAGTATATAAAGGCAAAATATTCACTTGGGAAAATGGTGACAAAGTCAGAAAAAAGAAAAGAAAAAAGAAAAATGTCATCCCCACTAAAGTGTTCACACTCGAGAAAACACACGAATCAGATTTCTCAACGAAAGCCCTAAAACTAATATATACGAAACTAACCCAAATAATTCCTGCTAGTTGATCGATATTTCTCTGTTATAAGAAAAAACCCCGAAGCCTTCGAGACAATCAGTGAATTATTTTTAGTTGTTATTTATTATTATTACTCAAGGATCTTAAAGTGTCTAATAAAGCTATTTCCAAAACCAGAGATGGATGCGAAACCTCCATAGTTGTGATGCTTAAATTTGAGAATGACCAGCCCTACAGCAAATCAAGTGCAGATATATATATATATATATATATATATATATATATATATATATATATATATATATATATATATATATATAATGAGAATCAGTCAATAAGTAATAGTTAGAAATAACGTAATCCGATATTCTTTCAAATCAGCGGAATGTGTGGGAGCGTCTATTAAATTTGTGCGGAATGTATTGTATTTATGGCAGATGAATCTTTAAAAATAAGGTTGTTTTTTTTAAATAGCCGTTGTTTATTAGTTCCCGGTGTAGATAGGAGAGTGTTAGAAGTAAAATATTTGAGGGAATAATCATAAATTTATAAAAACACGCTCGAGTGAACAAGCTTTATATAGTGGTGAGTGTAGTAGCCTGTGATGCATGTGGTTATTTTCTTACTCTTGCCGAAAGTACAGGGGAAATAAAGTCTGAACTTTATATACAAGATATATATATATATATATATATATATATATATATATATATATATATATATATATATATATATATATATATATATATGATTATTTGTAACTATAAGCCAGCGTTCCTCTAAGTAGAACGCTCACTAACTGCTGCTTATTAAAATGTCCGCTTACTGACATGAATCAGTTTATTTCGCACGATTTCGTATGAATATTCATGACGGTTAAAGCGTCGGATTTGGAGTTGTAAACAAGCAGATTGGGTTCTGGGGTTCGAAACGTGCGATCGGCTTGAATTGTTATCTCTACACTGACGATTCCGTAAGGATGAAACGTATACGTATACGTATGCAGATAAATATATATATATATATATATATATATATTTTTTTATGTATATATTAGTGATATTTTAAGCTGAATTATTTCGACACTTGATTATTGGGGAAATGGTCGTATAATCAGTACCATTGGAGAGCCATGAATATTATAACTGTCCTGTTTTTAAATCTCCGAAACAGTTACATGGTAATCAGCTGATGATCCCCGTGTTAATATTAGACGCTTAAGGTCTCCTGTTTTTGTTTCACTCTTAGATAATTTAACCCCCCTCCCTTTTTTTTTTTTTTTTTTTTTTTTTACTTATATTTTCTCATTTATTAATTTTCCAACGAATGTTGAGTCTGCAATATCTTGGATTTAGTTAGTTTGTCTGGGAATTTAAACTGCATTTTACATTTTTTTTTCTTTTTTTTTTTTTTTTTTTTTTTTTTTTTAATGACTCAAAGCTTCTTTAGACTATATATTGGGTATTTAGATCTGTATGGCTAGGTTTCCTTCCTCTTATCTAATTACTTTTCTGGTACCAAAGGTACTTAAGCTTTATTTTTTATTTATTTTTTAATGCAACTTTGATTCCTATATAATTTTATTGCTAGCTACCATATTGCAGAATGGTTCTTGGATATAGTGTTTAGATAGTATTATTATTATTTTTATTTTTTTATTATTGTTATAATTAATGTTATTTGATATGCAAATTACTATATCATACGGTAGTCTTAAGGGTAATATATTATTATTATTTTATCATTATTATTATTTTTTTATGTATATATTAGTGATATTTTAAGCTGAATTATTTCGACACTTGATTATTGGGGAAATGGTCGTATAATCAGTACCATTGGAGAGCCATGAATATTATAACTGTCCTGTTTTTAAATCTCCGAAACAGTTACATGGTAATCAGCTGATGATCCCCGTGTTAATATTAGACGCTTAAGGTCTCCTGTTTTTGTTTCACTCTTAGATAATTTAACCCCCCTCCCTTTTTTTTTTTTTTTTTTTTTTTTTTTTTTTACTTATATTTTCTCATTTATTAATTTTCCAACGAATGTTGAGTCTGCAATATCTTGGATTTAGTTAGTTTGTCTGGGAATTTAAACTGCATTTTACATTTTTTTTTCTTTTCTTTTTTTTTTTTTTTAATGACTCAAAGCTTCTTTAGACTATATATGTGTGTGTGTGTGTGTGTGTGTGTGTGTGTGTGTGTATGTGTGTGTGTGTGGTGTGGAGGGGGGGTGTATGTGTGTTTTGTTTGATCAACGGATCAATATGAATTCTGGAATATATATTCTTGGCAATCCAGTGAGAAACATGGGCACATTACTTCTTTCGTAAACTTTGTCGTTTAGGGGGTGCGCCCAACCAACTTTAAACTTGTTACCAGAAAACCTTTTAAAATAAGTTAGAAACCAAAAACATTTTGTGAAAAGACTTGCTCCACGTAAAATGTTGAGTTATATTAATTAATACATCTTAAAAGGTTTCAGTGCGCGCGCATGAGCGTCAATAATATGTATGCACTTGGTCAAATCCTAAACTATTGAACTTATCATTATGAATTATGGAATATGTATTTTAGGCAACAGAGTGAGTAATGTAATAACATTACGTTTTTATTTAGAAACCATACCATTTAAGGAATTGACACCAAAACCGTACTATATCCCTGTCACCCGCAATTGTTTAAAAATGTTAAACTAATTCTATATTTATTGAGTATATCTGTCCTTGGACGGCTATTATAATAGTATATATATATATATATATATATATATATATATATATATATATATATATATATATATATATATATATATATAAAGGATTCTATAAATGTTCTAACAAAAATGAGGAAAAGATACTTTATGGGAATGGTAAACAAATCTCTTGTATTCAGAGATTGAAACTATCCGTTTGCGAAATTCTATGACTCGATAAAAATAGACAGATCCCAACTTTCTAACAAATCAATAAAGTGAACGATGAATTATTATCTGCGGGTTATTCTCCACCAGTCTATAATAAATAATACAAAAACTATATATATTTATATATATATATATATATATATATATATATATATATATATATATATAATACATAATATATCATAAAATGAGATGTTGTAGAGACATGGAGTATGAAAGACAAAAGAGAAAATAATACACACATAAAGAAATAAAAATGTGTCCGATTTTGTTCGGATCAAGGAACGTCTTCAGAAATCTTCATTTTTTTTTTAAGACGTTCGTTTATCCAAACGAAACCGGAAAAAATGTAGCCTTTATCTTTATTTATTTCTGTGTTTAATTATTTTTCCTTTCTGTATTTAACACATATACCCTAAAGACTCTACAAAGATAAAACTTATACGTATGTGGATAATAATTAAAAATCTATTATTAAATAATTATTTATAGCCGCCTTTCGGCTGATCATTTTAATAAAAAATAATATAAGCCGTCTAATGTAAGCTATACATTCAACTTCCTTTCTATGTGATTTGTTGAACATTGTTAAGACGGCTAACTATGTTTGTCCGCCTAATATGACATAAATATGGTTTATTTCTCAACTCGTCGATGAAATGTGTTGCATTGGTTAGAGCGCTCGGAATTGAATCAAAGGTGATTCGTGTTCCGGGTTCGAATCGTACGACCAGTTTGAATAGTTATCTCTACACTAAAGGATGAAACTTATACGACTGCGGACAATAAGGATATACTTATTATTAAATAATTATATATATATATATACATATATGTATCTATTAATAATGGAGTTTGTGTATCTGTCTGTCTGTCTGTCTGTCTGAAGCCGAAACTCAATCAGAGTAGTGTGACTGTTTAATAAGTCCACCAGCTTCATTATATACTATGAAAAGAACCGCCGTAAACACTATGTGCGTTACTCAATTTACATAATCAATTTCTTTTGAACTTCTAATAAATTAGTATTCGCAAATATACACTCATGATTGTTTTCTTCAGATTTCCACATGTATTTAGGCTATTTTGCTCGCTAATAATCTTACTTATAAATTATAATTATTTCTTTTAATATTTATATATATATATATATACATACATGAAATGCGTTACGTAGTTGATATAACATCACGAAACTGATTAAACAGCCAGGGTTAATCCATTGAATTGCTTCTCCCCCTCCGTTAATTAAGTATGGACGCAAGACGGGGCGTTATTTAAAATGTAAACAAAACGCTGTCAATAACATCAAAACATTGGTTCAATATATTTAATTTATATATATATATATATATATATATATATATATATATATATATATATATTACTATTTCATGTATCCGAATGAAATTTTATAAGGAGATATAATTTTTATGTATCAATTTTCAGTATTTACTATGACAGTGCTCGATGCGTAAGTAAAGCTAGGTAGTAAGCTATTAAAATATATTTATGGCAATTAAGCTACACTCCGGCGTTTCATCCCCGGGGGAATCTTCAGGCTAAAAAAAGAAAAAAAAGAAAAGAAGATTCCCCCGGGGATGAAACGCGGGAGCCTCTGTGTAGCTTAACACCCTTGTGCTTGTTTTACAATTACTTCAATGGAATGTGCTCCGATGAACTTGCTTCTCTGTTGCCCCCTCGACGTAAATACACCCGACCAACCCGACAATTAGCTAAATCCCATTCATTCACTATTGAGGTCCCCAGATGCCGGACAGCCTTCTACTCCAATAGCTTATTTCCTCGTGCTGCCGGCCTTTGAAACTCCCTCCCTGCTCCCTGTTTCCCCGACTGTACCGACATTTAATAGATATTTAAAACTAATGTGAACAAGCATCTCGCATTTAAGATTACCCCCAAAACTTTCACCCTAATTATCAGTGGTTTATTACGTCTGCAATGGCAACTTGCCTTGTTTGGGTTGAACTAAATTTACAAAAAAGATTCGTAGCTATTTTGAATTACCAGATGTTATATATGTCTCTGCCTACCTCGACATAGTTTCCAGTCGTTGTGGACATATCTTTGCCATTGGAACAAGCCACGCATGCGTGGTCCCCCTCTGTATGTGACTCGATGTGGCGAGTGTAAAATGCAATTAATTTGGGCAATTTGGGGCATTTTTGACCCCCCCTTTGACCCCCCGGGGGCGCCAACCAGAATTTTTCTGAGGTCAAGGATGCTCATTTTATATCCAGAACAATTGCCTCTACATTTTGGCCCAGTTTCAGAAAAAATGGATGGATCAAACATTATGGGAGAAAATGGTCATTTTTTGCCATTTTGGGGGCTTTTGACCCCCTGGGGGCGCGAACCAGATTTTTGCCACGGTCAGCGATACGTATTTTCTATTAGGAAGAATTGCCTCCACATTTTGGTCAAGTTTCAGAGAAATTGAATGGATGGATGAAAAGTTATGGAGCAAAAAAATGTCATTTTTTGCCATTTCGGGGCCTTTTGACCCCCTAGGGGGCTAACCAGATTTTTTTTAAATATCGGAGAATGTCACTTTCTAACCAGACCAAAGTTACAACTTCATGCAAAATTTCAGAGAAATTCAATGGATGGTTGCGGAGAAAAATCCGGACGGACGGATGGACGAAAATGCCTCAAAACATAGGCCACCCGATTTTATAAATTGGGTGACCAATTAGGTAGTGCTGACTCAGGAGAAGAATGGTTGGATATTGTGCAACCTAGACCTCACTATTATACGCGTACGCACCCTTACAAGAGGAATCCATTGTCTTTCGAGACTGAACGGAGGCCATCATATATATATATATATATATATATATATATATATATATATATATATATATATATATATATATATATATATATATTCCTCTGTGTGTGGCAGTCAATGTTTATATCAAGACATTGAAGATATCATTTACAATCGCCTTAGTCATAAGAGCTGCCGACTATCGACTAGATGGTTATAAGTTCGATCTCTGGCTTAGGATGGGTGCAGCTAGAACTGAAACATGTCTGCAAATGTGCAGCCGAAACCTTTTGTAAATGAACAAATTGAGCACTGTAAAGTGGCAGACATTTTAGATATCCGGCCGCACTGAAAAGATGTGATACAGCGAAACAATGTGCGAGGGTTTAAGCACTGTCGTTAAATGATGACGCCGGCTATTATTTAGCGTAAATTAGAAATTAACAAATTGAGCACTGTAAAGTGGCAGTCAATGTTTACATAAAAACATTGTAGATATCAATGGCTTGGGATAGGTGCTTGTCTAGCCGTACTGAAGAGATGTGATACAGCGAAACAGTCTGCCTGTGAATGACTATATATATATATATATATATATATATATATATATATATATACAGGATGAAACGCGGAAGCCTCAGTGTAGCTTAATTGCTATAAATATATTTTCATAACTTACTACGTAGCTCTACTCACGTATTAAGCATTGTTGAAGAAAATACTGAAAATTGATACATAAAAGATTATATCTTCTTATAACATTTTATATTATCTGGATACATGAAATAATAATAATAATTATATATATATGTATTTATTTATTTTGGTACAGAAAAATTAGTACAACATTCGCACCGTCGGTTTCAAGTACGGAAGGACTTAGCCTTAGATGTTGTCATCAGAAGCTGAAGAGAGCCGGATGGCTAAGTCCTTCTGTACTTGAAACCCACGGTACGAATGTTTTACTAATTTTTCTGTACCAAAATAAATAAATATTACGCTCTTAATTTTTATTTTTAACTTTAATTCTTAATTAATCGAGCACTCTGATTGGATTTTTCCTGCTATATGACAAAGAAGTATTATCGTTCCTCGAAAAAGTAGAGCACTGTAGGTGTAGTATTAACACAGCATGGCGTCACTAGCTTTGAAATGCATCGTTCCTTCCCTTAAAGAAGTAGAACGCTCTAGACGTTAATCCCGCCGATAAAGTGATAAAATTATCACCGTTTTTTCGCTATTTAAAACTGGCCGAGTGGTTAAGGCATCGGATTTGAGTTGAAAAATACTTGTGATCCGGGGTTTCGAATCGCATGACCGGTAGTGAATAGTCATATCTCTATGCTGATGAGTCCCGATTAAAACAGGGCGAAACGTATACGTACATAGATAATAAACAATAACAAATATTTATTATATATATATATATATATATATATACTATTTAACCCCATTGTTGCTACATTCTTAAGATTTAAGAGTATGGGTATTGGTGGGTTAGATGGGGAGATATCTTAGTTGCACTCGTTTAACCCGAAAGATTAGAATAATATCCACTTTCCATAGAAGACATTATTAGCGTTTTGTTAAGTTGGTTCGTTTTGGTACACTTAAAACACTTTCGAGCGAACAAGGAAGTTCGTAAATATTGAGAGGACAATCAATGGTCGCCATTGCTTTAGAAATAGCGATGAATTGATTGAGAAACAGATGAAAATAGTTTACTTTATATAGAAATGTGTTTTGCATCCCCCCTCTCTCTCTCTCTCTCTCTCTCTCTCTCTCTCTCTCTTTCTCTTACATCTCCTTTCTCTCCCCCTCTCTCTCTTTCTCTCTCTCTCTTTATACCCCCTTTTCTCTCTCTCTCTCTCTTTCTTTATCCTTTTCTCTCTATCTGTGTTATTTCGGTCATCGGAAACTATAAAAATCTGGTTTTCATATAAATAACTTCTTGTAGATGATGACATTTTTACACATGAATCGTATTGGACGCATCCATCATCTACGCCTCTTTCGTATTTAAAAATAGACACCCGTGGATAGTATTTGTGTACATGACAAACAGAAATTTGAGTATCATAATCCGGTTCGGGCTTAAGACTCCGCGTAAGACGGGGGTTTGGTGATGCCTGGCTTGGCAACTATAGACATGCTGAGCGACTGACTTTCCGGAGTTGAACCATGACAGAGGAGCCCTGCGGTTGAAAATACCTTCCCCGACCCCATTTTCAGGAGACCGAAAGGTGAATCGCTGTTCTTCACTATGCCGAGCCAAAGAGCTATCATGGTCCAGACACATTTCAGGGTCTAGAAATGGAACTAGATAAAGATTTAGTGAAGGCTTCCGCTTCGGACCTGCTTGAGAAAAAGCTAGAATGGTCGATAGAGCAGATCCGCTCTAATTCCTGTACATACCAATATATAAACATATAAGCGTATCTTAATTTATATATATATATATATATATATATATATATATATATATATATATATATAGATATATAGATATATATAGATATATATATATATATATATATATATATATATATATATATATATATATATATATATATATATAGATATATATAGATATATATATATAATATTTTCTATGTTTATATGTTTTTACATTTCTATGCGAAGGGATTCACTTCACATTTCAGCTTATTTAGAGTATTTAAAAGGGGGTTTTAGCGTGCATAAAATGGGCACAACCTACGATATTAAAATTCAAAAATATTTGGTTTACATTGAATTTGATCAAAATTAGAAATAAGAATTCTAGACATTGGGTTTCGTATCATTATATCCATCGTACGGGGACATAAAAGTGAAGTAAAACTGTTCTGTTCGGACCATTAATTTTCTTCCCGTATATATGTATATATATATATATATATATATATATATATATATACACATAAATATATATATATATATACACATAAATATATATATATATATATATATATATATATATATATACATATATATATATACATAAATATATATATAAATATATATATACAAAAATATATATATATATGATTATTTTTATTTACAGACATGTGCAAAATCTGCGACACTGCCATGTCGATGTTATTGATCAACAGCTATTATAATAGCTGTTGAACGATAACATAGACATGCCAGTGTCGCAGATTTTGTACATGTCTGTGTAAATAAAAATAATCATTTATAAAAGCTCTATTTGATATTGAGCACTTTTTATAAACTCGGTTGAAATTCTTTGGATTACTATCCTGTGGATGTTTTAACTGGATTATATATATATATATATATATATATATATATATATATATATATATATATATATATATATATATATATGTATATATAAACACTAAAACCAATAACAAGAACACTCGATTGACTTCCACGGCGAAAATATGCTGTGAACAAATATCTACAAATTACCGCATTGAATCTCCTATAATAACTGGATTACATACATATAACGCATGTAAAAGGGAATTCTAAAAATATAAGGACTAACGCCTCCGAGGTATGACGACTTTTTCCCCAATAGAATGTGGGTTAAAACCAATTTATTCATTTCCTCCAACCAATTCATCCAAGAACTATATTAGTTCATCGAAGCTCAAATTCTTTCTTACTTCGATTTTCTCCTGAATAACTCATAAAACCCGGACCATATTTATAACGTTTCCTGATATGATTCACCCTCCCACATCTAATGTCATTCCAGTTTTACTGATTGGATTGGATGCAGAATTCATATAGGACCCCAATCGGAGAAATATGATAATTATTCCTTATGAAATGCGTTCTATCCTCTTTGTAAACCAGCAAAATTAACGGGAAACCAACAGAATTAACAGAAAACTTCCTTCTGTTCCCCCATTTCTCTCATGTACTCATGCACCTGTCCGTGCACGAATGTTAATATAGTTCCAACTATACAGCTAATCTATTATATTACATCCTTTATTTTCCTGGTCACCCTTGACCCTTATTCTATAATAATGTTTTATAAGGTGTCTTTTCTCCCCCTAAATTTTACCGTTGTCCATACATTCCCATGTGCTGTTCCTCCTACCCTAATCATCTCACTACGCAATGTTTTTCTTAAAAAACCTCTAGTAAATGAGCCTTGATAATTATCAACCTTTATCCCCTGAACTTATTTAAAGTTCTATCTTATTTTCATTTATAGTCTTAAGTCCTTTTTAATACATTCTAATATTATTAATTATCTCCTTTATATTTATCTTATATTTTCATTTTATATCTCTAATTTTTAATATCATCTCCTTATTGGTACCTGGAACATAGCATCAGATCGCTGTTCCGCCAGTGAGAAAGAAGGGATCAGAAAAGGAATAGACAGAAGCATTAACTTCTCTTCAATCAAACTTGCATTAACATATAAATATATAAATATCCATTTCGTCACGCAAGTAAATCGTGTAAAAACTATTGTGTGTGTTTAAGGGAAAGGAAAAAAGCAAATAACAAGTCCGACAACCCTCGCCGTCTGAAATGAATTCGGAAAGAAAGCTTTCACTCTATTTCCATAATGAGACTTTTTGCTTTCCCTTTTCCCTTTCTTATTACCGATTAATACGTTTTTTCTTTCTTTTTTCTTTTTTAAACTTTCCCGTTTACGATGTTTTTTCTTTCTTTTTTCTTTCTTACAGTTACTTCACAGATTGAGACGTTATTTTATATGAATATGAATAATAACTTTTCTGTCACTTTTGACGGAGCCTGTACATTTGTCATTAAATTAACGAAGCTGAGAATAAAGCAAGACAACCACAAATTGAAAAATGCGATACATGCAGTTGTACAAGTTTCACTCTCTAACCGTTCGACTCGTTAGTCATGCAGTCTACGACGACACACGCGTTAAGTGGCCCCTTTTCTGTGACACAGGTTCGTATCCTGTAATATTCTCATTTTTCACTTTGTGTTTTCCTTTGTCTATTTCCAGCCCTGCGAACTAAATTATTAGTTTATTTATTAATATTACCCAGGCAAACATTACCTAAAACAGCAGCGTAATACATTATAACGTATCATTTACAATAAGCATTATGTTTCGGCATGAATCCTTCTATGTATATTTTTTCACAGAAATTCTACGTACCTGATCTAACTTGTTCTTGAATCACGTGCCTTCAAGTTGAGCTGACTTGTTCTTGAACGACGTGCCTTCAAGTTGAGCTGACTTGTTCTTGAACCATGTGCCTTCAAGTTGAGCTGACTTGTTCTTGAACCACGTGCCTTCAAGTTGAGCTGACTTGTTCTTGAACGACGTGCCTTCAAGTTGAGCTGACTTGTTCTTGAACCACGTGCCTTCAAGTTGAGCTGACTTGTTCTTGAACCACGTGCCTTCAAGTTGAGCTGACTTGTTCTTGAACCACGTGCCTTCAAGTTAGGCTGACTTCAGAAAAGGTCCGTAACGACTAATAATGGAGACCAAACGTATTCTTCAATGTTCCTTACTCTCACAAAAGCCAATATAATTGGTCAAATCAAAATTTATGATAATTCATGACAATTTTTCTATTTGTTGTGGTGGAACAACAGTATGCAGGAAAGGGTTTAATCGCCAAAAGCGGTTGATATGCCGTCAAAGATACAAACCGAACAACTAATGTATTTTGGCATTCAATAACCACAAAATTGTAGATTTGCTATAAAACAAAACAAAAAACAATTCCCCTTCTTCTTCATCTTCTTCTTCTTCATCTTCTTCTTCTTCTTCTTCTTCTTCTTCTTCTTCGTATTCTTCAGACAATTAATTTAATATTCAATTCGGCCGCTGATTATTTGCAAGAATATATTTTTCATATAGAAAATGCCAATTATTTCTCAGATATAAATTTATAAAGAAAAACATGAGTTTTTCCTATTTGCTTAATATTTCTGGCTCGCACACACACACACATATATATATATATATATATATATATATATATATAGAGAGAGAGAGAGAGAGAGATAGGGGGAGAGGGAGAGAGAGAAAGAAAGGAGGGGTTAGAGAGAAAGAAAGAGAGGGGAGGGATAGATAGATAGATAGATAGATAGATAGATAGATAGATAGATAGATAGATAGATAGATAGATAGATAGATAGATAGATAGATTATATTAGTTTGATATTAAACGTATGCTCTAGAGATATATTTTGATAATGATGAGTGGGTGATGGTTGAAGCATAAAACGATGTCGTTTTTTTATAATTTTTTATTATTATAATTTAATATTTCAAACGACCATCGTTCTTCGTTGGGAATGAATAGTGTGGTTAAAAATAACGGAAATGAAGCCACTCATATCACCGGTATTAATATACTAGAAATTTTACGATCAAACAAGCGAAAGTGGGTGCTAACAGTCTCGCAGATACCTTATATCCAACTATTATACGTAAATAACGACAACCTTTTTTTCAAATACCCTCTAAGTACATTTAAACAAAATTCGGCCAACCCCACCTCCAAAAAACAGCATATGATCGTCCAATTTTTAGCAAAATTAATACCTTGCACATAGGCGGCTTCATTTTCGTTTTTATTTTTCACCACTCTTCATTTCTGAGGAAGAACGCAGGGCGTTTGAAATATTTCATTATCATAATAAAAAAAACTCTAACAAATAATAGTATCATAATATAAAAATAACAACACCGTTTTGTGTGTATATATATATATATATATATATATATATATATATATATATATATATATATATATATATATATATATAGTAAGCAATGAAAATATATATGGCAATCAAGCTACACAGAGGCTCCCGTGTTTCATCCCCGGGGGGAATCGTCAGGCTTGTAGCTGTGTAGCTTGATTGCCATATATATTTTCATTGCTTACTACCTAGCTCTACTTACGTATCGAGCACTGTTGAAGTAAATACTGAAAACTGATACATAAAAAATTATATCTCCTTATAATATTTTATGTGGATACATGAAGTACTAATATATATATATATATATATATATATATATATATATATATATATATTATATACAATATTTTTTTTACCTACATACACTAGTTTTCATGCTTTTTATGCAATCATCAGTGTAGGAAATGTTAAAGAGAGTAGAAAATAGACCTTGGGTTTACTTCCGGCAGCCTCGTAACTCTTGCTTGCTTTATTTTGTTCTTTTAGTACTCACATTCCATGAGCGATGTTTGTGACTAATGTGGGAGTTGCTGTTTTCTGTGTCGGAATCTATCCATCTGACATTTTGGCTTTTTTTTATTTAGCTTGAAGTGGATTTTTTTTAGCTCCTTACATCAAGTGACTTCGTGCCTTGTCTCGTGCCTTGTCTGGAACGATATCCATGAACAAAAGAATTACTGTTGGTCTAGGGATTAGGACCCAGTCACAAAGTCACCGGCGGACATGTAAAGCAAGCAGTCAGAGAGTGTTCAACTTGCCGGGACGAAGACCGTATTATATATATATATATATATATATATATATATATATATATATATATATATAAGATGTATTCATTTGCTTCTATGTTTTTTTTCATTTTCTTCTAAATTTTCTTTATTTTTATTTTCATAGTAAATCTTCCTTCTCTGTTTGTGCTTTACTTCTCGCATTCTATGAGCGAGATTTCTAATAAAAAAAAAGGCGAAAGAATCGCTTTTTTCTGGGTCGGCAGTTGTTTTGTGTTGGTTTTATCTCGAGATTTTAAATCCTCTCATAGTATTCGTCATCATATAGCTAATAAGCTATCCATCTCAGTAACCCTTGTGCTCGAGTGGATGTTGGCTTTGATAAGTCGAGACTCATTAATGCTTTCTTCTTCGAATGTTTCTTTTTCTGCGTCTACTATTTACTTCCTTCGTTTTCTTCTTCGTTTTCTCCTTCGTTTTCTTCTTTGTTATCTTTGTTTACTTCTTTCTTTCCTTCTTTTTCTTTTTCTTCTTTCTTTTTCTTATTTTCTTATTATTATTTATATTCCTTGACTTCTTTTTGGTTTATTTCTATTCCTTTTTCTTTTTCTTCTTTTTTTCCTGTTTCGTTTTTTAATTCTTTTACCCCTTTTTTTTCTTTTACTCCTTTTTTCTTTTGCTTCTTTATCGCTTTCTTCTTCTTCTTCTTCTTCTTCTTCTTCTTCTTCTTATTATTATTATTATTATTATTATTATTATTATTATTATTATTATTATTTTGATATTCATTTCGTGTTTCTTCTTTTTGTTTCTTCTTCTTCTGTTTGTTTCTTCTTCTTCTTCTTCTTCTTCTCCGTCTTCTTCTTCTTATTATTATTATTATTATTATTATTACTATAATGATTATTATTTCAATGCTTTATTTTTCTAAAGCACATTTTTCTTTATTTTCTTTAAAATTATCATTTTACAAAATCAAAAATGTCCATCTTTTTTTTACGGGGAGATGTTTACTTAATTATAATAAAGATGAAAACCGTATTATTTTAAATCTGGTTGTGGGATTTCGACGCAGAAAAGGTCGACTTCATGACATTTTGAAATAAGAGCAATACAACACAATGAACGCAAAAATATCCTAGAAAATCATTTAATTGTGCCTTTCACAAAAGCAGCCGGATGTGCGCAGAGTACCGTGCGCAGAGTGTTTTTTTTTGTCAATGGGGTGGGTTATGCGTTGGTTATTATTAAATAAAAATAAATACTTGAAAATTACAATTATTCAGTTTTCAGATTTCTTCACTCATTATTATCTGTAAACCTTGCTTCTCATTCACATTCTCTCTCTCTCACTCTCTGACTCTCTGACTCTCTCTCTCTTTCTCTCTCTCTCTCTCTCTCTCTCTCTCTCTATATATATATATATGTCTCTCTTCGTCTTTTTTTAAAGATATATATCAATGTATGGCTTATTTTAACAATTTACAGTTGCATAGTTCATTCAACCTTGAACGTTTCGATACATTTGAATACACAAACTCAAAGATTTGTATAAATACGTATTAAAACATTTACAAAATTATTAACACAATGATTGGATAAAGCATAGCGATAAAAAATGATTCAAACGGGGTTATTTGTAAGATAAGAAGCCCTATTTTTAAAGATAATCTCCTTATGTTAAGATAAGCCCTTTTTAATCATTTAGTATTGTTTATATATTTATAGATGTAATATATATATATATATATATATATATATATATATATATATATATATATATATATATATATATATATATTCAAGACACTTTTATCCATTAACTTTTCACTCTTTGTGAATTTTTTCTGATGATTTTGTAATGTTGTAGAAACGATATTGACAAAAAAATGTTGTTTGGCTCAAGACAAATGAAACGGACTGTAAAAAAATATCTCACAGCAATTTTATGATTTTGGGAAATGTGAAAAAATAAAAGTAAAAATAATAAAATAAAAACATGGTTATTGGAATATAATATGAACCTAATATATATATATATATATATATATATATATATATATATATATATATATAAGGTTAATGCAACAAAATATATAAGAGGCAACTAATATCTTTAATTAGTGAACATCCGAATGAAAATAAAGCTCAATATACTGGATAGAGCATTAATAGCAATAGATAAAGTGAAAGAATAAAATTAGGTACGAATCAAATTTTATTACAGCTCAATATATGTATATATATATATATATATATATATATATATATATATATATACATATATATATATATATATATATATATATTATTACAGTTCAATATATATATATATATAATATATATATATATATATATATATATATATATATATATATATATATAGTCATCCACATACAGACTGTTTCGCTGTTTCACAGCTCATCAGTGCGGCTAGACCAGTTAGTGCCTCAAGCCGGGATTGAAACTCGACCGTATGCTTCACGATAATTAATCGCAATCACTCTACTCCCTCCAAGAGAACGGGCTAAACACCCTCTACCTGCGCAGCATAAGAAAAATACTTGGAATAACCTGTCAGGACAACGTCTCAAACAGAGCGTCTTTAATCGGGCAGACATCTCAAGCATGTTCGCTCTGCTCACCAAAGGTCGACTCCGGTGGCTTGGCCGTACCAGGCGATTGGAAAATCCTCAAAGACATTTTATTCGGCGAGCTCACA
Organism: Sepiola atlantica; assembly: GCA_963556195.1. Classification (NCBI taxonomy): domain Eukaryota; kingdom Metazoa; phylum Mollusca; class Cephalopoda; order Sepiida; family Sepiolidae; genus Sepiola; species Sepiola atlantica. Next base: position 53,897,878 of record OY744547.1, read on the forward strand.
ACCGGCCACAGACTAACAGGAAGACTTGTACTACGCTACAAGGACGTCTGCAGGCAAGACATGTGGAGAGGTGAAATCAAGCCAGCAGGCTGGGCGTATGTTGCTAAAATCCGCAGCCGCCGGAGAAATGATGTGAAGGCATGCACCAAGATGGATGAAAAGAGGAGAGACCAGTAGTGGGGGGGGGCAGGAGAGAACACAGACGACAGGGTTCTGCAATAGAGACCTCAAACCAGACGCCACCTACATCTGTGGCAACTGCAACAGAGCCTGCAGATCCAGGATTAAATTAAATTCAATCAATTAGGCGAAAATAAAACAAGCATGCTTCAGTTGACATTCTTTTTTTTTTAACATAGTTCACCCCAAACAAGGTAGACCGCCACTGTAGACGTAAGGGGCTACTGAGAAAATGGGTGAAGGTTTTTTTTTTTGGTGGGGGGGGGGGGGCAATCTAAATTTGAAGCTGCGCAGCGAGATGTCTGTTTACATTAGTTTTAATTTCTGCATGTCAGTAACGCCAGGAAAGCAGGGAGCAGGGAGGAAAGAAGCTTTTGGAGTAGACAAGTTCTTCGGCATCTGGGGACCTCCACATTGAATGTATGGGATTTGGCAGATTGTCGGGTTAGTCCAGTAAATTTACGTTGTGGGGGTACCAGAACAGCAAGCTCATCAGAGCACAATCCATTGAAGTACTTGTAAAACAGGCACAAGGAAGCAACATTGCGGCAATGGGGCAAGGGCTCGAGCTTGATGGATAGTGAAGGACCTATCAAGTTGGCGACTCTTTTTTTAACCTTGTCTAAGAGGGAGAGACTAGTGGATGATGCCCCAGTCTAGATCTGTCAACAATACTCCATACATGGTCGGATGGTGGCTTTGTAGAGATATAGAATAATGTCAGGTGTGAGAAGTTTACTGGCACGGTAGATGAAGGAAAAGGATGGTAGGAATTTACACAGAAGACGATACAGTAGACCAGATCCTGTCTAAATTCGCTTTGAATTGATGTGTTGTTGTCTGGAGAAGTTGATTCTCTATGGGAGAGTACAACTGAAACATGTATGCACATATGTAACCAATAATGTTTGTATTAATAAAAATTTATTACATATATATATATATATATATATATATATATATATATATATATATATATATATATAAGCGAAACGCGTGTCCCAACGTTTCCCATGAACATTTGAGGAGCCAATAAACTTCTGCTTTCATCCCTGAACGTAAAATTACAATATTACATTACATTAACGTTAACAACCCCCTGGATATACAGTGAGTGTTGACGCAATACCTCTCCTAATGTATAATTAATAAATTAATTAATAAATAGAATCGTCCTCAAATGGAATGGAATCCTTTTATCTTTTGTCAGAGTTGAAAAACAAGAAAAAAATCATCATTATAAGGAATCGAACCTTTTAGTTGTAACAACTCCTCTCTCTTCCCCCCCCCCCTCTCTCTCTCTCTCTATCTCTCTCTCTCTCTCTCTCTCTCTCTCTCTCTCTATCTATCTATCTATCTGTGTGTGTGTGTGTGTGTCTCTCTCTCTCTTTCTCTCTCTGTCTCTCTCTCTCTCTCTCTCTCTCTATCTATCTATCTATCTATCTGTGTGTGTGTGTGTGTGTCTCTCTCTCTCTTTCTCTCTCTGTCTCTCTCTCTCTCTCTCTCTCTCTCTCTTACTCTTTCTCTCGATTTGGAAGTGATTCTTAAGAAGACGATGTCGCGAGCGAAATATATCTGTTATCAAGACGTCGACACAACAGAAAGCAATCACTGGAATAAATGAAACTTTGTATGTAGTGGTGAATCTTTAATAGCTTATGAAAAAATTTTCTCAAATTCTGAGTAACTGTGAATGAAAATTAAGCAAAACGTATACAAAATTCAGAAGCCAATAACGCTGAAAAATAATGTAATGTATGCAATCCCATAGCTGAAACAATAGTAGCAATGTTGATCGTAACTAAAGTTTATGTGATGAGTGCTGTTTATTGAGACGTTGGGAGAGTAACCCTAGACTTTTGTAGAGGGGTCGCTCTATGCTTGAGACTATTGGTTCTGATTTGTGTGATCGTACTTGTGTGATTGTACTTTTTAGTATAATCACATACGACAGGCACAAAATTACACATAAGTTAACTAATTAATAATAAACAATATTAAACAAACAGTAATAATAACATATAAGTGGGCATGTGTGCTTTCATGTTTGCGGATACGCGTTAGTTGTGGATGTGAACAACCGTTTGCGTCTGACGTTTTTGAAGGATTTACAGAATGCAGCACCGAGTCCCGTCTATGTAGAAAAGTAAATAATTAATTTTAAATAACTGTTGTGGCCTTGCAGGCCGGTAATAATGAAGACAAACACAGTGGTATAGTATAATTAATACAAGCGTGTTAACAGAAGTATGTTACAGAAGTACACGTGATAAGTCTGGGGCCATAACTGCCACTATTCGCGGTATTTACTTCCTTCCCACCGCAGGAAGATGTGACACAAGGTCGGAAGGTGAGAAGAGCTAAGCCAGCGTCCATGAAGGATGAGCACTCTTGCTTTTAAAAGTTGCCTGGGCAGCCCTGTCGGCATTCCTCGATTGAGGCGCCTCAGGCAGTAAGCAATAAACTTACTCCACCCCAAAGAGGAAGGAAAGGCATGGAAGGGTTGACTTGATAGGACTAAACAAAACGAATACCTCAGCCCGACAGATAAAAGGCCACCGAACTGGCCCAGTTTCTGCAGGACTGATTGTCGAGATCGGAACATCGACTGGTATGCGACCGTGACCGCGACCAAGTGGTAAATAACTGTCACTATTAATTGTCATGACATTTAGATGTAACTGCATTTATTGTGTCTGTGTGAGTCCATTTATTCTTTAAATACGTAGACCAGCTTACACCATAACAATAACAATTATTTAAAAAATCATAACAACCCATAGAAGAACTAATTAAATAAAAGAACAACATTTATCAACGATGACATAGGGGTGATAACTCTCATCGCCTTAGACTTAACGAGTTATCCCCATAAATCACAGCTTACACGAATTATATAAAAGATACATGGTTAAAATTCCTAAGTGATTAAGATGCAGAAAATTGCATTATTAGTCGCCCATAACTTTATAGGACGAAGTTTTCGTTAATATATATATATATATATATATATATATATATATATATATATATATAATAACGAAAACTTCGTTAATATATATATATATATATATATATATATATATATATATATATAATTCTTAATTTTATACGTACATAAAGTAATCCATGGACAGGTGTTTCTGGCTCACAGTCGTCATCAGGAAGTGAGACAACTGAAATAATAGTAAGCAAACAAACAACGAACGCTACAATCACCAATAAAAATAATTACATAAAAATGCATTAAATATTTAGGTGATGAAAATCGTACATCTTTCTAGGCAGGGCGTCTTGGTCCAATAGTAAAAACGCTGAACTATAAACATCAATATCGAAGGTTCGATCCTTGTCTAAGTTAGCCATGTTGATGATGACTGTGAGCCAGAAACACGTCATACTTTTATGCACGTATAGATTAATATATATATATATATATATATATATATATATATAGCCTGACGATTCCCCCCGGGGATGAAACACGGGAGCCTCTGTGTAGCTTGATTGCCATATATATTTTCATTGCTTACTACCTATCTCTACTTACGTATCGAGCACTGTTGAAGTAAATACTGAAAACTGATACATAAAAAATTATATCTCCTTATAATATTTTATGTGGATACATGAAGTACTAATATATATATATATATATATATATATATATATATATATATATATATATATATATATATATATATATATATGTGTGTGTGCACACAATTGTCGTGACATAATTGAAGTACGCACAACAAAGATTGTACTATTTGACCATAATCTTACACTCTCTTTATATATATATATATATATATATATATATATATATATATATATATATATATATATATATATATATGTGTGTGTGTGTGTGTGTGTGTGTGTGTGTGTATTATTATTTTGGAGCCTATCTAATATAACCAACCACGTCGGACCCGCAATAGAAGGAGATCAGTGATCTGGTTTTCCCCACCCTATTCCACCAATACCAAGACAAAGTTAGGCCACCTTTTCCTCAAATTACTCAGCATTTCCCACCCACAAGTGACCTATACAAACTTTTTAACAGAAATTCTGTCAAGGTCAGCTATTCCAGTGCCCCTTCAATAAAAAATTATCTCTGCAGAACCCAAAGCAATTACAAACGCAGGCTGCTCATGCCAAGACAAAAACAACTGCCCCCTAGAGGGAAATTGCAAAATCGATTCAATCATATATGAAGCAACCATCACAAACCAGAATACCAGTAGTGCAGAAAAATACATTGGGATGACGCAGGGAAACTTCAAACAAAAATTATACGCACACAGAAACTCCTTCAGGTACAAAAACAAGGCAAATACGGCACTCGCGACCCGAATATGGCAACTTAAAGAAGAAAATACACCCTTCACCATCAAATGGAAAGTAATTGAGAGAAAACCATCCTTCTCTCCAGCCATAAACAGATTCCTTTATGTGACGCTGAAAAATACCACATTTCAAGGGCCATCATTGATCTGAATACAGCCTGTTTGAATACCCGCGATGAAATCTTTAAGGGATGTATCCACAAGAGACAAGCACTACTCATAAACTGGACTGACCGATTCACATAAGTCTAGCTACTCCCCCCTCTGCTTCCCATCATTACTAATATAAACAAATTAAAAAATACGAACTAACACCTCATCAACCCATATCCACATAAATTTCAAGAGCAAAAACTTCGACTTTCACAAAAATATTTAATTTATCAGTCATTAGACTAATCTAACAAATCCATTTAAACGACCTCAAACCTTTATATTTCCAACAAAGTTACCGCCCTTAAATCCAGCAATTTCTTTATTAAAATTACGTCGCGTTGTCTAAAAGAATTTTAACACGATATTAATTAACGGTTTTCCCTTTAACCTCTTTTTTTCTCTTTTCTTTTTCTCCCTCCTTTTAGAACGCACATCTTCAAACCCAAAAACAGTAACGGCCAATGATACAGATTCATAAAATTGGCTCACGGGAATTACATAGAAACTTTTTTATTTTCTATTTTTATTTTCAAATTTTATTTTTATTTTTATTTTTATTTTTATTTTTATTCTCTTTAATTTTATATTCTTATATATCTCCAAATCTCCTCCGGTTTTAAATCTCGACAGTTTCATTAAACTAAATTTAAATTCAAACAAACATACACAACACGCTGAGCAAATAACGCGTCCCAACGAGAGTGTCATGTGACTTCACATTTCCAAAACAGATGACAACATAAGCTAAAGAGAGCCGGATGGCTAAGACTTTCCGTGCTTGAAACCGACGGTACGAATGTTGTACTAATTTTTCTGTACCAAAATAAATAAATATTATGCTCTTAATTTTTAACTTTAATTCTTGATTAATCGAGAACTCTGCTCGGATTTTTCCTATAATATTACAAAGACGTTATATATATATATATATATATATATATATATATATATATATATATATATATATATATATATGTATATATATATAAGAGAAAGAGAAAGAGAAAGATGAAAACAGACAGAGACCGAGAGAGAAATGAGTGTAAGATTATCCCCAAAATAGTACAATCTTCGTTGTGCGTACTTCAATCATGTCACGACAATTGTATGCATGTAGAGCGGGGGGGGGGGTACGTTGTGGGGGATTGCACGCGCCATTGCCAACATTTATTCGAAGAAACGTTGTGCAACTCCACTATTTCATTATTAATTCCAATAATTAGCTAATGCGCTGCGTTGCACTGGCGCTCACCTTAGCCCCACTTTTTGCAACACAACCTCCTCCCCCCCCCCCCAAAAAAAAAATATCCATTTTCCCATCCACACTAAACAACCGAATAAACATCCTCCAGATTGGCATCTACATCAAATAAAGACGCTCTTCTACTAAAGACGGCTTCCTATTTTACAACGTTTTCCCTCTGATGATTTGTTCAATTATCTTCTTTGGCATGGACGAAGTGACCCATTAGTTGTCATCGCTTAAAATAGAACCGGTTGACTCGTATCTGAGACTGGTTCATTTACCTCTCAAATTAAAACAACTGAATTTCAATTTAAAACAACTTTACTACGCGCTGTCGGTAACCAAAGAAATATATCCTTCACAAATGCGAAACCGTTATGTTTTTCACCTAAAACTTCAAGCTAGAAATAGTATATATATATATATATATATATATATATATATATATATATATATATATATATATATATAATAAATATTTGTTATTGTTTATTATCTATGTACGTATACGTTTCGTCCTTTTTAATAATCGGGACCCATCAGCATAGAGATATGACTATTCACTACTAGTCATGCGATTCGAAACCCCGGATTACGACTATTTGCAACTGAAATCCGACGTCTTAACCACACGGCCAATTTTAAATAGCGAATAAACAGTGATAATTTTAACATTTTATCGACGGCTATAACGTCTGAGAGCGTTCTACTTCTTTTTAATGGATGGAACGATGCATTTACGAGCTAGTAATACTACACTTACAGTGCTCTACTTTTTTGAGGATCAAATATATATATATATATATATATATATATATATATATATATATATATAGTTATCGGCAAACAGCTGTTTCGTCTACAAATAATCAGTGTGGCTAGACGTAGCAAGTGTATTCACGTCGAGATTCGAAACCTAAATGGCAGATCATACGCAGTTGCTAGTCTAGCCGCACTGAAGAACTATGATACAGCGAAATAGTGTGTCTGTTTATGACTATATTTGATTCATCAAAAGATTAACACAAACTAAATTTTCCAAATTGTCTTGGAAACGATCGTACGCCAAATAATCGTTGTTTTTGAATTCTTGGAACTGATAAAAATAATTTTTTTTCAAGTTTTCGTTGTAGAACTACTTTGTCAGGCGAGACTGTCTTATGGTTTATTTTTCTTCTTTTCTTCTCCCTCATTTTGATGGTATTAACCCCGGGGGGTCGAATCACGATATGAGCAGAAAGAGACGTCAAGAACTACAACGAAAGCTTGCAAAAAAATTAAATAAATGAACTTTTCATTTAAATTTCACGATTGCTGATTTTCAAAATATTTCACTTAAATACATTCTCATGCGTGCTTCAAAGATGTTGTCAATTTCCTTATATATATATATATATATATATATATATATATATATATATATATATATATATACATATATATATATATATTCACTATTTTCGTTATTATCTTAATTTTATTACTGTTTATATTATCATTATTATTACTGAATGTTATCACCTAATTCGGTATCACTGGTCCTGTCTCTACCTAAGGTATCGACAGATATGCAAATTATTGAAGATGTCTAAGCTTTAAATTCCAATTGTTCTTAAAAATTTTACTGTAAATCTCAATTACAATTTTTAAGCTTTGCGTCCCAATTTAAATAAATCCTGAAGATAGTAATTTTCCCAACAAATTTAACTTTTCATAAATATTTGAATTTCATTTTTATACTAGCTGGACCCGGCGCCAGATGTAGCCTGGGGTAAAAATAAAAGAATGAATTAAAATTTGTCAACATCTGAGTGAACGCAAATAGGTCACGTCGGATTACTTTTTAGTGTAGAAGGAAATCTCCTTCATTGACCGATTATGGAAAAGATTACTTGTTTCGGGCCGTGCTGTTTGCTATTCTCTCGTCCGTCATTGAAAGCAAATCCTTGTAGAATGCGTAAATGTTTATTTATGTTGGTGAATTTTCAACACAGTAAGAACTTACGTTGTGTTAAACTCTGCCCTCGTGGGTAGTCAAATGTGACTGAAAGTGGACCATGTGTAGATAATGTACATTTTAATTTAGGCACGAACGATAAATATATATTGTGTTATAAGAAAAAAAATTAAATCAATTGTGCGGGTGTAGGAGTCTTCTTGCCCATCCCCGGTATCGTAATTACCCAGAATGTTTCTTTTCTGATTAAACACGCGCTATATCTATAATAGTGAGCACTTTTAAAATTAAAGAGGCCTACGGAGCACTATTAAAACCAATTCCCACCGTTATCTTTGTATAGACATTCCCTTTTTTGTGAGGAAAGAAAAAAGAAAAATGAGTATGCCTCCTGAGCACTACTGAAACACACAAATAAATTAATGAGGCCTTCAGAACATTATAAAACCATGTGTTCAAAAAGAAATGATGATATTCACAATAGTAAAGAAGAAGAAGAAGAAGAAGAAGAAGAAGAAGAAGAAGAAAAAGAAAAAGAAGACGTCACTGTCACATCGTGTGCGCATGAATGATTCAGCTAAGGTACTACATATTACATTGATTTATTTTCAAATGACTACATAATAACGTTGAATTAAAAAAATCTGGCCCATTTGACTCTCCCCCTACGTAGGCAAATGTTTAACAATGCAGCTCTTCATCGGTTGCTCGGGGAAAAAGCTGTCTTTTAACCGCTCGACCCCCTCGCCCCCTTCGATGTATGTTGAGGTCACTTTTAAAAAAGAAAAAAAAATGGTGTCAGTAGACTGGGATCGGATCTTACACCGCTCGGTCCGTGACGTTCGTCGATACCCTCCGGGCCATGAAATATCTCTAAAAATAGTTGACTAAAACCAAACTGGTGTGAGTTTTAGGCACGCATGCACAGATTGTACGATATGACAGAAGTCGACCGAATTTAATGTGTACCTGTCACACGTTTTGGGTCATTTCTATACTAAGAAATCGATGTTTTTTTCCAATTTTTGTTTGAAGGTGGAGGATTTAGAAAGAGGTAACTTTAAAGAGTTTCGAGTATCTTGGGAGCTTTTTCCAGACATACACATATACACACATACACAGTCAAAATATTATAAATACAGACGTATATTGAAGTAGTTCTAAATTCGATTCGCTGAGAAAATTGTAGCCGCCATGATGAATAATGGAACACTATAAGGAACTATGTTAGTAAAATATATTCTCTAAAAACCGGAATGAGTATAACTGTATACGTAATAGGTAGAAATAACGTAATCCGATATTCTAAAAAATCAGCGGAATTAGAGGCAGCGTTCATTAAATGTGTGCGTAATGTATTGTATTATATAGTAAATTTATAGCAGACGAATAGTAAATAATAAGGGTCACGTTTTCTTTTTAAGTAAACGTTGTTTATGAGTTCCCGGTGTCGATGGGAAGAGTTTCAGTAGTAAAATTAGAGTGGGAATAGTTTTTCCAACCACCTCTATGGAGTATGTTTGGGGGAGAGTCGGATATAGTGGGCCAAAAGTAATATTTAGTGTTAACTCGAGAAAATAATTACAAATTTACTATAACACGCTCGAGTTGATAAGCGTAATATAGTGGTGAGTTTAGTAGCCTATGATGAATGTGGTTATTTCCCTATTCTTTACAAAGTTACAGGGGAAAAATCATCTTAACTTTATATAGAAGATAACTTCTAATCTATTTGAAATAATTTTTGATAGGGTTTCTTACTAAATCCATAAGAACCAATTACTCTACAACTGATAACAGGCCATTTGAACTTTAATAACGTTTTCACTTCATGTGATTGATTTTCCATTGAGAGAGCATCTGCCTTATAGTGGCTTTTATGCTTTTTTATAAAAAAGATAAATGTTTTTTTTCTTTTTTGTAACGTGTTTTTACTTGTTTGTTATATTACATCCGTTTTTCCACTCTACATCCCTAAATATTGTTTTTTTACCCAGTCTGTACTGATTTGATATATCAATACCACTACTCCCCTGATTGTTTCTAATTTGCTGCATAAATTGAACTCAATAGCCTTAATGATGCCTATATATTTTTAATTGGTGTATATACCCTGTGCTAATGAAGATATTCGATATTAATAAAAAAATATATCATCTCAGAAATATACTGTTGTTATGTTGAATTCTTGGAGCGCATATAAATGTCATGTAATAAAGTTTACATTAGATCTATGTTATATATATATATATATATATATATATATATATATATATATATATATATATATATATATATTTGATTTTATTCCATTAGTTGCGACAAAACAAGTTTTGTTTCATTGGTGCTAATAGCGACCAACTCATCGGGCCGGCGAAAGGAATTCAAAAAATTTTGCTCTAAATTTTCATTGAGCACTCTCATAAACCCGGTTTCAACTTCCTTCGGATTCATACCCCCTGGATATTTGTAACAAGTTAATTATATATATATATATATATATATATATATATATATATATATATATATATATATATATATATATATATATATATATATATATATAAATGGGATGGCAAAGTTCAACAAAGAAGTTCAATGTTTTAACGAATTCCTTTTGCCGCACAAGGAAGGTCTACGAATGACGATAGAGACAGATTCCGAAATTTTCAAATGACTTTTGGAATCTGCTTCATGCAAAACCTCAAACACACTCTATTTTATAGCTATTGGGACAGCATGGATTTTTAACCAAATTCTGGCCAATATCGCAGAGAAAGGGTGACACACGGATCCTACTCTTCCCTGTCCAATTTTGGATGGAATGTGCTGGTTTATGTGGGGCATTTAAATTGGTAAACAATATTACTATAACACTGGACAACAAATTTCAGAAAAAATTTATTACTGGAGATGTATAAAGTGATTTAGACTAATTTGGGTACGCTGATTTCAGAAATCATAACCGTTTTGTTGTATCACGTCAGGATTTTGAGTTTCAGAAATACTCCCATTGCCTAGAAGTCAGGGTTTCAATGAAATTTACAAAAATTCATGTATTCATTTATTTCATCATAAATGCTTCAAAATTATAGAAATTACAGAAAAACTCTACTAGAATGTAATTAAAAATGCTTTAAACATTTGACTTTGCGTCTGTGCTGCTCTGTATCATTTTCACGATGCAGGAACCAGCAGAAGTCGCCCATCATGCTCGGGTTGTGCCGCCTTTGGTAACGCGTCTCCATGAGTGAAATCTCTTGGTGGAATCCCTCGCCGTGCTCGTCCGAGACAGTTCCCAAGTTGTCAGGGAAGAAGTTCATGTGCTGATGTAGGAAATGGATCTTCAGGGACATCCTGGAGCCAAGTTTCCTGAAGGACTCCAGAAGCTGCTGCACTATTTCTTCATAGTTGTCCGCGCGCTCGTTCGCCAAGAAGTTGTCCGTCACAGCTTTGAAGCTCCTCCACGCTGCCAGCTCTTTGGAGTTTAGAGTTGTCGGAAAAGTTTCGTCCTTCATTACCTCTCGGATTTGCGGTCCAACAAAGACACCAGCCTTGATCTTAGCCTCCGACAAGGTGTTGCCAAACTTCTCCTTCAGGTATAAAAACCCACGCCCATTCAGATCCATTGCCCGTACAAAATTCTTCATCAAGCCGAGCTTTATGTGGAGTGGTGGAAGGAAAATCTTGGCTGGGTCGACAAGGGCGACATGCTTCACATTGTATCGACCAGGTACATGCTCCGTCCGCTCTTTCCAATCAATCTTCGTCCAGTGATTCTTGTCGTCTCTGCTATCCCAGAGACAAAGGAAGCACATGTATTTCGTGTAGCTTGACTGCAGCCCTAACAACAGCGCCACCATACTCAAGTCTCCGCAGATGTGCCAGTTGAAGTCATTGTACTTGATGGAATCAAGCAGCTGCCGCATAGTCTCATAGGTTTCTTTCATGCCGAACGCGTGAGCCAGTGGGACTGATGTCACTGCAGAATGTCATCGTGTCTTCCATCTCAAAGAACTGAGCCATGTCGCTGTGACGTGCTCTGAACAAAGATATCTTGGTGTTAGGTTCAAGTAGATTCCACTGCTGCAGCCTTGATCCAAGCAGCTCTGCCTTCGCCTTTGACAGCGAGAGATCTCTTACAAGATCATTTAACTCTCCCTGGTTCAGAAGGTGTGGTTCTTGTTCTTGAGTGTCGGGTTCAAAAGGTTCATCACCATCTTCTTCGCCACTGCTTACAGTTATGTTCGGATCAGATGGATATGTTGGAACGGGGTTCTCGTCATCATAGGGCACAGGTTTACGAGCAGAGACGCTGTCAACGTACTTGATGTGGCCTTTATTCTTCCTGTTGAAGCCGGCGATGCTTGTGCAGCAGAAATAACAATCATCATGATGATTCTGCGGCTCACGCCATATCATGGGCACCGCAAATGGAATGCTAGCGCGCTTGCCCACCAACCACTGAGTCAATGCTGAGTGGCAGCTTGTGCAGCAGATGTGTGGTGCCCAGCTCTTTTCTTGGTCCCCGACCTTACACCCGAAGTAGGTAAAGTAGGCGGCCTTTATTTGCACTGCTCTAGATACACTTCGCTGTTGATCTTTTTGGGTAAACCGACCACAGACATAACAGAAGTTGTCTGGATGATTGGTACAGGAACGTCTACTCATGTTTAACTGAAAGAAAGAAAGAAAAATTAGTAGTTATATAAGTACGTTATATCGTAGTTACGTAAGAGGTGATAGGCTACTTCTAGGCAATGGCAGTATTACTGAAACTCAAAATCCTGACGTGATACAGCAAAATGGTTATGATTTTTTAAATCAGCGTACCCAAATTAGTCTAAATCAATTTACAGATCTCCAGTAGCAAACATGCTGTTGTCCAGTGTAATTCGTATAGGGCAAACTATATTTGCGAAAGGAAGGAAAAACAGGTCTTGTAAAATACACTAAACGCAAGGAACTAGAGCTGTTCTGTTTTTTCTTCTGAGCTTTTTTTGGATGTGGTAAAAATCCAGACCCCCCCCCAAAAAAAAAAATCGGGTCACTCTGATTTAGAACAAAAATGGAAATAACCTCAGTATAAAAGGATGTCTTCTTCATTTGACAGAAAAGATGAAGTGTAGTATCTGTTCTGATACTACACTTTGCTTTATCAATTTATTTAATATATGAACTAAAATTACAATTAAGCATATTAGGCATAAGGCCATTAAAAATGTGGGGACTGCGTGGGGGGAGGACAGTGGTTATCTCTGTTTATTCTACGCTCAGTTAGAATCATTGCAGTCACTGTAGCACCATATTTACTTTAGGGGCTATGCTAGTTAAAATATCCTCAATGTTTTTATTTAATTTTAATCATAAATAAATCTATGTACACATTCATTGGATGTGGGGAGTGGGACAACAAAAAACAAACAAAAATCGTTAGTAAGACCCTTCCAACAATTTTTAAATAAATGGATCGCCCACTGTTTTATTTTTTGTTTAGAACTGAAATCAAGCAGGTTGATATCTAAGTGGGAGTGGAACTTAAGTGGGATGAAATTGAGTATATGTAAGGGTTTTCAGAGTTGATAGTGTCCTTCAAGAAGGAATTTAATTTGGGGAGGCCAAGGTGAAAACAAAAGTGTGAAATGGCTATCTTGGGTGATCCTTATTACTGACAAATAACAGAGGGCAAGACTCACTCACCTAACTAGCTTGACTGTTGCAGCAGTACTACATGAGAAAACAACAACACGGCTACAACAAACCGCCATAACGCTGATTCGTTCAAGCATTTAACTTCCTTTCTGGCTTGCCCAATAGAATGCCATTTCTCGGGCGAGCTGAGTACACAACCGGGGTTTTCTAAAAGGGAGCGCCCATTAGTTTATTTTTATTTTTTCTAGCCAGTAGACCACACAGCGAGCTTACCTATCAAAGGCGTTTCTTTCAACGGCCAGACTTCTTTTTTTGGCTTGTAAACTTTCCGCCGAGTCTACGAACTCTGGCGTCGACAATACCCAAGAATCCAACATGGCTATAACATCCACACACTTATATACATGCGTACATACACACAGAGACACGGCATGACTTCAACCCCTGCGTACGCAAACACATTTTCACACATGAACTCTTTTTCTTTCCCTAGAAGCAGGACATTTATCCTAACCTTCATATATGAACACTTCTCTTTTCCCTAGAAGTAGGGCATTTTTCCTTTTCTTTACACCACAACGAAGATGACTTAATAGAGTTGTTTTGAATATTAGAAATGGAAGTTCACCTTTCTTTCTACACTGCTAGCTTAACTTAGTGGGCTTCAAAAGGACTCATAACCGCTTGTGCCATGCTTACGCAGGGAATATGTACACATGCCTACATACACACATAGACACGTCAACACATACTTGACTCTCTTCCGTACGCATAATCTCGCAACCTGTACTTGTTTACATACATCTTAACAATGCTTTTCAGTAACGCCGAGAAATGTAGGTTGATGTAAAGATCGACGGTCTAAAAAGAATGCGATAAAAAAAAGTGTGTATAGGCAATAAAAATGGTTTTATACTGTTTTCTGTAAAATAGTTTTAAATGAGAAACGATTTCGAGTTAAAAATCTATTTAGTATTACGCATGTACTGTGAAGAATACACACTGAAAATTTTAAAATATGCTAGAAAAATAGACATTTTAACAAAATGGAGTCTTACAGGACCGGAAGTGTTGTTGTATTGCTTATGGAGACATGTTTTTTTTTGTTTGTTTTGTACTGCTCAAGACCAAAAACGTTTTAAAACGTATTTTCATCTTATTACTACGTAATACTGCATTGATTTTAACTCCAAAACGTTCTTTATGTCATAATCTGTAATATATATATATATATATATATATATATATATATATATATATATATATATATATATATATATATATATATATATTATCGCTTAAATGAGAACATTTTTAGAAACTGTTTACCGAAATCGATTCTATACAAAAACGTATTTCTTTAGAAAAATGGAAAATCGTTATTTCCCAATTTTGTGGTATCAAAATCATGTAATGGAGTTTGAGCAAAATTAGAATAATAATTCTAGGTATAATGTTTAGTAGCATTATATGTTGATTTTAATCTTTGTAAGCGGACATAAAAGTGGTGCAAAACTATACTGTTCGGGAATTAATTTATCCGTCCTAGAACAGGAATTCTGTATATATAAAAAAAACTTGTGATTGATTTTTTAAAGTTTTTATCTACCAAATAATAAAAAAGAAAATGAATTGTTATTTGTGTTTTGAAATCGTGAAAATGTCATTGACAAGAACTTCATTGTCATTAAATCTCTTCAAATATCAAGATGTTTGTGTTGCATTTTTTCTTTGTTTCTCATTTCGTGTTGCGCATGCGTTAATAATAAGGAAAATACATAGTTCTTCCTGTAAACACGGTGTTAAACTTTCCCCTTGTTGTCTGTGGGTGCGTGACTGGCTTTTTGAATACCGTCGCAAGCTATGAAATGGGCAATGTCAAGTAAAAATTATCGCATATCTATATTTTTAATTTATACTAATGGTTCACGACTTACCAAGTCCAAAAGCCACTCGAGGATAAGGGTTAGTGAGATATTCAGTTGGATGATGGAACAGTACTATGAAAGGGTTGAGAATTATGCTTTATTCACAGGACGCCTTCACAGATATTTGTTGACTTGAAAACGACATTATCTCGGCGACAAAACCTATTGTTTTGCGACATATGAAAACCAGGTGGCTGGTGACGAATGATATCGCTTTATTTGGGGATTTATTATCTCCCAATATACTGAGAAAAGAAAAACATCTTTTTTTCTTTTTCCTCTTTCCTTTCTTTTTATATCAATTCTAGTTTTCTTTTCTGGTGCAAAATTAGCTGAAAGCCTTCTTAGGAAAAAACAGGGTCCGGTTTCGAATCAACCCGTTTCCGTTCGATAATATTGTCACACTATATATCTCTGTTCTCACCTTAAAGTTACTTTTTTTATCTATAATAATGGATCACCACTTACCAAAGCCAAAAGCCACTCGAGGATAAGGGTTAGTGAGGTTTTCAGTTGAATGATGGAACAGTACGATGAAAGGATTGAGAACTACGATTTATTCACAGGATGCCTCGACAGATATTTATTGACATTGGACTTGAAAACGACCATGTTGTAACCCCTAGGGAAGCAACCCGGTCGTACGTGTTTCACATGTGGGAAGTTTATTGGAAAAAAATTCTGTTCATGGAAGTTCCATTTGATTTTACGTACACTGAGGGAAAAGGGGAAGTTCTTTGCAGTGTTGGTAGAAGATGGGTTCTTGCTGAGAAGGTCTTACGGAGAGGGATGGCTGAGTCGAGTACTTGCAATGAAAATACCGATAGAGTAAGGAAAAACTTGAAAGGTGAGTAAGAGGTTGCAGGGAATAGAAGGGATCATCTACCACTAGATTGCGAAGTCGATTTTGTACTCTCAAGAATCGAATAGATCTGACTCTTATACAGGTAGAGGATTGCATCAGGATGCAGGTGCCTTTTGGAGTTAAAGATAAAAAAGAAAGAAAAGAAAAGATTGGAATAGTTCATTAAAAACAAGATTGAAAATATCACCACAGGCAGTAATACCATTTAATATGCAGTTCGAGATGAAAAGAAACAAGAAAGAAAAAGGCTAAATTTGTATTTTGTCATTCTATTTTTTGTTATTTAACTGGCTTTCTAAGATACGTTTTCATGATTGAAAAAAATGTAATCCGAGCTCAACAGGTGACCTAACGGGTCATATTTATTCTAGTTATTATAAAAATGTGAGTTTTTATTTAACTCCTCTCCAGGAGGTTACGCACAAGGCCAGTTTTATCTTAATCCCACAAGGTAAGATGTGACCCAAGGTCGGGTCGGGAAAGTGAGACTAGAAAAGACAGCGCCCGAGAAGGTAAGCACTCTGGCCATTAAAAATTGCCTGGACAGCCCCGTCGGCATTCCCCGATAGGGGCGCCTCAAGCAGTAAGCAATAAACTTACTCCTCCCCAAAGAGGGGAGGCAAAGCCTGGGATGGTGGACCTCTTAGAACTGCACAGGACAGACCCATAGACCGGCGTGAATCAAGCCCCGAAGGCCAAGAAAATACAAGTCTCTGGAGTGCAGTATCCATCGGAACAGATACTACACTTTGATCTTGGCCAATATTTTCTTTAAATTTGACTTGTATTATAATGTACCTCCATTTAAAACTACAAATACATTGTAAAAAAATAGCACTATTTCTATGTATCTCTTGTTGCTTGTAAGCTTTCAATTGCTAGAGTAATATCTATTTCATTCAGTTCCCTGCAACGTCCTTAAAAATGTTCAAAAGATATGCGTGCAGATCAATACTGTATTTATTATTATTGTTACTCACTAGGAGTTTTCACACAAGTCATTATCAGTGATTGCTCACTGACAATAATCGGTGGTGTTCCCCTAAAGTCCGATGGCCAACAAGTTTTCACAAATTTGTAGCAGTTCCCACTTTTTTGATAACAGTTGCAAATTATTTTACGTTCTCACAACAGCCGTTTACTATTGACATTTCGCTAGACACCGCTTCTCTAGAATTTGAGTGACAATGCACTTCCCCAGAGTTCCGGTACTCTCGCACCCTTCCAGTGGAGGTTTGGTCAGTGCTCTATCTCCTTGGTCTTTCTTCCTCGACACTCACGACCATTTTGTTTGCTATCAGCCGAGGCTAGTGACGCTTTTTGTTTATTTTGAGGAAAGGGGATCATGTTATTGGGTTTCTGGTTGTTTCAGTTTCCTTGGGCTCGTGTGTTCTTTCTATGACTTTGCTTTTTTTTCTATATCGTATTTGTGTGTGTCTGATTAGCGTTCGTAGTTTATGTGAGTTGGTTTCCGCATTCGAGGATTTTCCTTAAGATTTAGGCTGTCCTTATCATTGTCGTCCATTGTATGGCCTCAATTTTTCTCTTAATTCTAATTCAATTATGTTTTTATTAGTATCATTATTATTATCATTATTATTAGTTGTAGTAATAGTAGTAGTAGTAGTAGTAGTTTTTATTATTGTTATTATTACTAGAATTATTGTTATTAATATTAGTATTAGTATTATTATTTTTGTTATTATTATTATTATTATTATAATTATTATTATTATTATTAACTTTTAGTTTTTATAGATGACATGTTTCATGGGTCTTTTTCACGGAATAACGCAAACATTCTAGGAGAAAACAGAGCCCATTGAATGATTCAATATTGCTAGTAAAAATATCAACTAAATATGTTTTGTGCAGGTGGTTGTAGCCTGGAGTCGTTAACAGGATATATATTTCTAATTATTTACCAATAAACCACCACTTATCAAGCCACTCGAGGAAACTAGCTAAATACTTGCGAGTGGGAAACCCATGGAAATGTTTAATAGTGGTGTTTACGTTTGCTAGTAATAATATTAACTACATATGTTTTGTGCAAGTTGGTCATGTCTACGTCATGTCCGACCGCTTCATCTGTTCTCACATGTTCAGCATGGCCGATCCAGTGACCCTTGCAAAGAACATATCCTGTTTACAAAATAACGGCCGATTTTTCTAAGCAAATATATTTTAACTAATATCTATACGGCTAATCGTACCAACCAATATTTAACGATTAGATAAATTCAGAAATATTAGTAAAATTGGAATAACGTCATACCTTAATAAATATTATCGCCTTCCTTTCTCCGGAGTTTAGTTAATACAAAACAGATCAAGCTTTTGAACTCCTCGTGATTCCTTTTCCGATACAATTTTTCATGATATTTGTCTAGAACTATCCTGTTTACCACACAATGTTAAATTTATCTGAGCAAATCTATTTTAGCTAATATTTAAACACGCAAACTTACCCACCAATATTTAACAATAGAATAAGTCAGAAATATTTAAAAAAAAAAAAAAAAAGTAAGAATTGCGTCATATTGGAATAAATACTATCGACTTCCTTCCTCACAATTTTAGCTTACACAAGAAAAGTGAAACGTTTAAATACTTCATAATCCTTTGTCGGAAACCATCTTCATGATCTTTGCCTAGAACATATTCTCTAACCAGGTTTTGTTAAACGAAATATTTCCTGACTAAACAATTAGTCAACTTAAGAATGGCAGTAAGGGAGATAACTCTATAAAACCGGAAGCTATGGGAAATAAGTATATGACACAGAGGTTCTTTAAATCTATCTACTACGGCAGGCACTTGATATTGAAGAGGTGGGAAATGTTAAACTTTTCAATTAAGTTATTGTAGTTGTTGTTGCGTTTTACGGCATGTCAACCATCGTTGGATCAATCTATGCTGAGACCGTACATATATTTGTCGACTATTGATACATGGTATAATCGCGTTGACACACTGGCTCTCGTTAGATCATAGAAGTTAAGCGACGTGGAGCCTGGCCAGTACCAGATAGGTGACCATTTGGGAATGCTAGGCGATGTATGTCATCTTCTCATGACCGAGATATACATGTGGCTGGGGACCGCTTGTGAATTTGATATTCCCTAGAAACTTCCTCCTTCGTAGGAAGCCGGCATAGCTAATACAATATCAGGTATTACCGGTTCGTTTTTATTGATATGTAAATGAATTTGAATTTTGAAGAGGTTTTTATTACATACAGCACCTGGTCTTCCCAAATGGTCACCCATTTAGTAGTAGCCAGTCTCAAGGTCGCTTAACGTCGGGGATCGAACGGAAACTGTTGTGTCAACCTGACTATAATCGTATTCTACTTCAGTAAGAATGGTTGTTGCTGCTGCTGCTTTCATTTATATTTTTGTTAGGTGAATCGGACTTTTGCTTAAAAGCTCACGAAGATCGTGCCTCAAGATTTTCTGGTCTGCATGAAGTCCCCCTCGTTAGTCGCAACTATTCGTTAACCTGAAGGGGTTCAAGTGTTTACCTCCGCCACCGAGAACAGCAAGGTCTAGCGTTTGCATGCGAAGTCGTGGAAGGTTCGACCCAGAACACACAAGCGAAAATAGTACATAAGCAACATTGCCGCGTTCACTCCGTTGATTTGCGGTTCCGCACCTGAAACGCAGAGACGACGAGAGGACGACGGATTAAGATTTTCACCAGAACCCTGTTAGCGGAGTTGCAGCCTGAATAGCACTTGGTGTTAAACATGTTCGCTATGGGTAATCATACTAAGAAACAGAGTTTCAGACAGGATAGCTTCGACAATACAACGTTGACACCGACCCTACCAGGAAGGGTTGAACTTTAGAGAGTGGTTATTGCTGATCTTTGTAGTAATTACTAGTGTTGGTAGGATAAATCGGAATCGGGAATCGGAAAAGAAGGAATTTTGGGGTATCATAATCGGTATCGGAATCGGAAAAATGTTACCCTAATTTCTGATTCCCCAAAACGATTTTTAAAAAATGTATTTTTTTGTTCAAAACTTTATTTTCTACTAACAGGACCCGTGTCCCGCCGTTGCCCGGGGAAATATAACAACCTGATTTTAATTTTTAAGTTAAATAAATAGATTCAGAAAATAAATCATTTCACTGGAAGTAATTTAGGTAATTAAAATAGGATTGATGTTTTACCTTCTGGTGCCAATATGTATAGACATTGTGGAGAGCCTACCCTTGAACATCCGACATAAAACTGCCCATGGCTAAAGCAAGGTGAAGTCAAGTTTAGACCAACCACTGCCAATGATTGTCCTTGGGACTTGTTAATTGTCATGGCAAAACACAGTTTAACTGGGGACTGAAGCCTTTTAAATTCTATTACAGAATCCGACGGAATAATGGGTATTCTGGGAAGGAATGTCAGTTTGCCCCTTGCCACACCAGTTAATATTACAGCTTCTATCACATGAGGTTGCATGCGTTTAACACAGACTCGTTCCATTACATAGACTTAGAGCATCAAGTTTCCGGAGTAACATAATTGGGCATCCAGCTTTTAGCTTTAATTTGTGTGTTGGCATACCAGGCAATTCTAATGAATTAAAAAATTCTGTAGGGTATTGTACAGCCTGGTCGTCATCGAGAGTAGAATCTACAAAAGTGAAAGTTTGTTCATCACCTGGAATTTCATCAAGTAGTTGTTGATTGATGACATGTACCATGTAATTTTTAGTAGCTAGAATTGCTCTCTCCGTTAGCCATTCAGGATGCACATAGTTTTCGGCTATATTTGGATAAACTTTGCTACTAATTAAAATCAGGTTGTTATATTTCCCCGGGCAACGCCGGGACACGGGTCCTGCTAGTAGAAAATAAAGTTTTGAACAAAAAAATGTATTTTTTTGTTCAAAACTGTATTTTCTATTGCTGTTACTAATGATAAAATGATAAACATTTATTTATTTTAAACAACCAGTAAAAGTAAAATCTATAGATTATGATAACGAATTTAGGGAAAATGGCACCGGAGAAAATGGCACATGTAAAAATGGCACAAATGGATAATAAGATAAAATGGTACATATGAAAAATATAGAAAAAAATCTCACAATGAGTTTATCAAAATCGAGCATCCAATATATCAAAGGAAACATTAAGAAGTTTGTCAAATTAAAAAGAAAATTATATCTACATTTAAAAGTAGACGAGGACTCTCCCCTAAATAAAAAAATAAAAAATGGATTTGTATTTTTTTTTAATCAATGAGACGATTTTAGACTCGAAATCAGGAATTTAGAACAGAATCGGTAATTGTATCGGAATCTGGGAAAATATTTGAATCGTCTCATCACTAGTAATTACAGATTTTTTTTCTCCTTCTAACCCGTTTCCTCTTCGATACACACTAAAACGTCGGTTGTTAACGTGAAATCAATCCACCGTACTCAATTCCTCGGGATCGATGTTCTCCTATTACGATCTAATCTTGGTGGAAAAGAACAATGTCGAAATTGCCGACCGTCTCGCAATCGACAGCGGTAATCTGTCTCATGCGGGGGGGGGGGATAGACGTCAATATTCCTGTCCGGGCAGTAAGCTCTAAAATACGTACACTGGTTCACAAACAAATAAGCGTGTAAATGGAGCGAGTATTGCTGATTTTTATGTAGTGAATTGTTTTTTTGTTTTTTTAAGCAGGTTTCGGTGAGAGTTTTTGTTTCACTTATTTCGTTTTTATAATATATGCTGGCTAGACTAAAGAACATTCCATTCTTGCATATCGTATACATCAAACCGAAACGATATGCCAGAATTTAATGTTCTCTATTCGTCAGGATAGGATAGTGTTTTACAACCACTACCCTATCTTGTCGTCTCACCATGCATCTTGTACACTCTAGCTCAATTTACCAACATCTACAAAAACATAACTGCCCTCCCTCTGATGTAACACAAATTTTTAGTAAATAATAATAAAATTATACATTCCGAAACTAATTTTAAAACAATTAAAAATACTGCCAACTATCTATATAAAAAAACACAACAACCTAAAATTAATAACATCACATATAAAACCAGTGGTAACATTTTAAAATGATTAGCGTAATGCAATTTTATTCTGTGATGCCATCCAGCGTTGCTGAATTTAAATCGTCAACGACTTCCTGGAACAATGCGAAAAACGTTATTTGCGCGTTTCTCCGCCGTCTTTTTAAAAATTATCTTTATTTCTCAAGCTTTTTTGTTCATTTGCTTTTGACACCTGTGGATGATTCGACGATGAAACAAAAACGTTCGTGAAACCTATGGAATATGTATTAATTTTTTTTTTTTTTATACAAAAAAAGAGCATCAGAAAAATAAAAAATAAAACAAAGAGATAATTAAACAGACGAATTCTGTTATTTTTAACAATGTTTGCATAAATCTCTCTCTCTCTCGGTCTCGGTCTCTCTCTCTCTCTCTCTCTCTCTCTCTCTCTCTCTCTCTCTCTGTATATATATATATATATATATATATACATATATATATATATATATATATATATATATATATATATATATA
This sequence comes from Sepiola atlantica, assembly GCA_963556195.1. NCBI lineage: Eukaryota > Metazoa > Mollusca > Cephalopoda > Sepiida > Sepiolidae > Sepiola > Sepiola atlantica. Next base: position 53,920,771 of record OY744547.1, read on the forward strand.
TATATATGTGTGTGTGTGTGTGTGTGTGTGTGTGTGTGTTTTATCGTAACACATCTATTCAGAGTGGTTCGTAGGAAGTGTATCAACGCAAAATTCGAAAACCGAACGTTAGGACACATTCAAATCTAATTAGCGCTGTCGAGTGTCAACTGTAATATCTATCTATCTATCTATCTATATCTATATCTATATCTATATCTATATCTACCTCTACCTCTACCTCTACCTCTCTCTCTCTCTCTCTCTCTCTCTCTCTATATATATATATATATATATATATATATATATATATATATATATATATATATATATATATGTTATTTAATAATATTTACCTAAATGAAAATATGCTGCCTAAATACACACAATTTAAATTACACAGTTCAACCGCACGACACGAAACGGATACCCGGAACTTCAGATTTAACTTAATTAAGCGAAAAATTTCGTTTGGCCAAGAGGTTAATAGCTAGCCCACCTCCGAAATTCATGAACTTGAAAACAAACTGAAGAATATTATTACTAATGATCAATACACCATAATCCGACAACGTCTCACTGAAATAAATAATACCTTTGAATATTTACACAGAATGACTATCAAAAAAAAACAAACTCAACTCTCTCTGCAAAGGCTCCATCTTTCTTCCGAACGTAACACAGAATTACATTGACTTATACGACGAAGAACTAACCGAACAACAAAAGGAATTCGTTAACCTCCGACCTACTTGCTATTTATTTGGTCGATATCAAAATGAAACGGCCGAAATCGAACAACTATTTAAAAACATTGTCAAACTGGAAAATGAACAACAATTTATTACACATCTACTCATAGCCGAAACCATAAAAAACAGGCATGATAAAAAACAGGCATGATAAAAAACAGGCATGATAAAAAACAGGCATGATAAAAAACAGGCATGATAAAAAACAGGCATGATAAAAAACAGGCATGATAAAAAACAGGCATGATAAAAAACAGGCATGATAAAAAACAGGCATGATAAAAAACAGGCATGATAAAAAACAGGCATGATAAAACAACAGGCATGATAAAAAAACAGGCATGATAAAAAACAAACACCCACTACTATCTTTACTCAGTTTTCAAAAAGCCGCAAATGAACTCCGAACCCATCCAAACATTATTAGTAAAAAAGCTGATAAAACGAACATATATGTTTTACTCAACAAATCTGACTATTTCAAAAAATTACCAACAATTTTAGACGATCATTCAGAATTTTAAAAAGTTAAAAGAAACCCCATTGATAAACTTAAGATACATGTAAACAAACTTATCATAGACAATAATGTTGTAAATGATAACATTGAACTCGCCAAAATAACCCTAAGTCAAACCCCAACCCTAACCCTTACCCAATAATGTCGTAAATTATAACCTTAAGCTGCTCAAAATAACCCTAACCCTAACCCAATAATGTTGTAAATGATAAACTTAAACTCCCCAAAACAACCCTAACCATAACCATAACCGAATAATGTCGTAAATGATAACCTTAAACTCCACAAAATAACTCTAACCCTAATCCTAACCCTAACCCAATGATGTCGTAAATGATAACCTTAAACTCCCGAAAATAACCCTAACCCTAACCCTATCTCTAACCCTAATCCAATAATGTCGTAAATGATAACCTTAAGCTCCTCAAAATAACCCTAACCATAACTCTAACCCTAACTCTAACACTAACTCTAACCCTAACCTTAATCCTAACCCAATAATGTCGTAAATGATAACCTTAAAATCTCCAACATAACCTTAACCCTAACCTTAACCCTAACCCTAACCCAATAATGTCGTAAATGATAACCTTAAACTTCCCAAAATAATCCTAACCCTTACCCTAACCTCAACCCTAACCCTAACCTTAAATTCTTCAACATAATTATGGATTATAAACATGATTACCTATACGGTATGGTAAAAATCTATAAACCTAACTCCCCTCTCCGCCTTATCATTTCTCAAGTCACTACCTGTATATACCAATTAACCAAAACGATTAATGAACTAATAACTCCTTACTTACCAAGTAAATAGAATGTAAAGTCAACCCATGAACTCATACATATACTCCAAATCTCCAAAACAGATAATAAAATTACTGCTTCACTTGACACTAAAAGCTTATTTACAAATGTTCTAGTACACAAAACAATTGATATCATTGTTAATAACATCTAATATATAAAGTAGAGATGATTTTCCCCTGTACCTTCTCGGAGTATAGGAAAATAGCCACATGCATCACAGGCTACTAAACTCACCACTATACTACACTTATTCACTCGAGCGTGTTTTAGTAAATTTGTTATTAGTTTTTTCTACCTAACACTAAATATTACATTTGGCCCACCATCAACGTCTCTCCGAAAAACCAACTCCATATAGGTGGTAGCAAAAACTTTCCTCCCTAACAATTCTGTACTGTCACTCTACTCATCGACACCGGGAACTATACACACAGTTTAATTCTCACGAAACACCGGTTCTTATTTATGCCAACAATTAAGCTAAAGTTAATTGGCTCATTTGCACATGTATTTTTAACCCGAGACCGTTGTACAGTCGTTAACAAAGCAGGTTTCATGATCGTCAGTTTTAGCGTTCGATCCCTGTCTACTCTACCACTTTTTTTCATTTTTTTAAAATTTAAAACATTCGACAACACGGTAGATGGGGGAGAAACAATAGGCCGTTTCCTTTTTTTATTCGACGTTAGGCAATAGGTAGTACTTTCTCCCGTGCAACGCCGGGCGACGGGTTCAGCTAGTATACAATAACGCACCCTTCCCTCCACTAAAATTTGATTCTAAAATACTTAAAAAGTAATTGTTAATTTGCACAACCGAAGCCCCTTTCTACGACCATAAGGGAAACATCTATACCCAAATTGACGGTGTTTCTATGGGATCGGTCCTCGAACCGACCTTCAGTAATTTTTACATGACTGACCTCGAAAATAAAATATTTAATATAATTACTAAACCCTCCATTTATACCCGCTACGTTGATAATATCCCTATTTTAGCAGACAATAATGATGAGATAAAAAACTGCAAGACGTTTATCAAAATAACTCCGTGCCTACATTCACTCATGAACGTTTTCTGATGTTCTCATTAACTCTAAAAAATAACGCATTCATCACCTCTTCCTATAATATTAATACATGCATTTTAAGTTATAGAAGCGAATGCTCATATCTATATGAAATTGCAATTGTTAAAATCTATTCAACCGTGCAAAGCTAATCTCTTCATATTCCCCATCAACTCTGCTAATAAAATTAGATTCATCATTTATTCCATGAAAAATGCCAGTATACTGAAATCATATGCCCTTAATAGGGTTAAGATGAAAATTCATATACACTAAATGTACAAAAGCAAGGAAATTCCCCAATTTTTACACTTTTATTGTCATTAAGGGTATGCGAGCACAACAGGGCTATGTATTTTATTGGTATGCTTTTTTCTTCGGCGCACCTCACACACATCATCCACTTATGCATAGAGATTTATACTGTAGTGATGTGATAATGAAATGGTTTGGTTGATATGTAGTCATACTCTTTATGACAATAAAAGTGTAAAAATTTGGAAATTTTCTTGCTTTTGTACATTTAGTGTATATGAATTTTCATCTTAACCCTATTAAGGGCATATGATTTCAGTATACTGGCATTTTTCATGGAATGTCACTACTTTTGTAAAGACTATGCCTCAATACAATGGTCATTTTTAAGGTTTTTTGGAATTTTCTGGAAAACTAAGGTATATGGTAAACTGAAATTAAAATGTCATCAACTACACCCTAGAACCTCTATCTCTGCCAAAAATCAGCTGAATCCATCAAATAGTTGATGAGATACAGGGTGGCACATACGTACGTATGTGCGTACACACAGATAACATGATTTCATGATTGAACTTTCTGGATCTCTGGGTTACCTTGACTAATGATGCTGAAATTATACACACTTATAGAACCTATCAAATAAAAATTTTCTGCAAAGTTTCAACTAATTTTGTTTATTGGTTTTTGAGTTATGATTGATCAAAGAAATGAGATTTTCAG